>JACAXG010000152.1:1136236-1499517 GCA_018881555.1 Amblyornis subalaris | reverse complement strand
AAACACGAGTGGGGTGGGAGGGAGGTGGCTGGAGGGCATCTTCTCATGGTTCTGCTGGTGGGCAGTGAAACTGAGGTTCAGATGGACCACATCCCCTCCTCCGTGCCCAGGAACACGASTGGGGTGGGAGGAAGGTGGGCAGGAGGGCATCTCCTCATGGTTCTGCTGGTGGGCAGTGAAACTGGGGTTCAGATGGACCACAACCCCCCTCTGTGCCCAGGAACACGAGTGGGGTGGGAGGGAGGTGGGCAGGAGGGCATCTCCTCATGGTTCTGCTGGTCAGCAGTGAAATAGGGGACCTGTGCTCCTCTGTGCCCAGAAACACGAGTGGGGTGGGAGGGAGGTCACAGGACGGCATCTCCTCATGGTTCTGTTGGTCAACAGTGAAATTGGGGGTTCAGATGGACCACAACCCCCCTCTGTGCCCAGGAACATGAGTGGGGTGGGAGGGAGGTCACAGAAGGGCATCTCCTGATGGTTCTGCTGGTCAGCAGTGAAATTGGGGTTCAGATGTACCACATCCCCTCCTCCGTGCCCAGGAACACGAGTGGGGTGGGAGGGAGGTGGGCAGGAGGGCACTTCCTCATGGTTCTGCTGGTGGATAGTGAAACTCGGGGTTCAGATGGACCTGTGCTCCTCTGTGCCCAGGAACACGAGTGGGGTGGGAGGGAGGTGGCTGGAGGGCATCTCTTCATGGTTCTGCTGGTCAGCAGTGAAACTGGGGGTTCAGATGGACCTGTGCTCCTCTGTGCCCAGGAACACGAGTGGGGTGGGAGGGAGGTGGCTGGAGGGCATCTCCTCATGATTCTGCTGGTGGGCAGTGAAATTTGGGTTCAGAGGTACCACATCCCCTCCACTCTGTGCACACAGCCCTGCACCGACACCCTAAAGCAAACACCGAGGGCAGGCTGAGGGGGTTTCAGGAGCTCGGACAGGACACGCCCTGATCACACCTTTGTGCGCTCCAGAAGCACCTCCCTGCGCAACCTGGAGTCGGACTGGGAGCCCTGACTGAGGGATCAGGGGAGAACAAACGCAGACAGACAGACAGAGCCGGAGCAGCAGCGAGGTGGGGGAGAGCCTGGGCTGTCCCAGGGAAGCCACAGAGGCCTCTGGTTTGAAGCCCAGCACATCTTTTCATTAGCCAAAGCCACAGCTCGGGCTGGAGAGCGGCACGGGCCACGTGGGGGGAGGATGGAGGGGAAGCACCGTTCCCTCCCCACAGCCTCGTGCGGCTCCAGCCCATCCCCACGCCAGCCTTCCCACTAAACCAGCTCTGCACGGGAGGGGAAAGGCAGAAATCCCACTGGSGACATAAAGCAAATCCCAAGGAGGGATGGACTTGAGGACAGTTAGACATTCCAGCCTGTCCTTCCCACCCAAGAGGAAGATGTGAATCCTCAATAACTGCATGTATAATTTTAATAATGCCTCTGTTCACTGGASAGCTCCAAACTGGCTCATTAAGGACAGGAGGTGACAGCGGTTTCAGCCCATTGTCAGCTCACCATGATAGAACCATCAGAAACAGGGAAAAATTAAAAATATTCAGTAGATATTTTGATTCTGCACTGGGAGAAAAAGCCAGCTCTGACATGGTATGGACATGAAATATTTTTCATTCCAGCAGGGAACCAGGAGGTGTCCTAACAGAAACTTCTGAAGGGATACAGGTTTAGGCAGCAGGTTTAGGTAACTTGCTCTCAGAGGCTTTCCAAATAGTTATCCAAGAAGTTCTTGAGACACTTCACTCGGACTTCTAATGAGCCTCAGAACAATGAGGAAATACAAGGTAAATGGCAAAACACAGCACTGTGACTGTATTTTAAAAAGCTTAAGCAGAATAATCCAAGTAATTTTATAACCCCCAGGAGAAACAATGAAATAGAGGAAACCGAACAAGTARTAATAAATTAACAGAGGGTGATATAATTTATGCAAATTAAAGCTTGTTAATGGAAAAGATGTTAAACTAATATATCTTTTTTTGCTGAGACAATGGTGCCAGCGTAATGTGCTCGGATGCCTGCGAGGTGTTCGATCTCACAGCACACAACTTCCTGCGTGTGGAATTAGAGCCCCGCAAGGGACAGTTCAGACTGTCTGCATCTCGTGTCCCAAACCAGCTGGGCTGGGGGAAGGTGTCCCTGCCAGGGCAGGGCTTGCAATGAGATGAGCTTTAAGGTCCCTTCCAACCCAAACCATTCCAGAATTCCATGATTCTGAAACTACTCCACGTGCAACGTGTCCTGCTGGGGAGGGTGGGATTGTTCCCGGCGGAGGCGAGTGCAGAGTTTGCTCTGAGCACACAGCACTCACCCTGTTCAGCCCCCTCTGTCCTTCCCTCTCTCTCACTTTGCGGCATGGAAGTATTTCCTTGTTATACGAGGGACAAAAATGAGTTTTCACTCTTGTTTCCAGAGCTTGCCATGAAAAGCAGTCCAGGGGGTTGGAGGAGTCCCACCACAACACCAGAACGACTCCCAGGATGGAAGTTTGTCAGCGAAAGGAAAAGCACAGCAACTCGGAGAGCACATAATTTCAAATMTCCTTTAAACACACTTTTTGCAGATTCTACAGTGATTTAAAGACAACAGCAGACACATCAAAGGGAGAGCTAAATCCTCCCAAAGCAAGGATGATTTTTGCCCTCTGCACACGCCAGGGGACAGAAATGCTCCCCAGCCTCACAGAATTCCTCTGAACCCAACTGATTCCCGAGAAATCCATCACAGCAAGGTGAGACTTCAAAAACACCAGATCCACGCTGCTGATACAAACAAGGCCAGGCCCACAGACCTGCGTGACCAGCTCATGAATTTCAAGGCAAAGATGTTTTAAGGAACCACACTGTTAATTCGGGGATTAGAAAATGAATTCGATTTTAATTCAGAATTCAAAGCATTCTGATAAGGAGCAGCCAGGCCGCTCCTGGTCTGCTGTGAGAGCACGAAGTGGCCACTGTGCCTGCAGCAGCCTCAGCAGGGCTGTTTGCAGCTGCACCACCAAAACGCACCTCTATCTGTATTTATAAAAATAAATAAATCAGCCCTCTGCTCTCAAAGAGCCGAGGCAGCTTGATAAGAAACAAAAGTGCTCGAGGGCCAGAACACCCCCAATCTTCCACGCTCTGCTGGGTGTCCTCGGGTGCTCGCCGCGTTTTGATGCAAGCCCTGCCAGTCTCGAGATGAGAAAGAAGTCAACAGAGTTAAAGTGATGTAAATCTCGGCTGATTGTGATCAAAGTCCCCCCTGCGCTGGCGCTGCCCTGCTCGTTCTAACCCACACTCACTTCGGAGCTGAACACGATCTTATCAAGCCTCCTGCAGCTCAGCAGGAACAGGCATGGAGCAGCTCCCAAGGGTTTTGGGCACGGAGCACACGAGGAACAAAAAACTAACCCCAGCCATCCATAATATATTTTTATGTGTTTTTATTTTCTTTCTTTAACTCTAAAACATTATAATACTTCAGACTAATGGTGCACAGTGCTGAAGCAAGCCCACTACTGCGAACTCCAGGGCTCTGAATCATCCCTGAAGAACCTGGCAGGGCCTTCCTTTGCAAGTGCACTTCAGGGTTAAGTGGGTGAATCACAAGGGGGAAATGGAAGAGGAATTGATATCATAGGCCCCTCTGGGAGAAAAAAAAATAAAATTAAAAAAGGCAGGTTTGTGTGGTTCACCCCGTGTCACAGAAAAAGAGAGCTCGAGAATCACGGCTGTGACGAACAGTGGGGCAAGTTATTGATCTAAAAGAATTCATTTTTACTACAAGGGCTGGTACTTTTTACTTATTTAATAAAGGTCTGGCGTCAAATCACTGTGAATTTCAGGATTATCTAATTCCATCTAATCTCATTCAATCACTGATGCTCCAGACTGTAGCAGAAAGGAATGTTTGCCCTTTCCTGTCTTCAGGGGCCATCTCTGGTTGCCCTGGCAACACAGCAAAAGCAGCTTCCAGAGAGCCAGTACCACCTATCACATCCATCTCCGGATAAAAGGGGAGGCTGGGGTTAGAGGGAGTTCTTGCAATTTGATGGGCAGAGATAGGCAGAGCAGCAGCTGCCCCCGGGGTGGAATCCACGCCTGCCTCTGCGTTAGCACAGCCCACAGGGTGCCAAACACAAGCTCCTGGGCAGGACACAGGCAGGGAACTCTGGCAGAGCRCTCTGCTCTTCAAAGGAGACAGAAGAGTTTCGTGCTAAGGAGCTGCGGTGATTTAAGGGCCTGAGTTACCTGAAGTCGTTTAAAATCCCAGAGCTGCTTTTTAAACCTCCTGAAGCAATCCCAGCACTGACCTGGGCACCAACTGCCAGCAAACACCACTTTGTTGTAGTTGCCATCACCAGAAATAGTTCAGAGTCTGTATTTTTTTGTCCAGTGTCTTTTCCATCCCCAGAAGCTCCCGAGTTTTCCTGCTTCCCACTTCTCCAGAATTCTCGGCCACGGGGACAACGTCCCTGGCTGGTGCCCGTGGATGTCACCCCAAGGTGACACTGCCTCCAGGGGCCTGGTTTGTTGGTGAGTGCTGCTGCAAGTTTCTTCCCACCTGGAGATGGGAGGAGATTAAAGAACCTGCTCTGCACAGGGGTYGGAGCTTTCTTGACATCTTAAGAGSAGGGATTTGAYGTGCAGGAMTAGTTTTGTACAGGCAATCAAAGAACAGGGCAAATTTGGGCTTGATTTTCTTTCTCAGATGCTCTGGCTTTGTACACACATGCAAAATAAAGGAAAAGCTGCAATTTCCACGTGGACTGGAGGCCAAATAAACGAGCAAGAACCTTTCAGTGCTTGGGAATTCCCTCCATTCATCCTTCCTCATCCTCAGACACCGTTAMAAGAAAATCCCTTATCAGATTCTATTTATGACCCAGGGGAATGTGTAATTTCCTCTCTGCTCTCGCTGGTTTTGCTAAAACAAGAGTCAAAAATACCAGAAAGGAAATGCCCAGCTGCAGCAGCACGGGGGGTGTGCACAGAGACCTTCGCTCAGAAGCAGGGTGAGAGCAGAGCAGAGCAGAGATGCTCTGGTTTATTTACAAAGCTGCCCCTGATTCCTGCAATATTAATTAACCCCTCAGGAGAGTCTGTCCTTGCCCTCAGCTGGAAAACAAGTTTGGGACGGAGGGCCCTGGAATGAGTTCTCCAGTGACATCTGCCAGGAGTGAGGGAGGTGAGCGGGTCCTAACAGGAAAAAAAGGCCCTGAAATGGTGAAAATGATGATTCTTCAGCTGAATAAGTGGAGAGGATGCATTTCAATAGAGAAGGAAGAAGGSAGGGAAGAGGGCATGGATGCCAAACAAGAACTCCTGAGCAGCAAGGTGTTCTCCAGGGAAAGGAAATAAACTGGGCATAAGAGAAACAGGGTCAGACAACGCAGAAGAGGGAAGGGGGGAGGAAGGAAAAACAAACAAACAGAACCCACAAAAGCAAACAAACAAAATTTAAAAAAAAAAAAAGGAAAAAAATATAGGCCAAACAATGTGATTTTGCAAGCATCATRTTTTGGCCAAGCAATAATTAAATAAAAACAGTGTGGATCTCTTTTCCGAAGTCTATGGACAATCATAAAATCACAGACTGGTTTGGCTTGGAAGGAACCTTAAATTCCACCCCTTGCCATGGGTGGRGACACCTTCCACTATCCCAGGTTGCTCCAAGCCCTGTCCAACCTGGCCCTGAACACTTCCGACAGGTTTCCAATAGGAAACTGCTTCTCTGTTCTCCCTGTCCCATAACTGACCCGGAGCAAGCATTCTGAAAAGTTCATCCTCCCTGCACACTCCAACCACTTCATAGTTCCAAATTAACGGAGTTCCTGGGGGAGTTCATTCTGCTCTGGAGCCGCCCCTGCCTTTTGGCTCCCCTGGTCACTGGAGGCATTTCCCACCGGGCTCCAAATGAGCTCTGCTCCCTTTGAGCGAGTTTGGACGCAGAGCCCTGCAAATGAAACCCAGGTGTCTGTGCCCTGCAGCACCACAGACAGCCCTAAGCACTTTAATGACATCTCTAAATAATTTCGACAGCGAAATTACTCCTCCTGTGTCACCTTTACGCTGCCCTTGGCACGGCGCTAACGAGGTGATGTTGCTTTCCCCGCTTCTGGGTATTTATTTGTCTGTCGTTCTTCCCGAGCTTCTCTTTCTTCCCCTCGGAGCAGGAGGTTTTCTGGAGCTGCTGGAGCGCAGCAGCAGTCCCCGGGCAGCAGTGCTGATTTCCTGGGTCAGACTCGCTCCCAGAGGGGCTTGAGGGCTCAGAAAGTGCCTCTTCCTACAGCAGAGCCCAGCAGAGCCCAGGGAATCAGCACCGTGCCAGTGGCTGTGGGATGAGGAAAGCCCCTCTGCAGCCTCGAGAGAATCCCAGGAGGAGATGTGCTCGCTCCAAGCAGAATGCCTCAAATGCCTCACACACACCAACCTCAGCACTAGTATTCTTTCCCCCTCCTCCAGGCAGGGTCAGGTTGGCCTGTTTTTCACGACCGCTGAACTCGCACACGAATTCTCCCCTGCCCTTCCATCACACAAAGACCTTTTGCCTCCATTGTTTCCTCACTGCTCCCTGGAAGAGCAGAAATCTCCACCACAGCTCCTGCACGAGGGCAAACCTCCCCCACTTGGAGCTCCTTAAAGCCCACTGCAAGATAAAATTATTTTCCTAAGCCACAGCTGCTTCTCCATCTCTGCTGTTCACTCACAAGGCTGCAATCCAATTAATATTTTCCTTTCCAGAGGGTATTTAATAATCCACAAAATTAAATCCTTCAGCATTGTGCTGGCACTCTTAGTGCCATTGATCTGGGGTTGTTTTGCCTCTGTGTAGAACAATAACTGCTCCTTTTATTGGTGCAGCAGCTGCCCTCCAACCCCCCGCCAGTGGCAACTGCTGCGGGTCCTGCTCAGGAGCAGAGTTTGGACCACCAGGAGGAACTTCCAATGCAGAGCACATTTCAGAGCACCTCTCACAGCTACGCTGATTCCCACTGCCAGCTGTCAGTTTTCCACTGGAAATCCCCTTTTGGAAGCACTCGATGACCCCGAAGGAGTGGATTTTAGGGATCTTTCTGTGAAAGCAGCAGACACACAGATTCCCACTGCCCTCAGRGCAGGAACCCCTGCAAGCTGGACCCACACTCAGCACCCTTGCCCAGCACTGGGTGGGCTGAGTCTCACCCCCATTAAGACCAAGATCCTCCTTATCTCCAGTTCCTCCAGAAAGGTGAAATCCAACAGATTTTGAATAAACTCCTGGTAATAATTCAAGTTGAAYTTACAAGTCCGCAGTGCAACACAGAGGTTAAAACCCACCTGAGCCAAGTCCATTAACAACCAAAACAGAACAAAAAAMCCCCTGCAAACAAACAAAAAAGCCCAACCATCTCCAAAACCTCCAGCAAACACYAACCTAAACTAAAATGGGCTGGATTAGAAGCAACAAGCCAAATCAGCATGAAACCACAAATAAAAATCAACAGACTGTGCCAAAGACCTTGGGGGGATAAAGAGGTTTATAAGTCTGCTTTACAGAGGGGCTTTTTCCACATTCATAAGGCAGCCCCCAGGGACACGAAGGCCAAGTTATGAAAACAGTCCCCTGCACAGAAACCCCAGCGTTCTCCAGCTCCCATCCCTAAGCCCACAGCAGCTCAGAAAGGAATCTAAATCTAATCTATTCAGTTAACAGTGAAATTTCAGAATTAATCCTGTCTCTGCAGGCAGCCAAGTAAATTCTCCAGCAGRCAAAGTTCTCTTTCCATAGGAAGGTTCTCCTGGAAGACCCATGCCCACTGTGGGAGATTCCCCTTTCGGTCAAGCTTCTGAATTTGGATCCCGCCACACTCAGCAGCCCAAGGACCTCCCTTCTTTGCCCAGGTGCTGCTCTGCTCCTGGCTCTCCAGGGAAACTCTGGAGCAGCCAGGAGGGGATCACTGGGGAAGGACAGCGAGTGGAGCTCCACCGGAGCCCAGCATCACCAGGGACACAGAGCCACTCTTTGGGGTGACACGGAGCTGCCTTCCAGCCCTGCACCCAAAACAGGCAACAGGAGAATGCTCTGAAACCTCAGGGCTAAATAACAGATTTTGCTCATTACTGGCACTTTTGAAGTTAGGAGATAGATCCTTTTTCCAGCCCTGACAAAGTCTTGGACTGACGCCTTCACCTCAGGGCAGCAAACGAAAACAACAACGATGATGACGAAAAGCAAAAAAGCAGCAAATAAAAAGAGTCACACATAAATCAAGAGCAAAACACAGCCCCAGCAAAGGCAATGAATTCCCATTGTCAGTGGCACAGTTCTGCACAACCACCGGGTGTGGTGCACGCGATGGAGGAGAGGGGCAAAAACCAATTTACGTCATTTTACTGCACTTTTTGTTTTGTTCCAATGTKACCGTGTCACAAGAGCTCTGGGGAAGCTTCTCTACCTGTGACCCAAACCCTGAACTCCAACAAGGGCCATCTTTCAAACAGACACCCTGTCCAAAAAAAGATGGGAAAAGAGGATGGGGAGCAGCCAATCTCCAGTGGTAACTCCCTTGCAGAGGCAGCACTACGAGTATGGAAATCACACCACGGGTCACCCTCTGTCTGATAAGGGAAACAATCAAGTGTATCATAAGGAAACGTCCTTCCGCTCCTATCCTGGATGTGTGATGCTGGACTTCACAAATCAAGGGTATTTTTGTTCATCCCTGAAGGTTTTAGAGCTGCTCTCCCCTCCCTGTGGCTGTAAAAGCCCGCTCCCCTCTAACAGCAGCCCCGGCTGTGGGTTGAAAGGGGAGATGGAGAGAATGCACGAGCGGTATTTGGAGCACACAGGGAACTTCGATGGGGCAGAGGAATGGGCTTCACCAGAATAGACTGGAATCCATCCAGGGCTCCGAACAAGATGAGCTGTGTCTGCCCAAAACCGACAAGTACAAATTTGGGGGAAGACTCCTGCTCACATCCGACAGCTCGCTCTGGGAAGGTTTGGCACCCTGAGCCTCCGCAAAATTCAAGGGACCGAGACCTGTACCTTTTCTCCGGTCCAGGTCGCAAAAACCTCTGTGCGGGCACAAAGCCCGGGGGCAGACCCCGCTTCCCCGCCGGGGCCGCGGCTCCGCGTCCGCTCCCCCGCTCCGGGAAGGACGGCTCGGCCCCTCCCGCATCCCGGCGCGCAGGGGACGGATGCGCTCCGCATCCCGCACCGCCCCACGCCCGGGGGTCTTCCCAGCCTCCCGCGCCCCCGCGGCCCGGAGGGGCCCTCCCGCGTCCCCCCGGCCGCCCCGCGCCCCCCCCGGCCGCCCCGCCGCTGGACGGACGCCGGCGCGGGGGCGGCCCGGGGGAGGAGGCGCCGGCGGGGCCGGCGCGCCGCGGCCGCTCCCCCCGGCCGAGCCCCGCAGGAAACCGGCGGTCGGTGGCGGAGCGGGCCCGGCGCCGGCCCCGTCTGCAGCTGCAGCAAACGAGCTGCGACGGGCGGCGGGGGGCGGGCGCCGAGCCCCGGCCCCGCCGGCACCGCGGGGGCACGGGGGGGGGACGCGCGGGGGACGCGGCGCCAGGGGCGGCGGGCGCGGCCGGGGGGGCCGGGGCTCGGTGCCCTGCGGGGCCCGAGGGGGCGGGGGAGCGGCTCGGCTCGGCTCGACTCGGCCCGGGGGGGCCGCGCCCGCCTCGGCTCCGGCGGCTCGGCCGCGCTGCCAGCCCGGGGGCTGCGGCTCGCTGCAATTTCCTCTCCAGACCGACCCCTCCTCTCTGCCCCCGACCGCGAAAGGGACCCGGGCGGGGGCTCTGAGCCGGCGGTGCTGCCGTTCAGAGCCCCCGGATTCCCGCCTGGCTGGAGGGGCTGGCAGGGGGACGCGCTGGGTGTGACCTTTCCCGAAGGGAGAGCCAGGCTCAGCCCTGGGAGCGCTGCCGTTGCTGCCTGTAGTGAGCAGATGGGCAGAGATGCAGACTCCTACAGGCAGCTGCCTTGCCCCTTCCAAAGGCGCTGCTTGAGTTTTCCTGGCCTATTCCCGCTGTCCAAGGACTGATTTCGGAGCAGTGGAACCAGCGGCAGACGGGAGCAGCTCCCCATCTCATACCCCCACCGGATAACACAAGGACCAGGCATTGCAAGTCTCTACTCATCTACACCATAAAATATAAAGCATTTCTACTCTGGAGGAGCATCAGCCCTTTGATCTCAGCGGTGCTTGAATGGGTGATCACTAAATGGGGAAAGATAAACCCAATCCTTAATCCTCCTCCTTGTGTGACCGTTTTCAAATGTAGTGCATGTACACAAAGCACTACCAAAAGCCTTCAGGTTCGGTATGTGGAATTGTCCTTTGGTCAGATACATGTTCTAATTACAGCACAGGAAGTGCAGGGAGCATTGAGAAACAGAGTGGTGATGAAGTCCTCACTGGGGTCTGGCCTTGCTATGCAAACTCTGACATCAAAGCCCCATCCCAGCYGGGGAAGCAGTGGGAGGCAAGTCCAGAAAGATTTATGTCTCCTTTCCCAGAACTGTACCAACCTCTTTTTTCCTCTATCTGTACTTTCCAAATTCAGTTCTAAAGGTCTGTACCAGACACTTGTTCCATGCAGAGCTGCCTTCCCACCAGGACATGCACACAGCCCTGCACATCTCCTAAAAACGCTGCTGCTGGAGAAGTGTGTTATGTCCTTCTGGCTACTGAGTAACGCACGTGGGGCCCAGGAAATGGCCAGCAGACAGTGTCACCTGGCCAGGCACCTCCCAACATCCCCACAACTGCAGCACATCCCTGTCATTGGCAACTGTTGGCTCTGATCCACACAACTGGCAACTAAAGCACAGGCAAAACTCTCAAGTGGAGAAAGCTGATGGCACCACATCCCACCCTGCCCCACGAACTCGAACTCCAGAGCCAGGAGGTTCAGCCTATCTGTTTTCAAATGCCAGGGCAATGGTGCAACACAACTCCTCGTGATGGGCAGCACTGCTGTGGCCTGGCTGCTGCCGCACCACACACAGGCAGGACACATCTCCCCGTTAATTTCTGGAACTGTTGATTATTGCCCTGAGCCCCTTCCCATGGGAATGTGGATGTTTGTAACATAACCATGCACACACAGAAACACCATGCAGGAATGATTGCAACTCCCAACTCTGTCATTCCGAACCGTAAAGACACTGCATGTGAACACAGATTGTCCACTTGATCCCAAGGAAGCAACAAAATCAAAAATGGTTGATTTTCAGTAGGCAAAAGTACATAAATTTCCAGCTGTATCTGTTTCCACAGTGCTACTGGCAATGTTTTAAGTCATTGTTCTTTCAGACCAAAACCTGCTTCAGTTCCCCAAACCAACAGCTTTGCCCTCCCAGTTAGATGTTATTGTACCTTATGGTTATTTTTACACATAATGAACTGTTTTAAGGCCTTACTTTACTATGATTTCAGTAGCCTTTTATTTATAGCATCAACATCTTTTCCATGAAAACGTTGATGAGAGATTTTGAAAGCCTCAGGATAAAAGCAAGATAGCAGAACACACGAAGAACTCAAAAGTTGGGAAGAAAAGATCTATAAAAGCCGTAACTGATCTGTGAATGTTGTTCAAGTTGTAAGCATTTAACATGAGCTGTCCCTCATGAAGTTCATCTAACCAAATTCGCGGATGGCTTGTAAACTGTGGCTGTTCTAACACGTGGGTGCCATTACATTTCCCTTTTGCTTTATTTAGCCGTTTTTACACCTCTACACAATACACAGAAACGAAGGGGTGGGAATATGGAAGAGGCTTGTGAATGATTTGCCTTCGCACACAGACAGCTCCCCCTGAAAACCAAAAAAATCACTCTGTGTGCTGCTTCCTTTAGGTCGAACACTGCTCTTCCCTTCTGCTCTGCTTCCAAACCCCTCTCCTGCTCACCTCTAGCTACACTGCTGGAACCCTCACAGTGCGAGCAGGGCTGTGGCAGGCTCGATGACCCTCAGAGATCACGGCTCCATGATCACAGAAGCAAAGGAAATTTTCTTTTTAASGGAAGGAGGCAGAGGAGAGGGAAGATGTTTCTTAACTAAAGCACATAGTTTAACAATAATCTTACCACTGGAGACGAAATTCGACACCCAGGGCAATCACAGATTGGAGGATGTACCTGTAAGATTCCTTTGGACATAAGAGTCTTCAAACTTTTCCCTATAAGCAGAGGAGAAGAAAAAGCAGAAGAAGAAGAAAAAGAATCAGCACGTTTATAAAAGGAAAGTATTTAGGGAAGGGGGGAGGGGGAGGCACGCGTCTGCTTCCATATACACACCCCTCCCCTCGCCTGCCTGCCAGCACCCATCCCCGCCTGCCCCCTGAGCCAGCTTCTCCCCCGCAGGTACCGGCGGAGGCAGCTCCGAGCGGCTCCGCCCGCCCTCGGTGCCGGCGCTGCCGCAGCCCGGGGAGCGCGGCCGAAGGCGCTCCCGCAGCCCCGCGGGCTCCGCGCTGCCCCCGCGCCGGGCACGGCCGGGCACCTCCCGCCGCTCCTCCGGCCTCGCTGCGCCTCGCTCCTCCTGACTCACCGCGGAGCCACCGAGGCTTCCCGAAGGCGGCGGGAGCCCCGTAATAAAAGAAACGGGCGCGCCGCGCGGAGCCGCGACAATTAGCGCGGCCCCGGAGCGGTGCCCCCGCTCCCCGGCGATCGATAACCGAGGCGAGGTGTCAGTCACCTCCTCATCGCCGCGCGGCCCCCCGGGCTGACGCCTCCGGCTCTCGGCTCATTACGCGCCGCATCGGCCCCGCTCTCCCCGCCCGCCCCCGCCGSTCCCCCCGGCCCCGCCGGGCCCCGCTCTCCACCTGCCGCCCGCAGCAGCAGCTCCGCCGCGGAGCCGCGACTGCGGCGCCGGCTCGGGCGGGCGGGCGGGGAGGGGAGGGAGGCAGGGCGGGCGCCCGTCAGCGGCCGCCGGCGCCGCGGAGGTCCCGCACCACCCAGCTGCGAGGGGAACACCCCCTCCGCCCCGCCCGCCGCCCCGCCGGTGCCTGGCCGGGCTGCGCTGCCGCTCCCCGCGGCGCCGGCTCCGGCTCCGCCACCGCCACCGCCGGCGGCTCGCAGGGGCGGGCGGCCACCCCCGGGGGCGCGGAGCGGCGCCGAGCCCCGCAGCCCGCACCCGCCGCCCGCCCGCTGTTCAAACCTCCGCCGGCGCGGAACGAAACTTCTCTCCAGCAGAGGGGACCCGCCCCCCCCAATCCCCTCTTCCCCCCAAAACACCCTTCCCGAAAGCAACTGTTCCCAAATCGCTCGGGAAACTTCGCCGGTACCGGGGCGCGGGGACCCGGCAGAGGGGACCGGGGGTGGCGGGGGAGGGGGGCACGGCCGCGGGGGTCGGGGCTCGGCGCTCCCCGGGAACGCTCACGGGCGCTGAGCTCCCCCGCGGATCCCGCTCCCCGAGCACGGGGGCGAGAGGGAGGATGCTGAGGAAGAGCGGAGCGGCGCGGGGACCCCGGCGCTCGCCGAGCGGTGCCTTTACCTTTGTGCCTGATGCTGCGCTTCCAGTCCTTGGCCGTCTCTCTGCCGCTGACAAACTGGAACTCGTTGGGGGTGAGCCACTCTCCCCGGTACCGGATAGAGGGTCCTTTGCTCCCTTGGCACAACTTATTGATGTAGAGCAGCGCCTTGTTCTCCCCGCACTCCACCTCGATGCAAGGCTCTCCGTTGTCAAAGAAGGGCTGGAAATCCGGGATGGAGGAAAACCTCTCCAGCATCAGGTCCTCGGGGAGGTGGTGGGGGTGGTGCGGGTGGTGCGGGTGGGGGTGGTGGGTCTCGTGGAAGCCCAGGTACGCGCGGTGGGCAAAGATCTGGTCGTAAGCCGGCGGGTGCGGGGTGACCACCGGAATGGCAGCGGCGGCCAGAGGCGCGAGATAGTCAGGTAAGGTTTCCATGGGCTGGTTAAAAGCTGCCAGGGCCATCTCTTCCCTGTCAAGTCGCTCCTTCTTGATAGCAGGCATGGTGCCGCCGCGCTCCCCGTGCGCCCTCGTCTCTCCAAAGCACAGTGGCTCTAATGTCTCCGGTTCAACTTGCCCTCGCTCTGGCTGGAGTTTGGATGAAATGCGCCAGCAGCAGCAGCAGCAGCAACACAAGCACCTTTGGCGCTCGGGTGCCGGAGGTGGCTGGTATCCCCCGGAGCAGCCCGCTAACAAATCTCCTGGGCTGGCTCCCCAGCAGAGCTGTCTGGGATCCCTCTCCCACGGAGAGGCTAATGTACCGTAGACCCGGGAGCTGCTGTGTGGCTCGCAGATCTGCCCCTCCGGACTAATACCTGACATCTCGGAGAGGTCTCTGCTGCCGTAGACATTATTTTGGTTTAAAAAAAAAAAAAAAAAAAAAAAAAGGCTTATTGATTCCCCTAGATCAACCCACCTTCTCGCCAGGCTGGAGGGTTCCCCGCCGCCCACCCCTTTCACCCTGCCCCCCTGCTTCCTTTAAACTGACACCTGGTTTATTTATTTATATGCAATAATTAAAATTAAACGCTGCGCCCCCGCCGCCGCTCCGCGACCCCTCCCCGCCCCGCCGGCGCCCGCCGGGAGGACGGAGCCCCGGCCGGTGCCGGCTCTGCCCGCGGGGCTCCAGACACCCGGGCGGCGGCGAACTTTCCCCGGGGCCGCCCACCTTCACCTGCGCGGCGCAGACTCGCCCCGCTCCCACCGGAGCCTTTATGATCCCCGCGAGCTGGGGTTTAATTTCCACTCCCGCACGAAATTTTAAGAAACACGGTGTTACGTTCCATATCCCTCTGTATATATATATATATATATATATATAAAAATATAAATATATCTACACACGCACAGACACACAGACATCTACAGTGCCATCCCCGCCGGCTCTGCGCTCCCCACGCCGCTGCCCCCGGCCCCCGAGCGCCGCGCCGGGCTGGGCCGGGCCCCCCGAGCCGGGACAGACACGTATTGATCTGTGCTCAGAAGTCACCGCACACTTCGGAGACTCTGACCAAACAAGATTTCCCTCCGCCGCCGCCGCCGCCGCCGCTTCTCTAACTTGGCCCATTTAAAGAGCGGAGGCGCTGGGAAGCGCCGCGCCGGCGGCGCCGAGGGGGTGAGCGACGGACGGCGGGGCCAGCGCCGGCTCCGCCAGCCCGGGAGCGGCCCGGGGCTCCCCGGCCCCGCGGGGACGCCGCCACCGCCGGGAGCCGCCCGGCCCTCCGCATCCCGACCCTCCGCATCCCGACCCTCTGCATCCCGACCCTCCGCATCCCGGCCGCCTCCCTGCGGGAATCCCCGCATCCTCCCGTGCTGGCCTGGGGAAGGCGGCTCCAGCCTTCCCTTTTCCGTGGAGGGATGGATGGATGGATGGATGGATGGATGGATGGATGGATGGATGGASCAAGACGTGGGAGACGCGGCGTGGGTTTGTTTTCTGTCATGAGCTGTGGCAGGCGTGGCACTGGGTCCGTGTGGAACTGCCCCGAGAGGACAACACAGCCCAAAATGAAGCTGTGGGGTTGTTAGGGGGATTTGTCACATCAACAAGATGGAGTTTCCTGCCGTTGGATGCTAAAGTAGGATCGACTGGGCAGGAAGAAGCCTGCCTAGGAGGGAAATAAAAATAAATGATCCCCCTAAACACAGGATGAGAAATACGGCCCATGAGTCTTTACCCGGTGGCAGAACAGTGAGAGTCCTGCAGGAGCTCTGCCTCAGAGTTCCCAGAACAACACAAAGTTCTCAGCTTTGTCCCAAGCTGTGTCTCSTGACTTGCCTTCTTCTGGGGGGAGGTGGTGGCAAATTGAACTTGCCTTCCAGACAGTGGGAGAGGGATTTGCTGTGTGACAACCAGCCACTGGCAGAGCTGGCRGGGTAATTCCTGAGCAGGAACTGCCCCTGCCACTTCTCAGTTCTCTCTTGAGACCTGACCATGGGCCTTGTTTCTTGCGATTTTATTCCCAAGAAACACCAGCTCTGGGATCCATCTTTGCTTCCTGCTTTAATGAAGGAGGCAGATCCACATACCCATCAAACCCTCTCATTTAGACTTTCAGGCTTAGGCTCTTATTCTTAATGCTTCTGATTGCTCAAGATGACAGGGGAAAAATCACTTTCTATTATCACCTAATGAACCAAGGAAAATGCTTGGAAGAGGCTGAGGGAGACACAGACATCTCTGTGGCTGTCAGAGGGTTCTGGATGGAGGGCAGGTGAGAGGCTCTATGGTGGGAGCTGCTCACTCTTAGCTCCCAGAAACCTCCATGCCTGGCACATCCAGCTGCAGTGGGCTCTGCAAAGCCTTGGGATCTTCTTCAGACTCCCCTTGACTCCGTCTTCTTTGGAACTTCGCTTCACGGGCCTGATTTCTTTTCACTTTTTACAGGGGAGTGGGTATTTCTTAGGTTTTTTGATAGGGTCACTATCCTTCCACCTCCATTCCTAATGGCAGCTCCACCTCCCAAGCGCAGAGAGAGCTTGGCCACAGCCTTCTCCAAAGGAAGTCTCCATGTTTCCTCCAGGAGGGGTCACAGGAGAGCAGAACAAGAATGGCCTTGATCCTCCAAGAACCTTTCCCACACACAGAAGATGTTCTGGCAGAACTCGGTGAAGTTCGGGGGCTGCAAGAGGCGTGGATTGAGACCGATCCCAGCAGCCTCTTACAGGCATTAAAATGTCCAACGAGTCCTCCCTGGAATGCAGAGGGCTCTGTGTGGATGGCTGAGTTCAGCAGCAGGAGTTGTTCAGCCCCAGCCTCTTTAATAGCAGAGCTTTTGGGATTAGTGTAAACAGATTCACCGCTGGAGAGCAGATCAGAGAGCACTGAGCAAATCCGCGCACATGCGGTTGGAGAGGGAGCCAGGTACGCCTCGCAAATTCCACGCCGAGGAATCGGAGCAGGTTTCCAAGTCTGGGGGCAGGAATCTCCGTGCCTTTTTGTTGTGTGTTTCCAGGGCGCCCGGCAAAGCGAAAGCATGATTCTTAATTTGCTGGCAGAGGCACCACCGCAGCAAACAGGGTAAACAGTGATCGTTTTTCAGCATTTGGGTTCTCCACCTCTGGGATCCATCACGTTGGATTGAAACAAAAGCTTTCTCTCAGGTCAAATGTGTCGACAACTGCAAAGAGTTGTGCCGTAAAGTGTTTTCTAAGTAGAGATAATGCTTCAAGCACAGGTCTGAAACTTAAGAGAGAAAGATTTTCCTTGCTATTCCATCACCAGTTTCATGGACAAAGTACTTATCCTGGATATTCCTCTGCTATTCGACACATAAAAGAAGGGAAAACTTCCTAAACATAACCTGTTATTTACATGTGTTTCAGTAACCTCTGAGTTTCTAACTGAGATCAAAGGTCCTTTGAGCTGTTTTAAAGCCTCATTGCAGATGCAGGCCCTGCCCCTTTACAGGAAAGACTGGTTGAGGCTGGGAGGGGAGAGAAACCCAGCTACACGTCAGAGGACCAACCTGAGCTCAGAAAGGGATCCAGAGCTCCTGGCTCTGYAGGATCCAGCAGGGATGCCATCCAGAGCTCCTGTCTCTGCAGGATGCCATCYGTGCCGCCTCTGGCACCACCCTGCCTCTGTCTCAGCTAAGCCCAGTGAGGATCCAACATTCTGGCAGCACGGCTGCCCCTCCAGCYCTGGCCTTGCTGACCTTGTCTGCAGCAGGAGCTTCTCCCAGTCAATAACTGRCTGTGCCAGCAAAGTTCTGTCCTGCACACCGCAAGAGTTTGGATAATAACAACAATCGGTGCAGAATCCAGTGAATTGTGTTGTTCCCCCCAAAGATGTTGGGGTGTTCAGTCGTTTCAGCCTTCAGGTGAACAGCTCCTCTCTCCATATCCCTGTCTTTCCACAGAATTCCCTGACACTGTCCCACCAGTGAGGGAAAAAACCCAATTCCCCCCCTACCAAGTCACTACCAAAAGACAGGGGAGGAGACCAAAGAGCCACCTCCCTCCACACTCAGGCCTTCCTCGGGCTCTCTCACAGCCTCAGGGGACACCAGGGCCGTCTCACAGCCAGCATTCCCTGCTTTTTGTCCTTTATTCCTTGGCAGGTGCAGCCAGCTCTGTGCTCTGTGTGCGCAGCCGGTCCTGCTGCCGGAGCCGGGCTCGGCGGGATGGGGATGGGGATGGGGATGGGGATGGGGATGAGGATGGGGATGGGGATGGGGATGAGGATGGGGATGGGGATGGGGATGGGGATGCGAGGTGAGAGTAGCCTCAGGCCAGACTGCTTCATTAGCAGAGAGATTCTGACAGCCCAGCAGCAAGAGCCACAGCAGGGAGGGCAAGGTGGGTGTTCGGGGGAGGGAGGCTGGGCAGGAGGACACAGGAAAGGGCTTCACCTCTGAAAAAAATGTTTCCTCAGGGGCTGCTGGGCTGAACCCTTTKTAATCCTGCTGCTCCAGAACGCTGCCTTTTCTTGGGGTGGAAATGGAGAACTCAGAGCTTTTTCTGCCTTTCCAGGAAGGGGTGTCGTGGTGCTGTGGACTCACAAAGCAGAGCTGTAAACTGTGCACTCCTATCACTGTGTCTGCTTCCAGGAGAACAGCCTGGACAAGTGATGGTCTAAGAATATCAATTCTTATCAAACTAATTTCACAAAATGCCTCTTGCAAATCACCTTCCCTACCGGCGCCCTGTGCAGCTCTATGACCAGTCTSAGTAGATCAGAACTCAAAAATACTGGAGGAATTAAATGTCTGTTGGGAAAAGTGAAGGAACTTTCATTTGGGAAGCAAGGACTCCATTTCTCACCCAGCTGCTGCATTCTCCTAAAGAATGAGCAGTTCTCCAGGCASGGAACACCCTCTGTTCCCCTGGGCTGGCACAGGGCTTGGGCAGTTGCTGTCCAACAGTCACTGGCACTGGAAATCCTGTCAAAGGACAGGACTGATTCGTCTTTCTTCCTTTCTGGGTGAAGTTCAGGGGTGTTGTGATAACTTCGATGAGAATCAGTCTTGGAGCTCTACAAGAAGCTGTTTAAATTAAAAGGGCACAAATCTATTTCCATTGAAACCAATGGTGAGTTTTTTGCTGACTTCCCTCTTCAGTGTCCAGTCTCCCATCACAGAGCAACAGATTGCCCTTCTCTGCAAAGGCTTTGGAAAACAAGTTCAGTTACACTCAAGTGACGCCTCCGTGGTGTAAAAAAAATCCCTTACAGGAATCACCAACGGAATAAGCCTTAATTGTCAAAAAAGTGACAGTTCTCTGACCCTTTCCTAAGGCAAGAGCTGCTTCCTTTGCAGCTCCAGTCGTTGGGCAGCTCCCCTGCAATTAAAAATGCATCTTTCTGCCTTGTCTGTTCCTCTCTCCTCAGAGGTTATTCATTGCTGATTTGTAACTGTTTTGAAAGATATCAGAGTTGTAAGGCATCCACCACATTCTCCTTTTTGCTAAAGCCTTTATTTGTGCCTCTCTGCCCACTGCTAACAAAACCTCGCTGTATCCAGGGCTGCTGAACTGATGGGCACGTTGGATTCATCTAAAGCTTGGCTGTGTCCCAACCCTCTTTCCCACTCCGCTTCCCCGACTTCCTGCCTGCCTTCCCCTCCTACAAACGTAGTAACGAAAAAAGGATACACTGAAAAACTGACTATCCAAGAAAATGTGCATTCCTGGCTGGAATCTACTGCCAGGTTACAAYAATAAAAAATTAGCGACCATTGAACAGCAGATAACATGAGGTGTGCCCTCCTCACATCAAACAGGGCCATAAAAAAACAAGCCATGGGTGTCTCCCTTAACTCACAGGTGAGCACAAACTTGTGTGCACAGAGCAGCTTTTTTGGGCTGAGAGAGATGAGCCTTGTTACCAGATCCCATGGAAGTGATGGGCCAGAAGAGTCTGGTGTAATCAAGGTGTGACTGCGTTTAATTCATGCTAGGAAGATCAAATTAAAGACGAGGTAGAACCTGTCTTGACCAATTTAGGAGGTGCTGAAGTGCTACCTGAGCTGGCTCASAGCTCCCAAACACGTTAATTAGAGCCAACATCTTCTAAAGTCTTTAAATCATTGGGTGTCTCTGCAGAGAGGTTTCGTGTTGTTCCGATTCTCCTCCTCTCTAGAAACTGGTGCAGGGAAGTCAATGCCCTGGGAGCAGCTCTCGGCACCTCTGCACTGCAGAACTGCACCCCATTAGTGTGCAAATCCCTCTAGGAATTTTGCTGGACAGTTGTTGTTACAGCAGGGAGAAGCTCGATGTAGGGACAGGCCCTGCGGTGTCTGGCACAACTGCAGCAAGAGTCCCTCTGCCACAGCTAAATCCTACTGAATTCCCATTGGGGCTCTGAGCACACATCCCACAGGAGCTCCCCAACATGGACCTGTGTTTCTGTAGGGAATTCTCACTGTGGGTCCTGGTGTTGTGCTTTCCCTGCAGTTGTTKCGTGGACTGTGTGAGTTCAGGAAGGCAACTCCAGCATCAGTGACCAGAGCATGGTCCCTTCTACACATATATTTGAGCAAAACATACCCAAAGACATCCCTACAAACAGTCCCAGGCATGAGCAGAGTCTCCAGTGAGCTCATGGACACAAAGACACACAAAAAACTTTGTGCTCGGTGCTCGCTCACCCTTCCATCACTCTGAGTAACTGCTGGGTCAGGACCACATGAAGGCTCATCTTGTTTGTTTGAGTTTTCTTTTAAATMTTACAATCCCATAAAAACAGACTGCTTCATATAAACTTGTTGCCATGACTGCCCTGCAACAGAGGGCTTTAATCAAGCAGAAACTTAGATAAGATATAAGAAAGGGATAACAAAAACAAAACAAAGGGAATTTCAAAAAACATGTAAATAGGTATTTGCATACTTGAATCTTCTCGTGGTGATTTGAGTTTCCTGGAAGAAGAGCAGCTTTTCTGCTCCTGCATAGCCAGTGCAGTGTGGGCAGAGAAGCTGCTGCTGCAACTGGTTACCACTGACTTTTCTTTGTGGTCAGACTTCCAGACTTGAGCTTCCCTACACGTGGAGTCAGGCATTCCAACTTCTGTTTCTGCTGTTTTGCTTCACCGTGTGACTGCAGCAGCTCACCTGGGCACTCCACACTCAGGCCCTTCACTCCCCAGCCTGGGAGCAAACATCTCCGTAAAGCAGGGCTGGGGAGCACAACTCCTCTGGTGCTCCCACTCCTCAGGCATTTCCCTCTCACACGATGGATTTCCAGAGCTCTGTTCCTCTCAAGGTCAATAACTCGATCACTGAGCAAAACCAGGTAATTGTGAGCCATAACACAGCACACGTGGCAAATGCAGAAACCTCAGAGCAAGCAGTTTATGAGCAATTTTAATGCCTGATGCCTAAAATTGTTATCTAAACTCCTTGGCAAATACAAATCACTGTTTTGTTCACAGCAGGAGAGGATGGTTTGTCACACATCTTCCTTTAGCCAAAACTGCTCAGTGTCCAGACATGGCACAAAGTGTTTTCACTCCTTGTTCACACTCAGAATAGAATCCCAAAACAGGCTGAGTTGGAAGGGCCCCCCAAGGAGCATCGAGCCCAAAGGCACGCGTGCACACGGATGCGTTGTCAGCACACACRGGGAAAACTCCCCTGCACACTGTCACACAGTTAGTGAGGAAAGCACAAAAAGGCATTTTGAACGTCGTTCATCTGCTGTGTGCAGCCCAGAGTTATCCATGGCTGGGAATGAAGTGATGGGAGCGGCTCCAGCCCTGCAGGCAGTGCCCCCCGGAGCAGCAGTGCCAGCCTGGCACCGAGGGTCAACTGTTGGCACACACAAAACGGGCACCTGCCCTCACCAAACACACTCTGGGCAAACAAGAGCTGGTTTTGCTTTGCTCTGTGCCCCGAGAAAGACAAGGAAGAACTAAAATACCCACCTGAGGTTCTGTGCACATCACTGGGTGAGAGACTGGGAGGATTTGGCTTTGWGGGAGCAGCCGCTGCATCGCACCCAAGTGGGAACTCCCAGCCCAGCCCAACCACAGATGTGCCCAGAGCTGAAGGGGCAAAACCCTGGCTTCCAACACACATTTCCTGCCTGATTCCCCGGGAAAGGCTGGGGAAGAAGCTGGGGCCGATCACTGAGGATGAGTAGCAAAGAGATCTTTTTAAGTTGCTGTCTTTTCAGTTCAGCAAGCGGCRGGCACTTCTCACACGAGCTCTGCGCCCAGGAGCAGTGCTGGCATCGGCCATAAACCACTGCTCGTGGGTTAGAGCTGCACTGACCCCGAAATAAAAAAGCCTAATCCACTGTAAATATCCAGAAGACCCTCGAGTCTCTCACAACCCAGTTTTTCAGGAGTCTGTCTCTCTGGTATGGTCTCTAATCACAATTACAGCAAAACACTGATTGGAATGCACATGGGAAGAGCACAGGAAACAAATATAAAATTGTCCTAACCAAGTAACTGAGTGCATTTATAAGGATGGTATTGCTTTTAATTAGCCTTAATTTCCAAAGAATTATTGCTTGCTCAAAGAAAATCTTTATGGATCCATGAATTATTGAGTACAAGGTTCTCCCCCTCCCTCCCACTGATACCCGAGAGAGCAGACCCAGCATAACTCACCAGGGGATTCGCTGGGTTTGACTGCAAGAATGTTTGGTGTTCCAATATATTCAGTGTTTTTTTTAGAACTCCAAGGACTGGATCAGTTCTTGCTGAGTGAGTATGGAAATCCAGTCCCAATCTGGATTCACCTTCAGAGCACCACAAACATGTTGTGTTTGTTAGAAGGGATCTGTGTGTGCATAAACACACACACACACACACACAGGCCCCGTGCTCCTATGTGATTTTATACATCATATTAATCAGATTTGTCGGTYGAAATGCAGTAATGCAAATTATGCCGTTTATTTATCTCTTTATAAAAAGTTAATGTGACCCTTTTAGCGTCAGCTATGAGAAGTTCAGGAAGCGGCGCAAACGCAGGAAAATGGACTAGCTCGGGGATGTTATTCCACGTTATCCTGAGCTGAGCCTCCCATTCTTTCTCCTCCCTTCTTCCAAAAAACCCATCAAACCAGCCCCAAATTTCAGCTCCAAAAGCAACAGAGAATCTGTCCCTGGTTATGGAGATCAGCACAGCCATGTGTCTGCGCAGCTTTCAGCCATACATATTTGAAATTCCTCAATATTTGCTTTCTGCGTGGAGCAGAGCTCATAGCCAGGAAGTCCAGGAGTGGGGAACCAGTTTTAGATCCCAGCAGTCCTGAACTGGAATTCCAGAGGGTTTGGCTCAGGGTTGAGGGTTGTCCTGGGGATATCAGCACTTCCAGAGACGTCGGGTTTAGGACCCCTTGGGAAGGATTCTCCTGTGCTTTTTAACCTTTATCTCAGGGGGAAACACAACATTTTAGAGGGGCCAAAGGCACTCTGTGCTCTTGCTCTGCCTCATGAGGACCTGGGGCAGGTGGGGCCCACTCTCCTCTCTCTCTGCAGCCCTGGGAGGGGACACAGCTCGAGGGGAACGTCCATTCCTGGCTGAATGYAGCTCTTCCTTCCCTCTGGAGCCATGAGCCTTCAGGATGAGTGTGACTGGGTGTTTTRATTCCTAAGGAGATCCTCAGGAGGTGGTCAGAGGGAGTAGCTGGCACATCCCATCTCTCTGTGTCGCTGTGCTACCAGGGCATTGTTATCTCACTTCAGGCCATGGCTGTTTATGGAAAACATTTCCTTAGAAAACTGCTGGCCCTTTAACGCCCAGTTCTGGGACATTCCCTGGGCTTTTACAGGAGCAGGGTTTGTCTGCACTGAGCACTTCRCCATTAAAATTACAGAGCTGGAACTCCCACTTGGGGAGCTTTTCTGCGAGCTCTGCCTCCCTGATCCTATTGGAATCATTCAGCTGGGAAAAGGCATTGTTATCATTTGGGATAATAATAGAAATACWGTTGGACCTGCAGTGCTGTAACCACTGGTCTCTTTGGCACCTTTTTCCAAGCAAACAGACCTTCTTTCCTAGTCCCTACCATTCCCCTTTCTGCCGGTGCTGTGCTATTGGAGCAATTCTTCTGGAAATACGAAGGAAACCTGCAGTGCAGTGAGAGTTCKTAACCAGAGCTTCTGTGACACCAGAAGTGGATTTGCTTCCTCATGAAAAATACAGGAAAAATCCTCCCCAGCTGATTTCTGCTCACACCTTGATCTGTGGCCCTTAATAAGCAACTTATTGCCAAAATTAACCTTTACATCTCGAGCTGTTTTGCTTAGGTTGGGKGTACTGCTCATGAACAGCTCCACCTGCCAGAACCAGGCTTTCAACATGCAGATTTGCAATGACAAATTCAAAATTCCCTTTCCACTGATGTTCTTGGAGCTGTCTTCAGACTTGCTGCTGCAGTAGCTACCACTAAACGCTACTAAATCAGTAAATCTATTTATTGGAATAGTCATACAGAACTGCAGCAATGAGACACAAACATAATCCAATTCAAACCTCTTCAAAGCAGGAGGAAATAAACGTTCAGCTCCGTTCTCCATGAAATTTGAGTAGAAAAGGAAAACCTAAAGGATACATATGATAAAGAGAAACCATTGAAGAGACAACACAAATAAATCTCAGCAATAACTCAGCAGGGACAGGAAGGTGAGTGCTGTCCCAAGCATTCCTTTGGCAAAGCACTGGAAATACCGATGGGATTGTCCAAGGCCCTTGATCCAAGACACATCTTTCCATCGGCTCCCAAAAACGCTCGGCAGCAACATCTGGAACCCCCATCCAATTACGAGATGAAGTGCAGGAGGATCAAAGAGAGTTTCCCAGCTCCCACGAGAACAAGCTGGAGCGTGGGATAATGAGCAGCTCTGAGTGCTGCTGAGCGCCTCTCCCTCGTTAGCATTTCCCTGGCTCCCCTCTGCATCCGCAGCCTCCCTGTGCCTCCGGAGCACCAAATTCCCCTCCACGTGTGTCCCTCCTCACCTGCCTGCACCAACAGCTGCCCAGACACATCCTCGTGGATTTTAGTGAGCCCTTACCCTTTTGGGAGGAGTTCCACTGCTTGGAAGTGGGGATAAGAGGGAGAGAAAAAAGAGGTCAGGAGCTCTGGGGAACCTGGACACGCAGACAAGCAGGGGACACCAAGAGAGAGATACAGCTGAATAATAACTAAATAATATTTTCTTTGCTTCCTGTGTTCCCCTGTGTCCAAGCAGTTCTGATCAGGATGAGAGAGGTGTTCCCACTTTTTTTGACCTGGGTRATACCCTGCAAGCAGCACAGAAGTCTCAAGTCTGAAAGGCACCTTAACCATCACRGGGATCAAGCTGTCAGGGGCAAGAYTGAATTATGAGTTGCTTGTCCTTGCAGAAGAAATGGGGGTTGCCTGTCTGTCACATGTGGGGACCCTGGAGTTGTATCAGTGGATCAGCTTTAAGTGCTTGTGCTTTCCAGGGAGGGCAGCAGTCAGCAACTCTCCCATCCAAGCGACAGACCAGGCCAGAAGGTGTAGAAAGGGAATCTTAGCCTGGAATCCCCACCACGACGGGAGCATTTCCCCCACAGGCCGTGGCAATTCCCCACAAATGGGGGCATTTCCTTCTGACAAGTCAACCAACAAGTCAGGCCTTTCCCTGACGTTCTAGTGCTCCTGTCCCAACGCTTGGAGCAGGCTCATGTCACCATCCCAGGGACAAAATCCATGGCAGGGCCATGGACACGCTGGCTACTGCCCAGGGAACCAAACTGATTGGGCTCACAAGGAATCTGCATGCAAGGAAACAGGCAAGCTGAAATGAGGATGAAATGTTAATGAACGTCTGGAAAGCACGAGGAAATCCTTAGATTAAAGGTATCCTAGGAACACACCACAGCCGGGAACGGCAGATAAGGTCAGCCTGGGGATTGCGTTCAATTTTATCTAAAAATCCAACTTTGCATACGGTGACTCAACAGAAATATAATAAATGGAAATCGTGTAACAGTGTTGCCCTGTGGATTTTGAGTAATTTCTCCTCAGGACCGGCGTGGCTGGCAGGATGCCACGGCTCTGACCCCGCTCTCCAGCCCAGGCTGGGCGCTCSCTACTCGAGCCCAAGCGGACGAACACACACCCCAGAGCTGTCCGAAGGCTGTCCCAGGCCAACGACTGCCTCATCCCACATCTGACCCGCGGTACGAGCGAGAGCCGAGGTGAGCTACAGCCCCGCTCCTGGGCAATGCAACTTCAGGGCAGCTCTGCCGAGCCCCGGAGCCCGCGGTGCCCGCGCAGTGCAGGCTCTGCCAGCCCGGCCCAGGCATCGGCTGCAGTCCCTCGGAAGGCTGCAAACCCAAAAGTTCCCCTTTGCTTGACAGAACTCGTGAATGAGGAAGGGCTGAGCTTGTYTGGGGACTCGGGAGTCTCAGCTCAGGGATCCACACTGGGCCGCTCCGCCGTACCGCTGTCTCCAGCACCGCCAAACCAAACCACGATTAGAAACGCATCAAATTCCCTTTGCCCTAACTCGGGAGCGGGSTCCTTTTTAACATCAGCCTGCAGAAAAGCCTCTTCCCTGCTGCCCGTCCCTCTCCGAGCGGCGAGTGCTCCGGGAGCGCTCCGGGACAGCGGCAGGACCGCGGGCCGGTGCCGAGCGGGGCACGGGGCCGGGGCACGGGCGGGCGAGRAGCGGCTCAGCCGGGCGAGCGGCAGCCCTGCCGGGCGAGCGGCAGCCCTGCCGGGCGAGCAACAGCGCTGCCGGCCCGCCCGTCGCTGCTCGGGAACCCCCCGGCCGGTCCCCCCGGCCGCCGCCGCCGCGGGTTGCTGGCAGCGGCCCCGGAGCCGCAGCGCTGCCGCCGGGGAGAGGGGTAATAAATAACCCGGGGAGCGCGGCGCGGAGCCCGGCGGGCGGCGCAGACTCTGACCTGACAAATACCCGCTGGAAAATCATCACCTCCCGCCCCCGGGAGCCCGGAGCCAGCCCCGGGCCGGCCCCAGGCGGGGGGCGGCGGGAGCAGCCGGGGGTGGCGGCGGCGGGGCCGGGCGGGGSGGGATGCGGGGCAGGGATGGGCACGGAGGGATGGAGGGAGGGCATCGCGGGGGGGCTCGGCGGCCCCAGCCCCCCCCACCCACACACACACACAGAGGGATCTCGGCTCGCCTCCGCCGCGGGGAGCGAGCGGGACCGTCCCGCACGCCGGGAGGGGATGGGGGGGATGTTCCTGCACACGCCGTTGGGAATGTTCCTGTCCCCCGCCGTCTGCCTGTCCCGCTGGCGAGTGCTCAGCCCTGGAGCCTCCTCTCACCTGCTCCAGGAGAAGGCAGCACCCAATTTCCCAGGGGAAAGGAGGAGGACACGGTGGGGGGGAATGGAGAGATAGATGCTTTATTTTCCGCCCTATGCAATAAAGTGTGATTATAAGGAATATAACAGGGAGCACAGCTTGAATTCCAATTGGTGGAGAGCCTGTTGTTAACCATCAGGGAACTATTTATTCTCTAGCCTTACTGGTGCTCCTGGGTCAATAATGATAAAGGGGGGAAAGGAGAAGAAGTTGAAGCCATTATAAAGCAGCAATCCCATTACAGAGAAGCAGCAGCACCAGGCCCCCCAGAATCTATGATTCCCTCAGGTCATGTCTCATGTGCTCAGACCACTGGCCACTGTCAGTATTTACCCTGCGTCATTAACCCACCAAACAGGGTTTTTTTCTTGCCAGAAATGACTGATTTCTCCAGCCTGATGGCAGTCATCGTTTGGGAGACAGAGCAGCGCTCCCCTGCTGCTGAACTATCTCCAGTGATATTTAATAAATAAATAGAATAGCTGGACGCTTGACCAGCTCCTCGGGAACAGGGAAGACAATGTGGCTATTTATTATGATTAAATATTTGCTGCTCCCTAATTCTGACACTTATTCACACACACAGACATGGAGCACACACGTGTGCCTGCCTGAGCCCCGAGCAACTCTGCAAACATTATTTATCATTTGCATTGCTATTCCACTCCACACCCGGGGCCAGATTGTCCAAGGCACTGTACGAGGGACAGGAGACAGTCCCTGTCCCAAACAGCTGCTGGTGCACTCCAAGACTCTGCTCTTTTTTTGCATTACTGGATTCCACGTGAGCTTTGCCAACGTCTCAAATAGGATCAGAGTCACTCCGGGCCAGCTTTAGAAACTTCTGGCATCCGAACTGGATGCCAGATCAAAACCCCCAAAGTCGGCGCAGAAACCTAAGCCCGGAGTTTGTTTCCTTTGCCCTGGCCCAGGGGWGGGGTTGGACGTGAAGGTTTTGGTTCACTGGCTCTGCTCCCTCACGGGGGCTCCGCGAGCCTCGCTGGCTGCACACGCAGAGCAGAGCCCCCAGCAAAGGGCATCTGTGCCACGTTACAGTGCACAGCCCGGGGAAACGGGAGCTGCCCTGACCCCAGCCCGGGGAAACGGGACCGCCCTGACACCAGCCCGGGGAAACGGGACCGCCCTGACACCAGCCCGGGGAAACGGGACCGCCCTGACACCAGCCCGGGGAAACGGGACCGCCCTGACACCAGCCCGGGGAAACGGGACTGCCCTGACACCAGCCCACACTTCACCCCACTCACTGCTGCACTCCCAACCCAGAGAGCTGCTCACACGTTTTTCCTGACTCTGCCTTAGACCCGTTTCCCCGGTGGAGATTATCCCTGGCTGTGTCCATCACCAGCATCCAGACCATGGCCAGCGAGGGAGCGGGAGGCTGGGGTGGGGTTGTTTTTATGGTTGTCATGGGCTTCCCGTAACACACAACATCTGACCCTCCTTGCCACGAACAACATCAGCTCCGGGAAATCCCTGTTTTCTGGCAGCTTTGCCACTTCCCCTGTGCATTCAGGGAAAAGTCCTGGAAGCACAGGAATGGGTGAGGGGTGAGAGAGGAGGAGGCTGTGGGAGTGTGGCTCTGGCAGGGGATGGAATTTTTGGGGGGCTGAGCTTCAGTCTCCTCTACATTTCTTTGAAGATTCTGCCCTTAACCTGTAGAGCAGGTTCCTTCTTCCAGCTGAGTTATCCTGCTACCAAAGAGAGGAGAAAAATTCCAGGGTTCTGGAGATGTGGTCACTTCACTTGTTCAGGTCTTTCAACAAAGCAACACAACCAACCCAACAGCATCTTTTTGCTCCAAACCTGTCCCTTGTGGGCTAAGGTTCCTTCAGGCAAACACTGAAATGTTCCTGGCAACTTAGACAGCATTTTGCACTTGATCATTGTTATTTACACATATGGACCCAATGTAATGCTCCCTCTTTTGTTTTGAGTGTGGAAATGTCCCTCAACTGTGACTGATTTTAAGAGTAGCACTGAGTGAAGCTGCTCTAAAGCAGCCCAGGAAGTTCCTCCCCGAAGAGAGCAAAGATCAGCCTGCTCCAAAGGCAATCATTAAATGAATTTCTTTTAGTAGGCAAGATGAAAATGAAGATCTAGAAGAACAAGCAGGAGAAGGAGGGACATTGTTCCTTGCTGCCAGGAACAAGGAATTCCTATAGACACCACTGGCCATGATTCCCACTCAGCAGCAGAGGAATTGGGGACCATGAGTTGGGATAAAAGCTTGACTTGTAGGCTTGGTACAACCAAACCCAGATCCTTTTGTGGAAATCCAGGAATGATGTTTTTTTATGGCTTAGAAGAAGCATTAGAGCTGCTGCCTGGGGAGAAAGCCATGTTTCTTCCCCTGCACGGGGCTGCTGTCTTTCTGCTGTGTGATGCCTTCCATAAGCTCTTCTGGGGATGGGGGTATAAATCATAATAAAGCCATGGCATGGCATATAAATCATAATAAAGAATAATGATACGTAATAAGGATGAATAATATTAAGAGGAGAATTGTGTGAGAGGGCCTGCACACACACACACACACTGAGCTGTACAAATGCAGAGAGAAAAGGTGGCTGTTGCTGTCAACACATTGATCCCAGCCTCCTTGCACCACCTTCCTTCCCTATATTCCCTGCCCTGCTGCTCATGGAGAGGCAGTGGATAACCATGGGCAGGAATTTCAGTGCCTGGAGTGTCCCAGGCTGAATTAACTCCCCCCAGTTCCCATGTCTGGCTGCACGCGAAGCTTCCTCTGGGCTAAATTGCAAACTGAGCCCCACCACTGTCCCTCCTTCGGGGCACAGGGACATTTCCTGCCCATCCCACACATCTGCACCCCTCTGAGGAGGCAGGGCATGGAAGTGGCAGTTCTAATTCCCAATTCTGCTAATTGCAGCCCCGGATTAGTGATCCAGTTTTCCTCTGTATGGATGTGTTTGTCAATTTGCAGAGAGGGAGGGAAATAAATCCGTGTTTGAGATCTCCAGGGCTRGGTGCAAAGAGCAGACTAAAGTCAATCTCCCGGTGCTTGGACAGCACAAAAATCCAACTTCCCTTCCACATCCTTCTCCTCGCAGGGAGATTTGGCCTGCTCAGCTCCTTGCACAAATTGATTCATCTACTGCCTGCAGATTAGTCTAAAATTGGGGTTTTTTTGTGGGTTTGGGCCAACTGATTCTCCGCAAGAGCTTGACTAGAAAATCTCAGGGATAACGAGATTCCGGGATATCTGATTAGCCAAAGGGAACAGGGTGGGTGGGTTGGTGTAACTTTACAGAGCTGACTAAATTTGGGCTACTGGTCAAGATACAGCCAAAATTATCTGCTGGCTGAGTTAGCAAGTTCCATTTTGGGTACACAAACAGCTTCCCAGTCACTGAACATCAGCAACAGAGACAGCACGAGGGGAAGATTGCTTCCCCGGTTAAATGTGTATTTAAAATGCTGATAGCCCACACCGAGACCCCAGAAAAAAAATGTATTTATCATTGTTATTAACAGTAATAGAAATAAAACCAGTTCTAATGGCTTGCAGGCTTTGATGCATTTCCCAAATAAAAGGATTTATTAGTTTAAAGCCTGTGTATTTATTTGTTTCTCTCTCCCCAGTCCTGCCCCCCCCCCAGCCGTGTTGAATTTTTAATGCCCCCTGTTTCTAATGTCAGCCGTTTTTCTTGTAAAGGTTTTTTGACATAACTTTATATTGCTACATCCTTTTGTTGTTGCCATTCCCCATCCTTGTTAGAGACTCCACTCCCCTAATGAAGCTCGTCTCCTGCCAGGATAATAAAAGGGAATAGATGCCGAGCTGAGCAGAGCCAGGGAGAGGGGCGTGCAGGGGTGTGTGAGAGAGCAGAAACGAGGGTGACACACAAGTGATGAGAAGTGAGGGTGGCACGAAATAGCTGCAGTAACAGGGTGTTCTCTGGGAATCCCAAGGCTGTCCCTGGGATCTGGGCGTGTGTGTGAGCACATGTGGACGCACAGACACGCAAACACGAAGTCTGTATGGATCTATGTGCACATTTAATGTGTATTGATGTAATTTTACACACACACACTGACAGTGTGGAAAGGAAGGAAAGTGTCCTGCAGGTGCCAGAAGTTGGGGACATTCTGCCGAATTAAAAAAAAATAGGACTCAAAATAGTCCTCTTGTGCTTTTTTGGGGGCAACTCATGGTCTTACTATGAGCAAAAATGACCAAACTCTACCATGCTTCTCTCTCCTCTCCACTGAGAATGAGAAAATGTTTCTGTAACTTCCCTCAGCACGGGGTAACAGCCAGGCCTGGTCCTTCAGAAACACGAGGAAAACAGACCCAGCCARGCAGTTCCAGCAGGCAGGATCCTTCCAGAACTGGTTGGGACACTTTGCAGCACTGAGTCCTGTTTGGGCTGTCTGGAAGAGCAGCGATGCTCGGGGTGGCTTTGGTCCCTGTCCTTCCCATAAAACAGAGCAGGCAGGGAACAGCAGGACCAGGTGCACCGTGGCTGCTCCGTAGGAAATGTSTCTTCAAATCATTAACAGAAAGTCTGAAGAGGGTCCAGCCATGCACAAATCCATACCCTGAGCCCCAGCACACCCTCCTGGATCCTTCAGGGAACCAGACACTCACCAGATCCATGTGCAGCAAAATCACCTCGGGGACCAGTTCATTGCCTGCCCACGGCCACAGACAGGACTGGCCTCCAGTTGAAACAACAATGCTTCAAGAGTCTGCTTTGACTTGTTTCCAGTGGGATCTCCAGCTTTTAAGCCCATCAGACACATTAACATGAGGAGAACCTCTACATATTTGTGGCTTTCAACATCTGAAATATTTAGGGCCGTGCACAGCCCCGCTCAGCTCTCTGCAGCAGTGCCACAGGCTGCAGAGAAAACTCTATTTCTCCCTACCAGACCAATTCTAAAATTCAAACCCCAGAGTCATCATGTCTAGGCTTGGCTTACACACTAATTCTACRCTGAAAAGCTTAATTGAAATTTCAGGTGGAAATTAATCTGGCCACCCCTTGTTCCCTAATGGATTTTGATCTGCTTCTCCACACTGTGACAATTTCTGGCAGGGTAAGTGATGTCTGTTTTGAGGAAGGCTGTAATTATGAAGTCTGCAGGGAACTGTAGGTCAGGCCAGAGATGCAATGACATAGCTCTTACTGGACCAGAAAAACAGGAATGACGAGGACTCCTGACACTGCAGGAACAGCGACAGATCCGTAAGGAAAATTCTTGCAGCRTGCCAGATCGGCTCTGTTTTGTTCTTTTCAAGCTGTACTTTCAGAACTATGGAAAAAAATCCGACTAATTTTTGTAACTAGAACATCGTTTGCTGTCGTCCTTCCAAAATGCTGGCTGGAAGTCCCCAGAAGCAGTCCCAGAGCAGGAACAGAGTTCTGGCAAAMTGAGGGGGTGATCCAGCAAGCCCCTTTTTACCACCAGGATCCTGAGAAGCACACTGGAGTGGAAGCATCCGTCCAGGGTGGATGTGGCTCCTGGAGGAGAAACACCCCAAGGGGGTAAACCCTTGGCTGATTTTCCCCTTAATTTGCTGATGCCAGGCATTAGCAGCACGAGCTGTCCCTCACAGGTGGGTGACACTATCTCAGAACCAGGGACAACTGCTCCCAAAGGTGGCAGGACTCTAGATTTGAATTCTTCTGCATAATGGAAATATTCAAACATGCTCAGCTCAGCAGTTTTGTTCCTCTGCTGGCTCTGAGCAGGAACCTTAAAGACAGACCTGAAATTTTGGAGCCCAGAGAGGATTTCAAAGCTGTAGGTGGGATGTACCTCGTGTCCAAAGCACACAGGTCCTCTCTGTGACACCACTGCAGCTCTGCTGTCCCTCTGGACAGGACACACAAGCATCTCCTGGTGACAGGAACCACAGCCACAGCTGCTCGTGCTGGGTCAGGGGGGGAGTGTGAGCGTGATCCTAAAAGGCTTTTTTTGACATGAAAGGCAAAAAGCTATAGAGACCTTTTCCAAATCCACCCCAAAACGCCTGTCCCAAAGCAGGTTCTGGTCAAGAAGGAGTCATGAAACCCCCAGTGACATTGAGGCAAACCCTTTGGTTTCACACAGGCTCCTGGGTGCCAGGATGAAGCCAAGAAAAGGAAGAATTGGTATTTTATGGCGAGATGGATCACACAAGGGGAATGTGCTCCACAACCAGCAGTTCCTCCAGGAAAGACGATCTTTTTCCCTTCGGGTGTCCTGAGCCGATGGAATCAGCAGTGTTGGGGTCTGAGACAGTTCTGAAACGGGGGGAATCCATACAAACACAGTTTTGGAAGGGGGAATTTGTTGTTGTCGTTGTTTATTTGAGTTGAATTCCATCAGGAAGGCAGAAGCTGCTGAACACACCCCACTGGCAGAGCTGCTGAGGGACCCCGGCAGGTTCCCAGCCACCAAACACATCCCAGCCACGGCTTTAATGCTCAGGAGGGGCAGGCTGTGCTGTATTAATATGCAAAGTGTGCCTGCCTTCCCAATTAAATGGAAAATGCCATGATTAAAGGCAGTCAGAAGATATTAGATGGATGGTGCTGAACCACGGGCTGTATTTCCTGCACACAGAAGCCCCACAGGAGCGCTGGGGGAGAGACGGAGCCGGGAGASGGAAAACGCTGGAATCCGTGGAAGGGGAGCAAATGAGGAGGCTGTTTACAGGAGGACTGGATTGACACAGTCCCTCACCCTGCTCTCTCGGACTGGGCCCTCTGGGCCACATCTCTGGAGGGAAGCCGAGCCCCGCTGCTGGCAGCAGCCGAATCCTGGCCCGTCATTCCGGGGGAAGGAGGCCTCGGAAGCGGAGTGAACCCCGGCAAAAGGCCCAAAGAGCACCACAGTTCAGGGCTGCACAGCCCCGAGGCAAAGCTCAGAGGGGACAGACCTTTCCTAGGCCCCCCCCTCTCCTCGTTAGCATCAGCAGTTTCTCTTTTCCCACCTCCCTGGGCCGGGAGCAGCGAACACAGCGGAGAAGTACGGCGTGCTGGATAATTTACAATTAAAGCCACCGAGACGAGAAGATAAAACAGGAAACATTAATAACTGAGTGCAGAGCTCCCTTCGCCTCGCTGGGGAGGGCCTGCCCTAAATCAGCCCCGTGGCTTTAACCCTCCTGGCTGTGCTGGGAGCCCCGGGCTGGGCGGGCAGTCCCCACTGGCTCCTGCTGCTGGCTCCCAGCGCTGCTGCTCCCTGTCACCAGCGCGCTCCCCGCCCGTGTTTCATGACTTGCATTTAATTAAAAGAGATGGCAAAGTCAGGTATATTTATGGGGGCTTCTAATCCTCACACTCACATTTCCAGTTGCCATGGGTTTCCTTCCAGAGCTGGCTCCTTGTCSCCCACCCCCACCCCGGAACGTGCACCGGGATAAAGTCCAATAAATTCTGCCCTGTAATTGGCTGTGCGTTTTAGGGGTCCATCTATCCCAGCGCTGGGAAAACAGAGGCCTTCAAAAAATTACTGTAAAGACAGCAAACCCCGGGGGAAGGAGTCCAGAGTGCTCTGTCTCCTGCAGTGGCTGCTGTTGATGGTCACAGGTAGGAAGYGGGGATGGGACCCAGCCAGGGGCTCCTGCGCTCATTGGGTTGCACCTTTGTCCAAAGCCAGGGGTTGCTGCCCTGCTTTGCCTCTCTGAGAGCAAGAGAACACCCAGGGGACGAGCAGAGGGCACTCCCTGCCTGCCCAGCGTGCAGGGCAGGGGAGGTGCAGCTGCCCGAGGTGTATCAATGCAATAACTCTTCAGTCCCGGTGCTGCCCTCACCTCCCAGCACTCACCGACACCGAACAGCCTGGGATGCTCCTTAAACGAGCCACTGCCACCTCAGACTCTTCTAGAAAGCTTGGGAAAAGCTCTCCACAGTTGGAGGAATACAGGATTTTAGCTGTTCTCTGTCTTTGGGGAGGGATTTCTTTCTCAGCAATGTGTCCCCAGGTGAAGCCACACGGAGGAGAGGGAGGGTGCCCATCTCTGCATCTCACCTGTCCTCAGCATTTCGGATGCCACATCTCTGCTGGGGACAACGGGAACTTGTCCATGTGCAATGCCAGCGCTCCCAGGGGGCCCTGCTGCACCACTCTGGACATCCTGAGCAGGATTTGCTGGCTGGAATCTTCCCTCACACAGGGAAACCCTTCTGCAGGAGCACCCACAGCTGATACCAGTGCAGCAAAGCCTCCCTTCACATCCGAATTCCCACTGATCCACTGACATCCCAAATCCCTTGTCCACTGATAAAACACAGCAGAACAAGAAGGAGAGAGAAATCAGATTTTCTCTGGGTTATTCATTTAAGTAAAAGAACAGAAAGACACAGGAAAAGAGGAAGGACTTCTATGACGTTGTCACTTCTGTGCCTGCCCCAAAACCACAGAGAATTAYGGCCATGTCTGCCTGCATGGCACTGCAAAACTCTGCTCCTTTTCTATCCTTTCTCCCCGATCTTAGCAGGAGTTAACATCCCTTACCTCACAGGTTTCCACATTCTAAGTTTATGTCTAATGTTAATGCTATTTAAACATCACCTTATTTTATTWTTTTTCCTTCTCTGTGAATTTCGTGACGGGTTTCTTATTTCCCTCCATTTTTTTAAAGAATAGTTTATTAAGGAAAGCTGCCTGTACCTCCACTCCGTCTCCTGGAGCAGCACTGGYGAATAAAACACCCCCCTCACAGGAGACAGTTTTATTCTGTTGATCGGAAGTCTGCCAGCCCAATTTATGATTGGACATAAGATCTCCAAATCTGAATTTATGTGTTGTAGCATAACGACAGGTCAATGAGATTAAAAGTATGTTCATGAGAGAGCTGTGAGGCAATTTGAGTTTCATGGTTCTGTGGTGATTGGGCATTCAGTCTAAGAAAACCTGCCTTAATAAAACACTCACAGTTCCCGGGAACAATCTGCACATTATTCATTATTGCAGCCTCACCAACACCCCCTCACCATAAAAACAGAGAGAGAGGCAGAGCAGTGCTCCCCCTCCTCCCCGTGCCGATGAAGCCATCAGGGAGATGGTGCCACTGATAACGAATGGGCTGAATTAACAATAGAAACACTTTTCTTCCTTATCATATGGTTCGCATAATCAAAACAGGGAAGGGGAATGGGAAGGGAGAAGAAAAGTCTGAGCCTCTCGTAGGGGTCCCCCCCTCCAAGTGAGAAATACACGGGCTAAAGGCAGAGCAGCAGCTTCTGATCGCACCCAGAGGAACTCCCTTGCCTCCAAGTTCCTGTTTGTTGAAGAAACATCACCCTGCAAGGGGCTTAAATGGGCCTTAGCCAGGTCCCCTGGACTTGCACAGGTCACCTGAACCAGGGCAAACCTGTGGAAATTGGAGACAGGGCTCTCCCAGCTGCCTTTGGATGCAGGGCCAAACAGCCTCGTCCAGATCACAGGCTTGGCYTTCCAAACAGAGCTTTTCTCTTTATTTCATTCTTCACCAACACTTATTTTCTTCATCATCATCATCAAAACTTTAATTCAAAAGAGATCACAAGATGCAATTTGGTGGCAGGAAAGTGTTCCATCCCTTATTTCCATATGGACTCTGTCTAAATAAAGCAACTCCTCCTGCTCCTTTCCCCATGCAAGGGCCAAATTCCCCTTGGCCTGAGGAGCCACGATTCACAGTACACTCTGGGAATTGCTGAAGGTGCTCAGCACTTCTGAGTTTTGAGCACAAACGCTGAAAAACCAGAGCAGGAGCCTGTGGAATGCACCGGCAGCAGCCCAAGGACAAAGGAAGGACGGGAAGAAAGGAGCCTGAAAAGGGCCAGGGCCAAGAGGAGGTGGTGGGGAGCTGTTGTTTGCGCTGCTGTTTGACTGTTCCAGTCATTTGCAGTGGAGTCCCAAATCAGGGAGCCCTGTGCACCTCCAGAGCTGCTGCTGCTGCTGGAGGGGCCAGAAAATGTTTGTTGAGTAAACCCATCTCTGATAGGCAAGGAGATACCAGGACGTTCCTGTTTCACCCTTGTTTAATCTGTTCTGTTGTCAGGCAGGGCACTGGGCCAGGACAAGTTCCCACTGCCTCAGCTCCAGGGGTGGACTGGCTTCAGAATTTACACAAATAAAAGGAGAAACGAAAAGCGCCGGCAGCACCAATYTGATTACAGAGTCATTTATTTTCTGGTCGTTAATAATTTGTGCAATAAAAGATTGCGTGCCTTTCTGAGTTAGTAGGAGTTATTGGCATGAATTTCCCTCCACACTGGTGTGAGCCTGTGCTTGGAACATAAATTATTAGTTTCTTATCGCACTCCTCCTCATTTTTCATGCTGCCACAGCCGGATCGCCAGGAGCCAGCCCCTCGGTCTCGCTCTTATTTTATGCTGCACGAGAAAGGCAGCAAAGATGGCTTTTCCATCTTTAATTACACCAGCTCCCTCCTGCATTCCCCTCTCCCCGTGCCCCACCTGAGCTGTGTTGTGGCCGCTGTGCAGCCCCCGTTGGGGACAGGAGGGTCCCATGCCGTTTGCCAGCGAGGTTTTTAGTGAAAACCCTTTTCTCTGACAACACCCCGAGGAAGGGAACAACAGGCTCCCACCACCCTGCCAGCTCCTATCACGGAGCTGTTTGGAAGCAAATTGCATGTGTGGATCTCAGCGTGAGGATAAAAGGAGGCTGGAATTCACAGCATCCTCGAAAGGGGAGGAGGAAAGGCCTGGCACACAGTCAGGGCCTGCCCAGGGTGGTTGTAGCTCCAGTGGAAGATTAAGGAGTTTGAGTCTTGGCTGCAGCTGTGGAAATGCTTGGGCTTTCTCTTCCTAGAGCATTGGGCAGGTGAGTGATAAGAACACTCCCCTATAAAACAGATACTTCACATTTCCAGAGCAGTTGAAGTTCAGTGAGGGAAACACTAAGAACTAAAACTCATTTAAAAGCCATCAAAACACCCTTCTTGTTTCTCTGACAGCCGGCACTGAAATGCTCTTTAATGATGCTGATTGCCTTGGGAAGTGCAGCAGTGAGCATGGAAACCACACCAGAATCCTTGGCCCTTTCCATATGGCAGCCTCATGGTCYTCTCCATTCAGTGTGTCCCTTCCAGTCGTGCCCCAGGAACATCTGCACCCACATCTGCTTCACTTCAAGGGAAGCACTGCCGGAGCTGGGCGGCAGAGCACATCTGGCAGCTGCAGATGAACTTGCCCAGGGCTWTGCAAAGCAGGAATTCTGCAGAGAATGAGGCAGGAGGTGGAGGTGCAGCTCTGCCCTCTCTGCCTTGAAAGACAAGAACCCACCAGCTGAGAGMGCCCCTCTGTGCAGCACCATTCCCAGCCTTGGATCCACCTTCCCTTGCTCTGTCCTCACTCTGCTGGCAACTCCAGTCACTCCTCTGGTCATGGCCAAAGCTCTCCCTCCCACATCCCTGAAACAGAAAGATGTGAATGCTCGGGGCACCCCTGCCTGCAAACRTTACAAAGAATGGTGCTCCATTCCCAGAGGATTTACAAACACGTCATTTCCAGGATTGAGATCATGACTGGAAGCAGATACTGAAAAAAAGGCKGAGCAGGAAGTTACCTGACTGCAGAAAGAGCCAGAGATAAGGATGAAACGGAGGCACCAGATTCAAACACAGAGCAGCCRAGAGGGGACCTGAAATCAGGGCTCTCCTTCACCGCATTTGGAAGAAAGGCCAATTGTCCGTTCAGGATGCAGGGTCCAAAATCACACAGAATTTATTGTAAGTCCTCGAGATGGGCAAATTTCTATCCTTGGAGAGAAAAGTACTGAAAAGAAAAAAACAAACAACTGAAATCTTGGGCTTTCGTCAGGCCCCCAGTGTCTTACAACAATTGATGCATTAGGGGACAGTTCCCACGTGCTCCAACGAGCACATCTTCACTCTTCTGTGATCCAACAGTTCTAAGATATTTATCGCTCCTTTTTCCACCTCCCAAGAGAACTCCCTTTATCACAACCTATTCCAAATTTGTTCTGCTGCCATCAACACCTGCCAGGGCCATGCTTTCTGCAGAATAAGTTGGCTCCATGCCACGGGCAGGATTTGTCAAACGGGGTCTCCACGCTGCCTCTTGGAGGATCCCCCRCTGGGGACATTTCCATGCCCTCCCAACCCCTCCATCCCATTCCTTACATTGATACTTGACTTCAGTATTTCTGGCAGGGGAACTGTTCCCCCCATTTCTCTCAGCCTCGCCAGCCTGAGCTTTGCACGTGTCTCCTGGAGCCCCCAGCCCTGTGCAGGCACTGTGAGCTGAACTGCASCTAACGAGGCATTTCTGGTTCAAGGAGGTTCTTCACCTTTTCAGTTCTAGCTCTGTGCTTCTCCCTCCCAGGCATCTGAGCTGGCTCCTGCACAATCTTCATCACAGTCCTTCTTTTTTCCTTAAGTTACAGCCCCACGGTTCCTTTCCCTCCTGCCTGAGGCCAGAGAGGCTCAGGGGTTGCAACTCTGGGGTTTCTGTTCCCAGATCTGTCACGACCTTGACAACGAGCCAGGAAGGTGGCAATTTTCAAACTTGGGTGCTTCAATTCAGGCACCTGACACAAGCTCATTTACTGGGATGACAAGCACCCATAGCTCTTGTGGAAAAAGAGCAATAATGATGAGAGTATCCAGCACCTCATTCCCCTGCCTCCCTTCCCGCTTTCACATTTCATTAATCCCAAATCTGCATCTCCCCCTTACTTTAATAACCAAACTAATGCAAGCTTTATCCCCAAACCCAGTATAGCCCATACCCCCAGTTCCTCTGGAAGCTGCACTCTACTGTCAACAAACCCCTCACATTTATGCCCAAAAAGTTAAACGAGAGCCATAGATGGGAGTTTCTGATATGGAGCAATGCACTGAGACACCTTCCCTCAACTGTTCACCCTATAACACCACAGGAAACAGCTTCCTGCATTATTCTCCTTGGGACCTACATACTTTTAACATTCTCAGCAATATAATGAGAGAATAATACACGTTCTTGGACTGTGAATTATTGCACATACATATAAAAATTTACACAGCTCAGTTTTTAATTGACCTCACGAAAGGTCCATAAAGCAGGAAAACTGAACCTTCCATGCATGCCCTTCCTGCAGACCTGTAACCCCTGGGGTAAAGGCTCTCTTTTAATCTCTGTGGTGATTACACACCAAAAAAGGGGGGAAAAAAAAACAACCAAAAAATCCATGCTACAGATGCACAACATTTCCAGGTGTGTCTTTGGTACGGGGTGAGAATCCACAGCGAGGCAAAACAATACCGTATTGTACTTCCCATGTACGGCTCTGCATCAGAGCGACTTTGTGGGTAATCCGATTATCTCCTCTATGAAATCAAAATAGCAAGGCAGAGAGGTTTTTCCCTAATCCTAGCGCCATCTCTGGGAACGCTTCATCGTGCAGAATTACTCCACAATGGGGACGGGAATTAGGGGAGGGTTTTCCTGCTCCCCGCCGCTATCTCCTGCATTAGCAGCACCGGGGGCTCCCCCCGTTTTCCYCCCCCCGCCTGGGCGGCATCCCGGAGCCTGGGCGGCATCCCGGAGCCCGGGCGGCATCCCGGAGCCATCCCGGCGGGACGCGGGGCGGGCGGGGACGGAGCGGCGAGCGCAGCGCCGGGGGCTCCGCCGGGGGCCGGCCCGGGCTGGCGCCGCTCGGTCCCCCCGGGGCGCCGCCGCCGCCGCCGCCGCGGTCGGAGCGGCCCCGGCGGCGGAGCCGAGACGCCGCAGAGCCGCCGACACTTTCCAATTACCGCGGCGGCCCCGGCGCTGCCTCCCCCGGGCGCTGCGGGCGCGGCCCGCCCGCTCCGCCGCCCCCGCGCTCCCCGGGCGGCCCCGGCGCGGCGGCGGGGCCGGGGGGGCTGCGAGGGGCGAGGGAAGGAGAGCCCTGCCAGAAACCGGCGCGGCCCCGAGCCGGGCGCGCACCGAGGCGGCACCGCGGGGCTGCGGAGAGACGGGAACCGGGCAAAGCCCCCGCGGGTACCGAACCCACCCTCGGTGAGACCGTCCCAGGCTGGAATACCGAGCAAACCCCGCGGGTACCGAACCCACCCTCTGTGCGACTGTCCCAGGCCGGAGCAGGGCACACGCTGTGCTCAAAGAGGGCAGAGCACCATTACTCACATTTTGCATATCGGTATTGGTGCTTTTCTGAGTATTTTAGCAATGAGCGGCTTCCATCCTGAGCTTTTCACGTTTCTCTTTTGGCCCTGGACACAGTTACAGGTGTTAGGAAAAGTCTTGTGGATTATGAAGTGCCACCCTCCAGGGACGTGCTTGGGGAATTTTCGCTCCCTTTGAGTAGCAAAGATTGTCCAGCCACTGGAGGTGTGAGAAAAGGGTGAAGTGACCATAGGAGTCCCATCCCTCCAAGCCACAGCTGCCAGRTGATTCTCCACACCTGGCAAGACCTTCCACAGAGACACCAAGCAGATGTTTCACGATTCAATTTCGCCCCTGTTTATCCCTGGAAAGGATGAACTGCTCGGCTCTGAGTCAGATCATTCCTCCCGGTCCTCACTGCTCCCCACCAGGAGCTTTGCAGCGACACAAGGCTCAAACCCGTGCTGGCCTCTGCCCGTGTCTCTCCTTCCAGCACGATGGAGCATCCTTGGGAACGATGTACAGGAGATGGAATTGGGACAAGCAGCTCGTCCTCCYGTTCCCTGACACTGGGATGCAGTTGTTTCCTGGGAAAACAGGGAAGATGACGGAAGTYGTTCCCCCTCCGCAGGTTCCTTGTTCCCTCTGTCAGCATTTCCCTTAATCAGCAGATCTGATGCAATCCCACAAAAGCCAGCCAGTTAAAAACTCCATTAGGACCGGGAGCGTGTTTTAATCACCACCTTGTCTGACCTGACAGGTTTCCCTCCTTCTGCCTTCATTTTCAAACTGTTAAAAATATTTCCTATGGAAGAGGAAGGGCTTTTTGTATTTCAACAAGACAGTTAAAAATCTCCCTCATTTATCATCACGGTCCCACTTTCAGTTTTGCCTTCCTGRAAATCATTTTGGGATGGAAAGAACAGATTGTGTCTCAAGCCGTGACATTTCAGTGAAATGTCATCACTTCTTGTCACCAAGTGATGGGGTTTTGTGCCCCAGATCATCAAGTCATATATTGAGGAGAAGACTTTTTTCCTCTCTGGAGTTTGCATGGCATAAAAAATAAGGCATAGAGGCAATCTGTAACATACCCAACCAAACTGAGCTTAACACTGATCCCAAAATGGGACACAACTTCAGAATGAAGATAATTTTCAAAATCAGGCACTTTTTGAGGATAAAAGCGAGCTATTTGACGTCTGATTTTCAGAGCAGCAGAGCCTTTCCAAGGCTCACATGGACTTCTGCTGGAGTTACAGAGRTTGTCTGCAGAAGGACTTGCAGGCTGTGCTTGTTTCTATTCCAACACCCCCCAAAAAGGGTTATTTCAGCTACAGAGCAGCTGATTTTCAAATGACAAAACCCTCTGCCRTTTAAATTGTGTTTGCTGCTTCTTCTAAGCAGGGCCTAATCCATATTATGGAGTGAATACCTGCAGTATTTTATTAAAACTTAAGCTGTTTTGGAATTACAGGAAGATGAGAGAGGGGCTTYGAGTTTATCTCAGACCTGAGCAGGGAAATTTTCCAGGAGAGTSTGAAGTTATTTTAGCTGAAACATCCCAGTGTCAGAACCTGTTGGCCAGGGACAGGATGCCAAAACAGGTGAATAAAAGAAGACAATGAGATAAGTGTGGAGAATTTTAGTCATAGAAGCCAGGAGGGAGCAAGAGTCCTGACAAGACTCCCAAAGTGTGGCCTTCCAAAGCTTTTTTAGCATATTTGGGAGASACAGGGGAGAAGAATTTGATTTTATCAGAAAAGTTCTATCAGTACAAGCCCTAAAAGGACCAGCTCTACCATCATGATGGGCCCTTTCCRAGCAGAGCTCAGTGCAGTTATATGGCTTCAATTACACTGGCAGAGTCAGTGAGTGAAGCCCTTAAGTAAACAGGGTTGTTTTCTGATCTAAAATGGAAATTAATTGTCTTAAAGGCATTTTTGTGGGCCCTCAGCAGACATGATTTAACTAACATGTAGGTCATAGGTACAAAGAACACAGCTCTGCAGAAATCTCTGTTCGAGCCTTTGCGCCATTTGTGCTTTGTTTCAGGCAAGAAAATCCTGAGAAACTTTTTTTTTCTTTTAATTCCAGAAAAATGCTGGGATGCAGCTCCCACCGGGAGAAAAAATGGCAGAGCTGAGAGTCCTCAGGAGCAACTGCTCACTCAGGAATCAGGAATTATATATCTATCAGGAATTATAACTTGGGGGGTGAAGGGGGTGGGGGTCAAAGTGTGGAGCAGAAAAGGTGCGAGATGATGTGAGAAAATAATCTTTTTAAAGAGAGAGATGGGAAGAAGAGAGTTGCTCCCTACATGAGTTTTGAATGCCAAGTTTCGGCAATTTCAATGCCACATTATAAACCCTTAAAAAACTAAATTTAAGGGTGCTTTATCAATTAGATGGACTACACTTTGTGCTCATCATTTTTACAGAATTGCAAATGCTTCTCATCCCTTCTCCTGGAGTCAGGAGGGGGGGAAATCCCTGAGGAAAAAGCTGAGTTCCTTTCAGAGAGGAGCCGATCRTTCTCGAGGCAGGAAGCCTGGAGGGCTCTGCGCAGACCCCAGATAAAGTGGCAGTGGTGGCCTCACCAATTTGTGCCTTGAGCTGACCCCTCCCCATCCATCACAGCAACCCAGGCACTCCTGGTCAGTGCCCCAGCACGGCCCCGCAGGGATCGGGGCTGAGCCTCCACGGGGGTCGGGGCTGAGCCTCCACGGGGGTCGGGGCTGAGCCTCCACGGGGGTCGGGGCTGAGCCTCCACGGGGATCGGGGCTGAGCCTCCACGGGGATCGGGGCTGAGCCTCGGCCCCACAGGGATGGATCGGGGCTGCCCCCCATGCCCGGGGTGAGCAGCAGAGCAGGAGGAGAGGCTGGGCTGGCCCTGGGGATCGGCAGGAGGCTGCAGCCCCCGGGCAGAGGGGTGACTGCTCCCGGCACGAAGCTGTCCCCATGGCCCCCGGGACTGTCCTGCCACCCCGGCCATCGGGAGCGGGGCTGAGGGAGCTGCCTCTGGAGCGTGGGAAGCTTGGGAAGTGCCTGTGCCCTGCTCCAGGCTGGTGGCACCACGGGAGCCACGAGCAGAGGCCACACCGCTGAATTCATTAATGAATGGATTAGACCTCAGGCCTAGCAAATATTTGGTGTTTACAAACAACTCCACCCAAATCTTGGCTCAGGTAATCCCTGAGAAAAGTCACCCACCACTGGGTCAGGACCTAAGGATTTAATCCAGGTAGGAATTACTGACTCCTGGTGCTGCTGAACACAGTGGGGCCACTGATGTACAGAAGAGTTGGGTGGGCTGAGATTTAGAAATGAAATTGGGAGAGTCTTTTTGCTGTAATACCAATTAAAATGAAACAATGAATTTTAAATAAGTTGCTTTGTTCCTTGTCTGCATCAAGGAAAGGGTTGCAGTCCTTTAACAGAGTGAACTGATCATATATTTCATCTGCTGAACATTTATCCGTGAAAAATCTAAAGTTAAAAGTTAATGCTGTCATTTTTTTGTCTTTTGGTACCTACTGTCCACCAAACCACCACCTATTGCCAAGTTATTCTTTCCTATTTGACCCAGACTGTGGCATCAATAAGAACTGAAATGACACTGCCCTCGTGTCATTGTCTATGAGGAGATTCCCTTTGCCACCAGACAAAACCTGGAAAATTCCCTCCAGGAAAACCTAACAGGGCAGTTTCTACCCAGTATTTACCCAGAATATTTACTAAAGCAGTGCTTAAGGAAGGCCTGTTGTTCTGCACGGGGCACTGGGGAGGTGCACATCCCCTGCTTCCCTCCCATCACACAAACCCCAGAGAGCAGTGGAGCTGAAGGAATATTTCTATCAGAGGCTGTGAGTGCTCCCCGGGATTTTAATTCCTACCCCACCTTTGTGCAGGCAGAAAATGGAAATGAAGGAACTGCTCTATTGCTTTGGCAGGCGATTCAGCTTTTTTTTTTTTTTTTCCCCTGCATCCTGACAATTAATTTGCATTATTACAACTGTAGGAAAAGCTGCAGTTGCAAATCTGCTGCTGTGGGGCTGGTGGGGAAGCCGGAGGAGGACTCTGGCAGCCGCTCCCCCAGGCGCAGAGCCTGGGGCAAGACTCTCTTCTAGTCCGGACTGGATTCCCGCAGCACACCCAGTGCGTGAAAGGAGCTTCAGAGCTGCTGCTTCCTCCCTGCCCCTGCACAGAGAAGCAGGGAAAAAAAAGTTCCTTGCCTGCATCTCCTTCCCAGTGCACCTGTACAGGGTTAAGCATATTCCAACCCCCTGTCTCCTCGTGGATTGTGCTGGGCACGACCTGACAGCGAGGGTACCCCCAGCAGCTGCTTTCCTGGGAGAGAGGCTGCACACGGATCCCCTGCAGAAGGCAGGCCAGAGAGAAAAGAGGGAAGAAAACCCCCAGCCTTTACAGGAAAGAGATGAGCATGTAGATTCCTCACCAGTAATTCCATTAGAGATTATTAAATCTGCTACCCCTAAATAAGGTCAGTGGCTTTTTTTCTGTTCCCAGCCTGTCCCTCTGCTGCCTGTTTCCCCAAGGCAGGCACCAGCACCAAGGTTCTTTATGTGTTGTCTGAATCTGTTTTCTTTTCAATAAAGCAGCTTCTCAAAATAAAGCAAATTCCCAACTTTGTGTTCTGTCGGCTGTAAAGCATCAGAGCGTGAACTGATCATAGAGGAATCAGGAAGAAATCTTGTATTCCTTGTAATAAACATTGCACTGGGTGCAGAACGTGATTGCGAGTTGGAGTTAATGCTGCAAACAGCAGACAGGGTTTGGTAGATGAAATCTGTAATCCTTTAGCATGAAAGTCTCTGTCCTTTCCCTGCCAGTGACACTGCCCAGCTCCTCAGTGCCGAGGGAAATAACACACACACCCYGAGGCACTCCCGGATGAGTTTGGCCTCCCAAATTCTCTCCCTTCCTTGAGTTTTCCACTCTGAGTTTTGTATTTTCTGCACCCTTCTGTGCAACAGTGGTGCTTTCACAGAGGGAAATCCCCTCCCAGGTAAGTGGGGGGTGTTGTCAGCCTCTTCCCTGGGTTTTGCTGTAGGAGAACAGCTTTGGGAGGGTGAACGTGGACACCATGCTCTGAAAATAACCCAGCTGGTACCAGCTCTGTTCTGCCACAGCCAAGAGCTCTCCACTACCACATCCCAAACAGGTAACTCTGAAAACCCTTAGTTTCAGCTTTACCATCTGCCCCTGTGACAGGCAAACTTCAGTTCCAGGAGAGATTGAGAGCCATCCCATATGTTGAGGGATATCAGATCAATTTAAGGTGTGATTTTAAGCAACTGAAAAAAGAAGTCACATTTCGAACCAGGCTTTTTCCAGCTTAATTACTCTGAGAGTTTCAAATGAAACTGGAAAAGGAAGTTGGCACACCTTCACTTCCAAATGGACTTTGCCTCATTCATTTAATTACTGATCCAGTCACAAAGCCAGAACAGGAGGACGTGCAGAACTCAGCTGTTTCAGCGTAAAATCCAGTGGTTTAGCAYGAACCATCAGCGAACACCAGTGCATTCTCTGTTCCCTGGTTGCTGTCCACCCTCCTTCATACCAAGGATGAGGAGCACTCACAAAGCTTCCAGTCTGGAAGACAGAGAATAATTCCCCTGCTAACAGGTCTGTTAAGAGCAATGCCAACATTTTGTACACCCCATCCTCCTCACAAGAAAGAAAAGAARCTGAACCTCCCCATACGTGGCTGAAAAGGGAGTGGAGCTGGGGTCAAATGTCAAACTCACCAAGGGCATAGCAAGGATGCTCCACCCCCAGCACGCTCACAGAGGAGAGAGGCAATGCAGGAAGAGAGGAAGGGGACAAGGAAGCAAATAAATAAGGACAATGCACAATTTATGAAGACAAGAAGGTAGTAAGTGCTACTCACCCGGAGTGTAAATTGGTATTGATGTCACAGCACAGCCCAGCCAAAAAATAATGATGATGATAATTTAGGGCTTGCACTATATCTCACTCAAGGCACGGTCCTACCCAACAGCAACTCCCACCCTGCCACTTTCCTCCCCTTCTCTATTCATTGGTGTCCTCCTAAATCAAATACACTCAATGTTGATTTGATTATATTTCCTTATTTTATTTACCATCCATTGCTCACTCTTCTCCTCTCCTCGCAGGTCCTCCGTGGGCGTCTCGGTGATGTTCTGGTACCTGGCAGTGCTCACAGGAACAAACCTGTCCTTAGGCCACAGGACCCGGAACGCTCAGGTAGGATTCCTCCTTCCCAGCCTCATCTGCCATCCTTTCCTCTCTCCTCCTTTCTGCCTCGGATCCTGGCTGCCCGCTCCCGGCTCCCCAGGTTTATAGCCCTGCCTCACTTCCCTCCTGTAACATTTTACTGCTCCGTTATGGGCCCTCGGGGGCCTCATTTCCACAAGTGCTGTTTTTGCTATAGTTAAGCCTAATTCACTGGTTACAGTTTGCTCTGCCTCACTTCCCAGGCTCCTCTCTCCTACGCCGAGGCAAAGGATTTTCCTGCGGACAGGAGATTTTAATATTATTATTTTTTTTTAAGTATTAACCCCCTTTTGGGTATTTCAAAGCCTGAATTAAATCCTCCCCTCCAGAGAGCAGGTTCTGCCTGTCTCTCCTGGGTGTACCTGTGCCCTTGGCCCCCCATAAGGGCTGAGGGACCTCAAGAAGGAGCTTGAATCTGGAATCTGCTCTCGGCATCCATTTGATGTTCTGTGGGAATGGCAGACCAGTCCTGGGAAAACCTTGGGAGCCAGGTGTGTCCCCACGTGTGCCTCCAGTCCAGCTGACAGCACTCTGCTCCTCCAATGTGTGTTTGTGTTCTTCCTTTTTTCTTTCTTTTTTTTTTTTAGATTTATTTTCACTTCATCATTAGGGAAGAAAATTCTGTCTTTGTCATTTACATTCATTTCTTCCCTAAAGCTTCCCTAAAGACCATCAGAATTGTAGCTTCCTAACACACACAGGTACAGCTACAGGTAAGCACACACAGAGATAATATAAATTGGAGGGAGTGCACAATTCATTTCAATAAATCTCCCTAACCAGGGCTCATTTTCCAGCGCTGTTTTCTTCCCCAGCTCCAGCTCCAGCTGGGGCTGCGATTTATTTTGTTTATGGACCAGTTTTCCTATCAAACCACAGCACAATCAATGTCCTCCTCCACGCTGGCTGAGCCCAAACCACAGCATCACCTGCAGGGAGACAGAGGACACACAAACCCACCCCGTGTGGCCCCAGGGTGCTCCTAAAGCAGAGGAGAGAGGTGGGATTTCGGAGAGCAGGGCTCTCCGTGGGGTAGCTGGGATCCATGGAAGCTCTGCAAGCTGACCTGGCTGGGGGTTTGTGCCCAACGAGACTGAGTCCAACTGCCTAAAGACATGAAAGAGGAACATTTTTGAGCCCCACAAACCTCCCACATGCCAGGATCAAGACTCTGTTTAACTCTGCTTCAGTAAACTATTGAGCATCAGCTTAATCCCAAATATCTCCATAACAGCGCCAATTACCCGGAAAAGGAAACGTGAATTTGTAAATAATACTGTCTTTTGCCATTCGCTGCTATTTTACAGGATCAAAAGCTTTTCGCCAACGTTTATTGGATTTCCCAACCTATTGCAAGAGATAAATTGGTATTTGTAGCTTCCCCCTATTTTCTCTGATAGATAAACTGTGGCACAGAGAAACTAAATGAGCTGCCTAAGGCCATACAGTGAACAGTTTGGGAACTGCATCGTTGCACCAGACCTTTCCTCCTCATTTCTGTGTTTCTGAAGGCAAACCCCCCAGGGGCTGGGCACACACTGCCAAATCATTTTCCAAAACTACCAATATTGGCACAGCTCCGTTCCCGTAGGAGCCAGAAGGACGTGAACAGAATTGGAGCAGTTGCTATCTCAAATGGTAACGAGGAAAACCAAACCCAGAAATACAAAGCCAATCACGAGCATTTTGGCGTCATAACAGAGGAAGAGCTTGGGGTGCTGAGGACTCATCTGGGATTTCTGGCTCCAGTGGGATTGCACATAAAGAACATCCCACGGGGGTATTTTGTTTGGGGAGTTTTGGGTTTTTTTCCTTAAATTGTCTTTAGCAACAGTGGCCAGCAATAGCCCTCAGCCCCAGCCCCAGCTGGTGTAGGCAGCAGAGAAATAACCCGTTAGAAATCCCTGCAAAGCTGCCTTGTTTCAGGCCACAGAAACCACACCTAATGCATTCAGCAGTTAAAAATGATGTTATTGCACATTTCTGTTCAGTGGGAAAAACTACAGCCCCAGACTCCTTSCTCAAACCCTGTCAGGTGCTCTGGGGGCAACTGCCTGTGGGATTTGGGGACTCAGATCCTGGCTCCAGAGYAGGCTCACAGTGCATAATGTGAATTTCAGGAAGAGCCATGTCCTGCCATCAGGCCAGCACTGGCCAGGGGCTGATGCAGATGGATAAACCCCACGTAGATGGAGCCCTGGAACAGCCAGGTCCCCAGTCAGCACCCAAACCCGAATGTTTCCACGCATTTCCATGGAAAAAGTGGGATACATCCCACCATTCCTATAGGCACTAACTACTACAGGCATTGCACAACCCTGAGGAGACTTGGATTGGTAAAAGTGACTCTCCCTCCCCTCGGGGAGCTCAGCTCACTGACTCCACCAGACCTATTTATATGAGCAATAATTACTTCTCTGAATAGGGGATTAAATCTCCAGCTATTAGACTCTAAAGTAAAAGCCCAAATGACAGACACTAATCTCTTCAGGGTATAAAAGTAGTTTTTAGATGGTACATTAACCGGCTGGGTAGCATTATCCAGAGTCCCCGTTCCACACTGAGAATGTGTGTRCCCTGCATCCTGCCAGATCCCAAACCAGCATCCCCGGGGACGGCAGGAGCACTCTGCCACTGCGCTTCTCTGGCAGCATTCCCTACCTCCTTCCCATCCGCGTGGAGCACGAGGTGGGAGTGCAGTGGATTCCTGGATCTTTGTAGTAGATACATGAAACATTTCATCTTCTGAAATGGATATTCAGAGGTGGGGATGGGCTGGTCCGAGGGGGCTGTGACTTTGTCCAGTGTGGAGAGTCCAGGGAGCTCTGGAGTGTTCCAAGGACAGCACAGACACTGGGGGTGACATCCAAGGTGGTTTTTCAGGGCTGCAGATGTGGCTGTGTGGACTTAGAGGTGGTGAAAAAGCATTTTCTGCAAGCTTAGGGATYTTTTATGCCACCCCACTCATTTGGAGAGGAAAGGACCCAACGTTCCAGCATCCCATTCGCAAAATCTGACTCCCAAGTGAGAAAAGTGTTGCAAACCTCACTTCTTTATGATCCCATCGAGCATCAGCAATGCAGAGGAGCTTTGCTTTGCAAGTTCCTTGTGCTCCAGGCAGGACTTTTCACTGCCTGTGTTCAGTGAACTTAGAATAATAAAGGGAAAACTTAAATAAAAAGCTCCACCTCAGAGGCAGGTGCTGAAGAGCAGTGACTGAATGGGGAAATTCCAATAGAATCCCACTTCCAGGTGGGATTCCTCACCTGGAATGGCCTGGCCTAGCTAAGGCACCCCTTTCTCTGCAGTATTTCAGAGGAGAGGGTGAGTGGTGACTGCAAGTGCAAAGGGATGCAAATCACAGAGACTTTTACTGGAAAAATGAAAACAGCAACTGGAAATGGGAAGTGAGGGAGAACTGAGCTCTGGGTCAGCACTTCCGGAGTAATTCTGGCCACGACAATGGGACCTCCCTAATTAACCCTTTGAACAACAGGCTGGGGACGAGGAAGAAAGCAAAACTTCAGTGTTTGTGTCTAAGCTTGACTGTGCACGTGCATTAAAGGTTTATTGAACAAAACTGCAGCTCRGTCCTGAGTCCCAGCAGTGCCCCTGCTGTCCCTCTCCTTGCCAAAATGAATATTAAAAAAAGGGGATTGATGAGGGCCACTCCAGCCTTTCTTCCAGAGGACCTAAACCCCAGCGGCCRTGCCCTGATGTGAAAGGCTCTCAGATCATCCCAGATCATCCCATTCTCCAGGAACCAACAACAACCTGACTCCAAAATGTGGCCATTTCCCCCCAACAAACCTGGCTGTTTATTCCCCCCCCCCCCCCCAGGGGGTTAAAAGCCATTTTGTCCTGGCTACCTCGTGTGTGACTCCATTGCTGAAGCACCGAAGTGTAAGCCTCAAACCCCTGTCCTGATTTACTGCTGGAAGGTAACACAGAGCCAGCTTCTCCCTGTGTCTGCTCTGCTGCCCTTTGGAGGCGTTTGTGCCGCTGCCGCACGGCTCAGTGATTCCCAAGTCAGAGCCCACATGGAAAATCCCTGTCAAAACGGCCCAGGAGAGGGCAGGAGGAAAGCTCTGCTCACCACCAGGCTCGGTTCTCTCGGGGCTGCCCCCGTCCCCATCCCGAGGTGCTTCCRTGCCCATCTTCCCTGACTCCTTCCTTGTTTTGGGAACAGCACAGCAAAAGCATCACCCTCCACACCCATTTTTGGGGGGCAGAGGGAGTGGGGAGGGTCCCGGGGGAGCAGAATGAACTCGGTGTCCACACTGCCGGGGTTCTTTTATCCTGTTTCACTTCAGTAAAAGCCTCAATTAACTCCACATTAATTATTAAATCAGAACAATGTGTCTTTGGGTTCCAGCAGCTAAATTCTGGTACTGCTGTTCCTTTGGGGAGCTTGGCTCGTTTTACAGCTCAGGACATAAATATCTTTTGTCAGGGAGTTCCTGGGTTGTTGTTTTTGTTTTTCCCTCTGTGAGAGCACTTTTAATCACAGTGTCTCATGCRCTCATGGGGGGAGCATTTCTGGCTTTGCTGCACATTACAAACTTTTCTCATCTCACACACACAGGCTCCAACAGGTGCTACAAACACAGCCCTGGGGTTTCACTGCCCAGAAAGCTCTCAAATTAAAGCTCTCCAGGAAACTGGAAGTCCCCTCTGGAAGGGGTTCCTTCCTTGTAAAATGGAGTTTTGGGTTCCAGGTACATTTTATTCTGTAATTCTACAGCTGCTTCCCACCCTGCTCCACGGATGACCTGAGGAGTTCTACCAAGTAAGGCCAGAGYAGAAATATTTGCCTTTTCTGACACCTTTGGTGCCTCACACACACTCAGAGGCCGTTCTCAGCGGGTCCCTGCTGTTCCTCTCTCACTGGGCAGAGCCCCAACCTCTCTGATTTCCCCAAACTCTCATTCCTCAAACTCKTCCTCCTGCAGAAGGTTCTGCTCACACTTTCTGCTTCCTTGCCSCAGATTATTTTGGAGAGGAATGGCTTTCCTAACGTCTCCCAGAGAGTCTCTCCCACACACATTTCCCTCTGCGAGGGGACTGCAGGGCCAGGTTAGGGCAGAGCATTAAAACCATCTGAGCTTGAGCAATACTGGGCAGCTTGGACTTATTTTCATTTTTTATAGCTGCTTACGGTCCCAACTTTTTTTAATTTTCTTTTTTTTGGCACAGGACTGATAACATGCCTAATGCCTGAAGGAAAGTGGGAATACTGAGGGATGACTGAAGGATTGGGAATACCTAAATTTATGGCAGGATTAGCTGGAGTTTTATCCTGCTTGACACAGAGAACTAACATGAACAAGAAGGACATTCCAGGCCCATTATCTCCTGCTCCTCCTGTAAAGAATGCAGAAATAAAAGATTGCATAAAAAAGTTTAAGACATCCTTTTGAGATATCCCATCTGTTATGAGAAATCAGTATGTTTGCTGCAGAAAGCCATAATAATTTWAAAAATTTATAAAATAATTAATTAAATTTAAAAATCTAATTCTTTTCTTGCTTACATCAGTTTTACAGAAAGCAACATTAACGAAAAGAGAACCAAACCCAAAGAAAATATTTGGCGAGACCTCATTTCACTGCCAAAGCAATTTAATGGAGTAGGACCGAGAGCAGGAACACCTCCACCTTCCACAGAGCCAGGCCATGCAGGGCTCTGCTCGGGTGTGGGTTGGTGAAATCAGCATTTTGGGGCCCAGAGTGAATGGTTCAGGGGCCAACGTGGGCAGATTGCCTTGGGTGACCTCGGGCAGGTTTCAGTGCCCTCCCTCAGAAGTGGGGATAACAGCCCTGACACCCTGGGCTGCTCTCGGGGAGACACAGCCACAGCTTTGCTGTGGGCTCGGGCTGAGCCAGGGATGGATCCAGCCACGAACGATGGACAGGTCCTGTGAGGGGAGAAATAAAGGATGGAAGCATCACGAGCTGATTTCCATATGGGAACAGCACAGAGCCAGCCCCACACACACACTCTATCTCTTTCCAAGGATTTTCTTTCAGGCTGAGAATTAGATTTTTTGACACTTTGTGCCTACACTGGGCTTGACATTTTAAACCAGAGAATCCAGAATAGTGGAGCTTGGGAGAAGGGGGGGCAACAGTGGTTGTTTGCCAGCTTGCACAGTGTTGGGGATGGCTGAAGAACTGTGCRCTCCATGGATTTGTCTCTGCTGCAGCAGCTTCAAGTGACAATCACTCCATGTTTCAATACTGAAAATTGAGCTGGAGGTTCAATGTTACGTGAAGGWGGTGCCTGCAGAGGAATCAGTGCTGCTGCCTGGGTACCTGACTGTTGCACATTTGAATCCTGCACCCAAAGGTTTTACTGTGAGGGAGAATATTCTTGCTTTTCCTTTTCAATAGCCCAGGCCCTTCGGTATAGGCTGTTTCCACCAAATTCCTTTCCAGGCATAAACAACTTCATTTRCCCTTGGTCAAACACCAGTGAGGAGAATTAAGTTCTGCTGGAGGCAGATTTATCACAGGAAGTCTCTTGCCACCAGCACCTGAGCTGAGCAATTATATTTTTAATAACAACTTACACATAATAGCTCAATAGGCAGAATTGGGCATTGATGTTTTTCCATCCCAACCTGCAAATTACTGCATTACGGCTCTCACGTCGCGTCTCCAATTTTTATGATCAGACTTTTTCCCTTCTTTGCTCCTTGTTGGCTCTGCTGATACAGACAGGGATTCAGGGGGGCTGGCTGAGCCTTTAAACACACCATTGATGAAAATATTTTTGATTGCCTATTAATAGAACCTCTCTGCTGCCTCCTTCCCAAGGGCTGGTTACTGCTGGTGGTAGCATGACAACACTCAAAACTCAGTGATTACTTGGAAATTACAGGTTTGGATGAGAACTCTGTTTCACTCAAGGATGTTTCACACCACAGTGATTCAAAATGAGCCGGGTTTTGTGAGTGATCACTGCTCTTAATTTTCCCACTCACTTTGCATCTGCCTCTTTAAATAATTGGGGGTTGCAGGGCAGGCACATGGTGCTTGTTCCTTTACCTTCACATCAGACAGCATCATTGTCCTTTATTTGCGACCTTTGTCTATCAATTTTAGTGGGTTTTTATATATATATGATTTTTTTTAATCTGTATGTCCCAACTGAATTGAAAATAACAGTTTCTAAGACACAATTTAACTGGTGATAAGGATGGACAAGCTGTGCCTTAAGGAGCACAAGCACAGAGCCCAGTGGCTTCAGCAGAGACCATTTATGTGTTTGCAGGGCAGGATTCCCCTCTCTGTCATCAGCCAAATCTGAAGCAAAGGWAAGAGCCATTGGGTCACTGCACATTTTCATGGCTGCAGTGCAAGCCATGGGATTCAGGAATTTGCGAGGTGCCTATTAAATATGCATGGCAGTAAAAACCCCAACAGTGAACATGGATATAAATCCTGGAGTGGATGGTTCTGTAAAGACCAAGGGCTGAGAGCAGCGTCCACAGGCTCCAGCACTGCCTCTGTCCGGAGCTTGCTGAGTCACCTCCACATTCCTGCCTCTCCCTTTCTCCTTTTGGGGCAACGAAGATTTACTGGAAGTGTTGCAGAGGCTTCAATCCACCCTTCGGCCCGGATTTCCACTGCTCTYTCCGAGTCCTGCCTGTCCCCAGGGGGGCTCTGGCCACGATCCTTGGGGTGCTGCTGGGGGCCACGGGATGGGGTGTTTGGGTTCTCCCCTCTGCAGCTCCACTCTCACATCCCACCCCACTGCAGGGTGCAAAAGTGGGCAGGGGGCTCCTGGGGGGGCAGAGCTGTGTTCACAGCAGGGCTGCATCCATCCCCAAACCCCTGATTCCCTGGGACACATCCTTGCCACAGGACAGACCCAGATGGAGATGCCTAGGGCTGTTTGTCTCACTGCCTTTCCCCTTAAAATGATGTCAAAAATCAAGAGGTTTCTGTGAACTCTTTTAGACAAACTCMCACTTTCAGCTGACCATTTCGCAATCCGGAGCCTCCAAGAGCCCAGCCCAGCTTTGTATCACCAACACAAAAGTCATTAATTTTGCATTTTAACTGACCACAGGAACAGTCTCTTTCACTGATAAAATTTACATATGCAGGATATGCAAAAGAGTTAATGAMTATATAGGATTGCCACTACATCATGGGGGATTTCTTGCCTTTATGCTTTCTTTTCTTTTTTTGCACCTTTGGGTCCATCCTCTCTGGTCATTCCTGGCACACTGCTTGTTTCTTGTAGAGGACTGATGCTTCCCACATTCGCTGTCTGGTACTTTGGAGATTGACAGCTGGGAAAATGGAAATGGAGCAAAGGGAAGGACATATCAGGACTAATTGGAAAAGCACCCACGGGTATTTAGAGCAGAGAAGGGGGGGATAAACCCCACCAGTCCATGGTAAGCAAAGACTAAATTAAACAGAAAGAAAGGAGGGAGAGAGAGAGAAAAGAAGCAAGAAAAGGAAAAACACTGAGATTAACTTTGGTCCCAATAAAGGAGCAGCTTCAGGAACACTCAACTTCCATCTGTGTCAGAAATGAGCTGCACCTTCTGCCCCACTGTTGGTATTTTTCATTCTAGAAAAATTAACAACAAACCCAAAATAAAACCCCCTCTTGCATTCCCAGCTCAGCTTCAAGGAACGGGATCCAGACAAACCGCTGGAGGGGAGGAAGGCTTTTGGATTCTGCATTTTATTTTATTAGGTGTAAGTGAGTTATTTTGATTATGTTGGCAAGAAGTGGGAAGAAAAAGCCTTATGGCAGCAGCTCTGTCCCCTCTCTGCCCACCTCTCCCTGCACATGTGCGCTCCCAGCCCCACAGCCGCGGCGTTTGGCCACCCTACACTGTGCCTCTGCTTTTGGGAGACAGAACAGCCTCTTTTTTTTCAGATTTTATTTTAAAGCAAAGCGTGAAGGTAGGGAAAGGAAGGGGAGGAGCAAAAAAAATGTGCAAATCCCCCCGTTTTTCCCTCGCCGGTTCGGGGCAGTGCCCCGGGGGCTTTGCATGAATGAGTGGCATTCTCTGCAAGCTGCCCTGGAGCTCCGCGCGGGCGGTGCGAGGGGGATGAGGGGCAGCATCCGCCAGCCACGGGGCCCCAGGGAAATCAGAGCTCCTTCCCGACAGCCCAGACGGGCCAGGGGCGGGCCAGGGGGAACCGGGGGTCCTGGGGTTGTTCTCCGGCTGTCACCGGAGTTCTGTGTGAACCTCGAGCCGTTTGACTCCTCTGCTCGTCGGATTCCCGGTGACTCCTCACCCACCGGAGGAAACAGGGAAAAGGGAGCTCTGCCATCCTGACGCTGCCAGGGAGGACCCAACGCGTGCGACGGAGTTCAAGTAATTTAAATTTTAATTTCTGCAGAGATCTCAAAGATTGGCCTCGCTGCCTGCGTGGGAATGGTGTGTGCAAGGAATATATCGATATCAAAGGCTAATCCCAATGGGAAGTTATTAAAATGGATGGAAAAGCCAAGGTCAGAGGCAACCAGCCTTGCCAAGCTGAATGCCAGGAACACCAAACACAGGAAGTTGAAAGTGGGGCTTTAACTTCCCCATCCAAAGGGCATCCAGAGCGAGGGAGGATGGAGCTGGGGTGCTRCTCATAAGGGTTTTCTTTTCACCTTCAATCTTCTGTGTTATTTTCTAACATGGTTTTAGCATCTATTTACTACTTATGTGCTCGAGACAGCTCTTAGTTCAGGGATCACTTGATGTGCAGGTCTCACATCTACAACATCTCTTTCCTTTCCCTGACAGGGAAGTAGAAAAAAACAAAACTCTATAGGAAGTGGCTTCACTGTGGAGAAATAAACTTTCAGATAAGAACTTATCAGCATCTGCCTCCCTTCTTGGCACCACTGAGGCAACTTAGGTGGCTTTGAGACCTTGCAGAGAGCCAGAAACATGGGGAGCCACCACTTTCCTTCCCTGCCAGAGATCCTGTTCTCAATAAAAACCTCGGAAGAGGAGCACAAAACCTGAGCCTAGAATGGGTATGGAAAAACAGAGCTTGAGGAGAAGACTTCCCCCACAGAACCCTCCAGAGGGTCCCAAATTCACATGAACCCAAAACCCTGAAGCGTGGCTGTGAAATAGGGYCCTGCCCCAGCTGTTCAGCACATCAGCCTGGGTGTGCAGCCCCCATCCAAGAGCTCTCCATCGAATCCCAGCCCAGCAAAAGCAGCAGGATGAGCCCCTGGGCGCTGAGCAGAGATGCTGCCCCCATACCTGGGGCCAGCCTGTGCAGCTGCCACGGGGAAAGGGAAGGGAGCAGGTTCTCAGCTCCCCTTGCTGGAGGCTGGAAAGGGCTGCAGGAGGAAGAATTGCAATAGTTGGAATTCCTTAGGCTTCATCSAAGCCTACCTGCCCACAAAAGGAGGTTTCACGCGTTAAGATGCTCTTGGCAGGTGGAATGGAACGATCCCACCTTCAGTACATTCACAGGATAAACCTTTCTGCTTTCGGACCCGAGTCAGGATAAACCTGACTGCTAAACCCGAGTCAGGTTTAGCAAAGAGCTGAACCATTCCCCACAGTCCCTCCAGAGGTCTGGGATCCTGGAAGCGCCTCCAAAGCTGAACCTCAGCTCTCCCCCCTGGCAGCAGAAGTGCCTGYGACTGATCTCATCTGCCGGGACGGGGATCAAAGTGCTCACTTGCTGCGTGACCTCCGGGGCAAAGCACTTGACCTGCAGGTGCAAGTCAGCCAACTGAGCTGGAAAAGCACTTGGAAAAACCCTGGCATTGCAGAGACATTTGGAAAACCAGATGTCGAGTTGGAGCGGAGTTGTCCGAGGGACAGGAATTCCCAGCAACGCTGGGTGCAGTCTCCCTGCTGAAGAGCACAAGAATGCCATCAGCTCTCTGCTGTCTCTCACTTGTCCCCATGCCACTCCACACTGGAAAAATACCTTTATTTCTGACAGGTTCAGTGTGAGTTCAGACGTACATGGTGTGAAGCACAGTCAGCAGCCTTAGAGCAGGCAAGGGTCAAACCCACACTGGGCAAACCTGCACCAGGACCGAGCACAGCACTCACTGAGTCAGGGAGAGGAGAGCTCTCTGCTGCAGACCAAGCCCAGGGATGTGTTTTGTTTGYACTATAGAAACCAGCTCCCTCCTCACTGGCTGTTTCCTGGAAGCTCTTTAACCACCAGGCACCTCTTTCCAAGAGCAAGCAGAGCTCACCGAGCCCTGCCTGCCCCGGCTGTGTGGGCAGGGGGCACCCCCTCAGCTCTGCGGGGTCTCTCACATCCTCCTGGGGCACACCGGGTGTCAAAAGCAGCCTCGGTGCGGAGAGGGCGTCCGAAAGGGCAGGGAGGAGGAGGCAGAGAAGCGAAGGCTTTCTCAGCACTGCGGCAGGAAATGGAAACAACGCTTGGGTGGCAGGAAGAGAGAGAGTGAGGGAGCTCCGGGTGCCCCCACCCTGCAGCAGCAGAGCCGAGTGTGAACACCTCMCACCCTCCCTGCGCTGTGGCTACACAAGGTCTCTATTTCTGACCTGGACGTTTGGCCTGAATGTCAATGAGCCCACTAATTCTCTTAACGCTGCTGCTGCTGCAAGTGCTGCTACTCAGCCTTTGGCTCCCGTGCATTCCCATCCTTTTCCACGATCTGGAGCCGTTGGAGGAGAACACAAAGTTCCAACAAAGGCTCAGACCTGCCCTGTTTCCCTCTCTGGCCCAGTCGCACTGAATGCTGCCTAAAAGCTCCAGCTGAAGATTGACAACAGCCCCAAAATCAGCAAAATAGGCCCTTCCAGAGTGACTCAGTCCTGTCTGACCTATGAATGAATGGAATGTCCAAGCATTTAGCAAATCCTGTGTTCCCACTGACATCACCAACGTTCAGAAAGCTGGAACATGACTGCACACCCTGAAGCAGATGAAGGAATTTAATGTATGTTTGTTTGGATTTTTTTAATGTCCAGACTCTCRTCTTATTACTCACAGCCACGCTTGGGTACATTTTAATTAGCTTATTACTTTTTATCTCAAAATACCTGACTGAAAGAATAAAAATGTCTCAAAACCTACACAAGCTTTTCAAAATCTCCAATGATTAAGCTCCATGCTGCTCCAGAATTTTATCAGAATTTTATGCTCAGGAATTTTATCGTGGTTGTATTTCCTTCAGATTCATAGGTGCTTTCTGATCTGATAAATTTTCTGTCTTTCTTTCCGAATATTCAGGGAATTGTTGCATGTCCAAATGCTCTGGATTCTTCCTGACATACACTGATTTATTTTGATCCTGGCCATTTATTAGAGCAGAAACCAGACAGAAAAGGCTGAGAAAAGTGAGAGGGCTCCTCAGCTATGTTCAGTTCAGACTTCTGCCCATCCTCTGCACAGCCTGACTGGWGAAACTGGGGCTCCCCAAGGGCTAAAGCTCCTGAATTCCTCCCAGAGAGCTCCTGCAGAGGACACAGCAGAGATGGAGCAGTGGGAGGGGCAGAGAGATACAGAGATGGACCTAAAAACCCCCCTGCAGATGGGATCTGGAAACAGGATCTCCATCCTTCAGCAAACCCATCCAAGCAGGACTGATTGCTTTCCTATCAGTCTTTCTCCAGGCCCCTAAGAAACCCTAAAGACAGAAAACAAAACATACAAAAACAAAACATACAAAAACAAAATAAGAAGAAACAAACCAAGAAAAGCATCAGCAACTACAAAAAAAAAAGGAACAGGAGGGTGAGGGAGTCTCGTCAGTGTTGACAGCAGAGGTTCAGGGCTGTTTGAACTTCATTGGTGGTGAGGTCTCACATTTCCAAGGCTCTTGACACAGGCCTTGGCTCCAGGGGTGAGACCATCTGCATCTCTGTTTGGCTGGGATTGCTTCCACACACAGGGCCGGGCAAGGCACAGGGATTTCAGCAGAAACGCCTTCTCCAATTCCCGGCCTCTGCCCTGCCCCACCCTGGGCCACGAGGGAGGGATGGGAGGGCCGATGTGATTCCCAATTCCAGCCTCGTTTGAGTGCACTGAGTACCAGCCAACAGCTGTGTCCCAGCTGCATCCAAACACCCTTCTCCTGGAACGGGACACGGGGCTGGATCCAGCAGCCAGCTCTGCCCACACCTTCCGGGGACACTGGAAAGGTGGGGAAATTTAGCGTGAGGAATATTTAACCAGGATATCAAGAAATACTTCCCAACACTACCAAACACTCAAAAGAAGGAAAATCCAACTTATCCATTAAATAAATGAGAGTTCATTTGGGGTAATGCCTATGGAACAAGTTGCAGTGAACACCACGTCCTGTCAATGCTTTTTGCTAATAGTGGCCAGCAATTAGCCTAAGCCATTCAGTCTGGATTTGGAGATGGAGTCCCCCTAGGGATATGTATTTCTGAGGGATTACAGGCTGGGAGCCACACTCTGCCTCAGTACCAACCCCACAAGTAGCTCATGGGGAACGGCCCCAGTTCAGAGATAGGTAATAAGGGCACAGTGAGGAGAAACAAGCAGCAGCAAGAGGAGAGGCGAGCTCTCTGCTCCAGTAACGCTGCTCTCAGACCCTGGCAGTGCTGTCGGTGTTCATCTCCTGTGTCCCACCCCCCCGAGCTCCTGCCACCCCCCAGCTACTCCCCAGTGCGTAACTGGTGTGCAGCAGCAGCAGCTGAGCACCCAGGGGATGGGAGCTGCCCGTGTGTGCTGGGCTGGGGATGGGAAGGGAAGCAGAAGCCAACACAAGTACTTRCTGGGGAAAAAAAAAATAAAATCTGCATTTTATTATGTTGAAAATATCCCTGCATGCCTAGGGCCAGCAGCTCCGCTCCACAGACACGCTAATGGTCCGGGAGCCGCTGTCTGGGGGGCTGCTCACACCCACGCCTCTGCTGGGGGAAAAACAGGCGGATTTGGATTTGTGCGTTGGGTTTTTTCCTCTCCCCTTCCCTTGTCATTCTGGTTGGTGAAGCAGATCTGCCCAAAGCTCCCTCCTGCCAGCGGAGCCGCAGCAGCCCTTCCCTGAAACACTGCGTGGGTGGGAAATGCAGAACTCTGCCGTGCCCACGGGGCAAATCCCCCCTCCCTGGGACGGCACTCGGCGCTCCCTGTGCTGCCAAACCTCCCAGCACCAACCCTCCCAATCCTGCACACACCCCCTTGCTTCTTCCCTCAATGAAATCCTCCTCCCCCACTGCACATGCTCACTCCGACTTCATCCCCATCTTCATCCTCAAGTTTGTGACTCTGCTTTTTTTCCAGAGCTCCATTCACACTCCCTGCTCCTGGCAGATCCCGCTCTGCCGCCTCACCAGCACCACTATCCTTTCTGCATCTTGCATTTCCACACACTGCACCCCACAAACCTCTCCTTTACAGCCTGYTATCCCCTGCCAGCCGGGGCTTTCCCCTGCACCATCATTCACACCCCACATTCCTCTTCAGGGCCTGTCAGCCAGCCCAGCTCTGTCATTCACGAGCCCTCCTGCTTACGCTCACTCATCCTAATTATTCTCCCACACGTCATTCCTTATTTTTCCCTCACCTTCTCATGCACGTACCTCCTACCTCACACAAACCCACCCAGCTTCTCACACACATTGCCCAGCTGGCAGGACCTGGCTGTTGCCAGCCCTGGTGGCACAAAGAGTTGGGCAATTCACTCCTTTGTGCCCCGGTCTCCCCAGCTACAGTGACAATGCTCAGCCCTCCTGCCTAAGGCRGAAGGAATGTTAATATTTGAAGGATGGAATGCTCTAAGGCAGTTTCCAAAGTATTATCAGCAGTTTCTGTCCCTGATGCCTTTTGGGAAAACTGACCAAGGGATAGAGGTGATTCTGGGAATCTCAGAAAAGAGGCAGCGAGTGAGAGAGAAGAGAAAGAAGCACCTGACAGAGTCCAATAGCATCAGACAGCGAAACAGAAAAGGAAAGGAGCTCAGGGAGATGTTTTGCAGGCTGCTGCTGACTCTGGGGAGTCCTGCCCTGCTCTATTTTCCACTCCCAGCCCCAGCAGTCTCGGTTTCAATCACAGACTTTCCCCCTTTCCCCCGCCGCTCCCCCGGGAGGACTCTCAGCCGGGGCTGGGGGCAACCCAAACCGTCTCCCAAACAAGAGGTCTCTCTGCTAACTGCCTTTCTCTGTATTTTCCTCTTTCACATGCATATTCTGTTCAGAGAAACCCCCTGCCCCTCCCACGCTCTCGCCCTCACCATCTGGTTATGGTTTGCACCATGACGTGCTTCCTCTGCGGTTTATTTGCTTTTTTTAGCCAAACCCGAGAGAGGGAGAGAAATACCCTGTTTGCTTTGGGGATGAACTACCCACCCCCTCAAACACATTGACTTTGTTTATTGGAGAGGTTTTATGTGGCGGGTTAGGGGAAGGTTGAGTTTTCATTTTGTTTTTGTTTTTTTCCCCCGTGAAGTTAATAAATGGGCTCCTCGCAGCATCTGCTGAGATGATGAAAAGCTTTATGAGGCTGTTGATTTTGACAAGCATTATCAGGCGAGAAGGCGATGCGGTGTGAGGGTTTGAGTGGGAGGGAGGCCAGGGCAGGGCACAACCGGAGCACCTGGCACCCAGTGTCACCCTGTGCCTCGCTGTCCCCATGGCAGCAGCAGGGCTAATTCGGGTCTGTCACCAGGGCACTGGGGCCTGGCTCCTGTCAAGTGCTTGGTACACAAAGCACTCCAGGGACGCTAAATATTTGTAGTGCTCACACCCCTGAATTGCTCAACAGGCACAGGAAGGCTGCCAGCTCCTCAGGGACCAGGCCAGGAGTGCTCACACGTTTTAAGGCTGAAGGGCATCCTGGGGTGGATCCACCTCCCCAGCCCAGCTTAGCACGAGAGGTGAAGCTACACTGAAGCTCCAGAGCCTGTCCCAGACTACTGCAGCGAGCAGAGCAGGGAAGAGGACCCACACTTCTCKTCTCAGTGTGCTCCCACGGGAGCTCTCAGGAGTGCTTTGTCCTGAGTCCTGAGAGCCAGCTTCTGCAATCCCTAAACATTCCCACGCAGCTCATCCTCCAAGGCTCTGCTCTTCCACACCTTACACTGTCTCTCCAGGAACAACGCAGGTGCTGTTGGTCTCCCTCAGATGTTTATGGCTTCTGTAGTTGTTTACTGAAAGCTTTCCTCTTCCGTGGTTTACCCATCCACACGATRCCCTCAGCCCAGCACAGACACTCCTCCCCTCGGGAGAAATTCTTACCCAGCGCGGGAGACTCCACCAGGAGCCATCTCYGCTGGCAGCAGGAGCGAGCTGGTCCCACAGCACGGGATGCAGGATTCCTCCCCCAGCCCACCTTGGGATTGGCTTCATCATTTCCAGCCAGCTTTTCAAACCCGGCCTGGGTGGCAGTCGCTGTGCCAGACGTGTGCGTGTGCGTGCACAGCCCATTAATCCTCCGTGCTCCAGACTTGATTAAATTTAACATTAGCTTTGGATGAGTAATTTCATCCTGCAACACCGTTCAAGGTGATAGATGAGACCACAAGCAGGTGATAACCCAGGCTTGACTCCCTCCTCCTGACAAAGTGGAGTTGGCCAGGCTGCACAAAGAGATTTACTGCTGCTCCGGAGCGGGGCTGCCGCTGGGGAGAGCCAAGGAGTGGGTATTCCAGCTCTCATGGAAGGCCTGGAAGGAGGAAGGGGCACACGGGGTGGACTGGAAGCCTTGCTGGGCCAAAGGCCAAGGAGAATGGCTGGGATTGCCGTTTGTAGCCCGGGGTGTCCCCTGGAACCAGCCCCGGGACCGGCGTGGTGCCCATTCCTTACCCTGCAGTGCCTCTCATGGACACCTCGGGGAAGAGGCGGCACAAGGCAGAGCTGCTCCAGCGTCCTGGGCTGGGGAGGTGTTTGAAACTCCCCCCAAAAGGCCATTCCTGTACCACAGATAAGAGCTCTGGGGCTGCTCTAGGACTGACTCTCCTCTGTTACACAACTACAGGTCCGCGTGCCTCGGAGGGATGGCAGCTGAACGGGTTCACAGCTCCAGAGCGCTTTGAAGAGAAAATGAAGATGCACCCAAAACCTACTGAGAGGCAGAAAAGGGCATTGCCAAAAGCCCGATAGGACCACCCAGCATGGCAGCAGCCACTGCCGTGCAGCAGCCTGGGGAGGGAAGAGCTGGGGAGCAGTGGGGAGGCACCACTTCAGTGAGCAACTTCCAAGGTTTCACCTTGGCACACTTTGCAAGGGGGAGGTTGGGAGATAAAACCCAGCTTGTCAAAACACCCTGCAAGATCTATTGGCCGAGCACAGCTCCTGGCTCTGTTCCTACCTCCATCTTCAGAGCAGGGCGGGACAGCAGGAAAGAGGAATATTTTGTGTTAGCAAGGGGAGAGATGGCAGAGACTTGGATGTTGTGGGAGAGGAGAGCCACAAAATGGTTAAAATGTAAACCACGAGAAGCAGGGAAGACTTGAGGGGAGCCTGGAGAGAAGAGCAGGATCCACATATTGGGGATTCCAGTTCAGAGAGGCAGAATAATTCCCCCAGCAGCCACGGTGGCTGCAGGGCAGAGCTCTGTGCGAGCTGAGGAGCCACACGGGACAAGGGGTTAATGAGAAAGGACGAGAGAACTGCACAAATAAAATCAGAAATGACATTCTGGCCCACAGAGCATCTCCAGGCTGGGGAAAAACCCAGAGACCTCACTGGGTTCTATTTTCTGTCCTGCCTGGGGATGAGCTCTGGGCTCAAACTTCACCTTTAATCTCATCCCTGCATTTGAACAGAGCTGCAGTGCTACAGCGAGGGTTCCTCTGAAAGCCTCTGAATGAACCCACAGTTCTGGAGAGCTGATCGTCCCACACACCCCAAACAAGGCAACTCATCCTTGGGATGCAGCTTCCCAGCTCAGGCACCTGCCCACAACTCTTCCAAAGAGAAATCACCGATAGGCAATGCTGGCTTCCACCTCCAGCTCTCCCAAAGAATTCCTGGGTGACCTTGAGAGAGTCCCTAATTGCTCTGTGCCTCAGTCCTCCACCCATAACAAAGAGATCATTAAATAGCCATGAAATCACAGTGAAAGTTAATTAATTCAGCATTCATGAGGTCCTGATACATTAAGGGGGATCGCAGAGCACATTTGAATAGAAATATCAGAGCCAGCCCCACAGGAGCTTGTCCAGCCACACATCACAGAGCTCACAGAGAGACCAGGAGCAGCAGAGTCATGAGTGGCCATCCACCAGGTTAATTAACCCCAGTCTCAGGTAATTAGGTAATTAGTCCGAGTGGTGTGCTCTTAACAGGCACTCTCTCTTTTCCAGGTCGGGATTAGCTCATTCAGAGGGGGGTGGGAGATCTCCGCTGGGCAATGCAGATATKCCAGGGTGCATCCAGACCCAGCTCCATCAGATATTCCTGCTGGACCCAGCGTGGGAGTGCTTGGGTGCTCTTCCCAAAGAGAAATCTGCAGGGGTTTTTGTGTTTGGTGCAGGCATTGGGTGTTCACTTATCCCAGTTAACAGAAAGAAAAATGGTGGGAGAAAACACAGGAGTRTTGCAGAGTTGTTTCAAAGGGCACAACTTAGAGATGCAACCACAGGACTGATTTTTGTTTTTCTTTTAGATCCTTGGTCATGAGGATCTAAAATAAAAGGGAGTGAAGAAGGGGTGGGGGGTGTTGTGGAATTCAAAACCATCGCATTAATTGTTGAGCCATTTTGGACGCTGCAATGGAGGTTTTGGGTCTGGGATTCCAGAGAGGTAGAATGAAATCAGGACAGTTCAGAGAGTAAGTACAGAATTTTCTCAGCATCCTTAAGAAAAACAATTGTCCCCTTAATATGTGGCCATTTAAAATATAACCCATGTCATTAGAGTTTCAAACAGGAAATTGGAGTAGCTAATAAGAAAACATGAGAAGAAATACATGTAGCAAKAAAGACTCTCTTAAGGCAAAAGGACACATAAATAAGCAGCAAAAAGGATGTGTGAAGGATTATGAGCCCTCTGTCCCTTTAAAAGGAAGTAATAGGAAACTTAATTGTGTTTCTTGTCTCTTCCTTTGAGGACAATGGAGAGATTTCTATTCTGAAGGCCCCGTCCGTGGGAAATCAGAACGTGGCCTTAGCAGACACCCARATCTCCCAGGAGGAAGTTCAGGAGCGAGCAGAGGAACTCGTGGGCAGTAAATCAGCAGGGCCAGATGGTTTCACTGCGAGGCCAGTGGGATCACAGAGCCCGGTCGGAGCAGCCAGCACAGCTCCAYGGAAGTGCTGCTGGGCAGGGCAGAGCCAGGGAGTGAGGCTGGGCTCTGCAATCCCCCCACGTAGCCCCAGATTCCAGCCAGGAAAGCCTCCCAAGGCTGGCTCCGGGCAGCCTGCTCAGTCTGCTGAAGGGCACAACAGCCCCGGAGTTGGATAATCCAGCACTGCTCATTCGGCGAGGCTGCCCCGAGGTAAACAGCTCCCTGCTCAACAAGGAACTGCTTAAAATTCTGTATRAACCAGAGAAGCTCAAGAAATTCTCCTTGGCCCTTTTCAAAGCAGTGAATTCAACTCTTGCACACCCAACCAAAATGAGTGAGGCTGCTAAGAGGTGTGGTTTGGGGTGGCTCACCCGCCCGGGGTTATGGGAACTCGGGGAAAAGGACCACCAGGGAATCAGGCACTGGGCAGTGCTGGCCACGAGCAGTGCCAGCAGTGGTGGGAGGCAGTCAGGATGTGTCCTTTGTATCCTTTCTCATTTTCTTTCAATGGCCAGAGTTGTCCAGATGGAACAGAAGGGTGTGAATTCCACCTTCCCCAAGGGAAAACACACCTCGGCTGCTGTCAACACTTGTGATTCATAACCAAAGTCTTTGGATATTTGGTGGTTTTCACAAAGGCTTCACTCCTGGAGTCAAGTGCTTATGTCTGAGACCTGCATCTTTCTCACTCTCAAGGAGGATTCCTGGCCTTTGAGTTTGTAGAAAAATTTGAAGGCAGCACTGTTAGAACGTCAAAGTGGAGAAGTCGAACAACAGCACAACACAAACAAAGTAAAAAGAAACAGTCCTYCAAATGTCTGTGTGTAATTTTCCTGACTTTCATGCCAACCTCCAGGTTTTGGGTGCCTGACTCCTGAATATTGGAGCACTTCCAGTTGACAGCACAACAGCCTGGCACAGACATCGTACAACCCAGTCCAGCAGCTGCCAAAAATGACAGGGAATGTTCACATCCTTTTTTTTTCTGAAGAGCAGAAGGAAAAGACAACAAAAAAATGGGCTCCAGGGATGCAGGAAATGCACGGGTTGAATTGGGAACCTTCTCTCCAGGTGGAGGCTCCCAGCCTGCACGCTCCATCATTTCATTCTGAAAAGCAACACTTGAGAGGCTTGCATTTGTTTGGGGTTTCTTTTCGGAAGGAAATATTGACACTGCCTGTCAGCAACTTCCCAGAGGGGTGCAGTGTCAAAGCACATTAGCCTATTGGAAATGAAAAACCAGATGCAGAGTCTGAGGCCTGGGAGCAGCAAAGCTTCAACAGCAGCCCAGGGTCTGTGCATGCTAATTCAGTTTAAAGGAACATTCCTGTGCTCCTTGCTTTTCAGCAAACAGCTCTGGGATTTTTTTTCCCCTTTTAAATGTTTGTACGAATAGTTTAGAAATAAATACTCCATATGGAGATTTTTGGGCCAGATTTACCCAGTTCTTTAGATTACAAAGGACTGAGAATCATGCTTAGCAGTGTTTAAAAGAACATCTAAATGAATGAAGTGCCTGACTCCTTTCGGCTTTAGGGCATTGTTCAGCATATAGAAATATTTCTCTCATTTATCAACTATATAGAGAAGTATCTGGATTTTCTCCAAAAGCAAAATCCACACTCCAAACTTCCTTGATGTTTATTGCACATGGCAAAGGAGTGGGAAAAGCACGGGCAGGACTATGGAAACCTGGAAGTTATGGTTATTTCAGCAGGGAGAGGTCACACAAGGCAGAGCAGGACCTGCAGTGTCTGTCACTCCAAGCTCCCATCACAGATCCATCTGTCCCACATTGACCAGGACTCATCTCAGAGATAATCTGGACCTCTCACACTTCACCACCACGGGAAGGTGCCTCTAGAATTGTGTTGCCCTAAAGCCACGCAGAAGCATCTCCTCAATCCCAGCTGAAATTCCCACCTCCACTTGGTGCCACGATCCAGCTTTGCTGGTGTTGAGCCTCACTGGCACAGAGAAGTCTCCTGGACACGGGGTCTGCGAGAGGCCCTGAGCTCTGGCTCTGCTGCTCGTGCACAGAAGGAGGCAGAGCTGGCCAAGCCTTGGCAAGGCTTTTGGAGAGCCCTGACCCAGCTGGGACCCAGCAGTGACCTGTCCTTCCATCTGCTGGGAACCATCACTGCAACAGCCTGGCCACCAAAGGCACTGTCCCTTCTGGAAGCAACTTTCCCTACAGGTGCTTGTGCCTCCACTGCTGTCCCCAGACTCAAATCCTTCCATCCTTTCAGCAATATCCCATCCATTCCCAATATCCCATCCTCAATATGTGTATGTAGAAGACCAATTTCCCCACGACCCAGCACCGACAAGGAGGGAGGGTGAGAATGTTTTGCCAGGGCTTGCTTCCTTCCCCTCTGCCTCCTCCTGCTCCTGCCTGTCCTCGCAGTGATGGATGGCTATTGGTTCTGGCTKCATCCCACAGAGAAATCTGTCACCTCATGCCAGGGAGAGGTGACAGCAAATCCATCAGCRTGGAGACAGCACTCACTGGCAGATTGCTTCCAAGGCCACTGGGGGCTGGATTCTTCTTTGTCTCCCACCTCTCTGGTTCCTCTCCTCCCCTGTTTTACACAAGTCTTAGTAAATCTTCATTTGAACAGACCCATTTGGCCCCTTTGCAATTTGGATTGCACATCCAAATCGGAACAGCTTCCAATTAGCGAGTTACTGTCTTGCCTAAAAGCAAAAAGAAAAAAACAAAAAGAAGWAGTAGTTTTCCAGAGTCTGGATTCAAATTCTACTTGGGTCCCCATGGGTTTATCAAGTCTGATAGCATTGTTTGACCCAGAGGAGAACATTGGTCCATGGCAGCTTCTCATCAGGGCACCCTCAAGAATGGAAATGCAGAGGCTGCAATAAAGCAGGACACTGGTAAATGAAACTACAGCTGATAGAAATGGAGCAAAATGTTTCTCCATTCTACACAGCAACTGCCGTGTTCAGCTTCTGAAATMTTGGACTCAGAGGAAGACAGGAGCACTCCACAGCTGCCATGTGGGCAGAGGATGCCAGAGCTGCTGGACTCAGCCCCGGCTCTGTCCCTGCCTCCTCTCTGCTGACCTCTTCATGCCTCAGGCTTCCCCTAGGACAGGAAGATTTATCCTCCTGGAAGTGCAAACTAAGGCTTTATCAGCTGATACTTACAAAGCTGTTTGAGATCTTCAGACGAAAGACCTTAATAAAGCATCATGATTACAGCCCAATTCATTTCCTTCCCTCCCAAACGCTGTGAGATGATTATTGCCTCTGTGACACTGGTGCTTAGAGAAAGAGTCAGTGGCAGCCTGGGCTTGCCTGGCTCCCCAGGGCCCCTCACACTGGGGGAACTGAGGTTGTGCAGCATCCTCCATCCCTGAGGGCACCCAGGAGCACCAGCATAATGAAGAGCAGTTTCTACTTTTGCTCTGCCTGCTTGCAAAGGGACAAAGGGACATCCTGGTGATTCGGAATTGCTTCTGACACGTACGTTACACAGAAAAAGTGAAAAAGGTGGCAGTTTGTTGCCAGCAATGCCCATTTCCCCTGGACACCTCTTCATTTGACACTGTCAGAGGAGACAGGTGCCTGTGTCACTGCACAGCCACCCCGAGAGCTCTGGTGACAGACACCTGAACACCACGGCACACCTGTAGTACGACACAGGCTGCTCCAGCATCCCAAAAGCTCAGGCTAATACCACCCACAGTAGTTTAAAATAAAACACTCCTAAAAATGCTTTAATTTCCTCAGTGACTTTTTTACTTTTAAATTAATTTTGCTCCCCTCAGAACCCTGAGCCACAAAGAATTCCTAAAGATACAAACCCATGATGTCCTGCAAGTCTGAGACAGCTACAAAAACCAGTGCATAATCCTAATGTCACATGTGAGCCACATCCTTTAATTTCTCAGTGATCTCTGATTATGGGTCACATTCTCACTCCTTTGCACGCACACAAATCCACTGCAGCACTTCTGGCCTTGGAGTCACTGCAGATTTAAAGTGACAACTTGGATATCTCTGAGGTAAAACCTCCTGCCAGGCTGGGATTCAACAGGAGTGTGACCTAGGCCTGGCCCAAAACTTAACCCACCCCACAGAMCCCCTCATTATCTCCTTCCTCTCTGTGTCCAATAGCATGGCCAACACATGAGGATGAGAAAAGTGCCCTCATCCCCCAAAAGGAGCCACCTTTGCCTAGGACTGCAAAGGCAAAGAGATCTTGAACACCTCACTGAGATATTGACCCTGGGTTGGTCCCTGGGTGTAAGTAAGGAGAAGGAGCTCATTCTGGTGAAACACTCGGRGTCAGACTGTGTCCACAGCTGCTCATCTCCTGCATCTGCAGGTGGCGAGGATGGAGCTGGCAATCTGATTTTCGAGGCCTCTGAACACCAGTGCACAGACACAGAGAAAGGCTCAGGACACCAARCTGATGGTCACAGAGCATCCTACAGCGAGACAGAGCCCACTTTGGAAGGAGTCAGGCACTCAGCTGGAAGAGTCCTGTGAGGAAACACACCCTGGCAGGTGGGGACAACCCAGCCCTCCGTCCCCGTTCCCTGTCCAGCCCGCGAGCAGCCTCTGCTGAGGGGYTGGAGCCAGGGCCGCCGCTGCACTCTGCACAGGCGGAGCAGGGGAGGCTTCCAGGCTGACTGCGAGTTTCCTGGCCACGCTCCCCGCGGCCTCCCGGGATGCGGCCGGGGGGAAACACGCGGATGCGGCCCAAGGAGCGCCTGGCCAGGCCCCCGCCCCGCAGCAAGGCCCGCGGCTCCCAGGCCGGGGCCAGCACACGCGGAGCCCCTGCCGGGCTCCAGGCCGCGAGCGCAGGATGATTTATGGATCCTTGCAGATGGCAGGTTCCAGCCAGAGGGCTCCGGACCAGAAATCCAGAGCCTTCCTCTGCCTTAAAGGGGCAGCTCCGCTGCGGCGCTGCAAACTTACTGTAAAGTTAACTGCTTTGGCATTTTAATATTTTAAGTGCTGACCCCTCATTGATTCTGTTCAGCCTTTTAAATCTTTAATTTACTTACTTCTTTGGGTTTTAAACCTTGCCTGCAATTGCAGCTAATTAAAAAGCTCATTAGTTGGCATCCTGAGCTGATTCCCTGGGCTTTATGTACTGTACAGTTGCCTCCTGAGAGTTTGAACCATGGCTGGGACTGCTCAACTTGTTTCCTACCTCCCCAGCTTTACGAGGTGTTCCATATTTTGGAAGACTATTCCCCTTTCCCTTGGTTTTGTTTTAAACCACCACTTGCTGCAGCCTGCAGGAAACTCAGAGCCATTCTGGTTATGCACAGTAGCTGTGTCACAAATTTATTTATAGCTGATCTTCCCCACCGTTCACAGCTAAGACCTCCCCAGACTTGCAACCCCTTTTTAAAAGGGGAATTGTATGCAGACAACAAAAATCCCAAACAGATTCATTTCCATCACTACATGCAGGGCTTGACTTTAGCTCAAATGTGCTGTTTACATGCTCAGTAGGAAATTCCATCCTACTCAAAAACAAACACCAAGGGCTAAAGCCAGAGATGGAAAAAATGGGTCCTGATCTCACACACCCCCATTCATAGACCCTACAATACAATTTCTAGAGGAAAATACCAAAATACATTTCTGAAGCAGACATAGCGTCACATTCATGTCTCCCCTCCTTAATAAGAATTTGCTCCTTAAACTTAATGGAGTTCAACTTAGTGGATTCAAAGCCCATAAACATCTTCCTGGGGTAGCACTGATAAAGCCACAGTCTGGGCCAATTCTGGTGAAAATCTTGCCAGAAAACATAAGATTTGGGAGCAGTCAAATTCATGCTTTAAATTCTCCTGTGTCCACCCAACAGCATCAGGAAACCTCTCCTCAAACCCACACTGTTACCTACTAGCCCCGGTTTTTATTTGGAAGGTACAAGTGCGTATCTCAATTTTCACTCCAGTGCAAGCTGCCATGGCCACGTCTCTCTGCCTTCCCTCGTTTCCCACATCCCTGCCCCCTTCCTTCCCCAGCTCTCAGCCTTTGCAGCTTGTCACAGACAGCCTCAGTCAGGGCACCCTCATGGCAGCAGAGCCTCAAATGGAAACTGGAATATGGAGCTGCTCCCTCACAAATTCCCCTTCTCCTCCCCTCCCCTTCCTTGTCACCATCTGGCTGCTCTGCCTTCCAACAAATCCAGCAGCTCAGCTCCCTGTCTGGGGAAGCTCCCGCTTTTAAGTGAGCTGGAGAGCCCCAGACGTGGTTCCAGAGCCTGTTCCAGGGCAGGTTTGCACAGTGAGTTCCAGAGGAAGCTGTGATCACACAGCGGAGCTTTGGGAGCATCTGAGACAGCCCCAGCCCCGGCTGCTGCAGGCAAGCGTGAGAGCCCATCTGGGGAGAACCAGGCCTCCTGCTTCCTGCTGCCTCTGCCTGCCAGGAGAGCCAGGAGGGGTGGCAGGACGAGGGAGCGGAGCTAGACTGGAGCAGAGGCGGCTGGGATTGGCTTTGGCAATAGCTCAGTCCTCATGTTTTCATTTTACAAGGTCAAAACCGAACCCACCTCTGGTTTGGGTTTTGCATTCATCCTACAGAAACAGGAGAAGATTTTAGACTTAGCAAACCCCAGCTTCCCCCACACACACCCCCCACATCCCCTGCCTTCCCAGCTTGCTGGCTTGTGACCAGCAACATCTAAAATAACCACCTTCTCCTTCCCTAGTCCCTGCCTTGCTTTTAGGACTGGAAATAGAGTAAAGTAAAACCAGATAGACCAAGTCCATCCTCAGGGCAGCCCAGGAGCTGCTGGGTGCATTCCCTGACTGGCCTGGCACAGTCCAGCCAAGGAAGATGGCAGTGGGAGAGGCAAACCCAGCCAGACTGGAGCAACAGGGAGGGAATGCTCAGGTGAGACAACAGCCAGAGAACACAAAACTGCACTCCAGAGGATGCCAGGATGGAAAAGGTCAGGCAGCACCTGGATCACAATGTAAATATGAGGAAATTTCAGAGTGGGGTTTGGTTCTAGAGAGGATCATGATGTCTCTTACCTCCTTACTAACTACAATCCCAAACCCCAAGTCCAGCATCCTGCATCTTGGAGTACTCTGGCAGACCTCCCCTCACCTTCAAACATACCCATTTTTGGTACCTACAGGTACCTCCCTCAGCCTGTTCCTCCTCTCTGGGGGTCCAAAGCAGGACAGGGCTGTTGCAAAGACACCCCTGGGGCTGACTCCCCTTTGCTGTTACTTGAACTGCTGCACAAGACTGAGAACCGCAGGAACAGAAGGACTGCGAGAGCTGGGGTGAGAGAGGAGGTTGGGGTCACAGAAACCTAAGTGGATTCCCAGCAATGAAATCTGGATCTGTCAGGAGAGAAGGGAGGAATCCAGCGTGGAACAGCAGAAAGCTGGATCAGGGCTGAGCTGTCTCCGGGCTGGGGCAGCCAGGGCAGCAAGTCAGGTCGGAAGCACGTGGTGTTTGGCAGAGCCTGGGGCTGGAGCAGCAGCAGATGTTGCGGGTCAGGACTGAGGCCTCTGGCGAAGCCCAGCAGCTGACCAGGGACAAAAGTTTATCCAGTGCTCCTTCCCATGTTATCCGGCCGTAGCCACGCTGTGGAGCCTGTCAGTCCCCTCATCACCATGAGTAGCTCCGTGTCTTCTTTTCCAAGAGAAAAATCCCTGGAAACTCTTTCCTCCTATCCACACGAACACCCCCTGTGTGCTGGGCAGCAGCTTTTCAGCAGCTTTTCTGCAGGACAGGGCTGTGCACACGCAGCTCATCCTCGTGCGCTGTGTCCCGGTGTCAGCTGGAGGTGACGCTGAGCTCAGGCAGCACCGAGCCCTCTTAGGGCCAGGAGGGTCCCCTCCCCTTGTCCCCTCTGCTTCGCTTTGCTTTCTTTCCTTGCTGGAATAGAGCAAGGGAGCTATTATTGGCGGTCTGGCCCGGCACAGTTCCTTTTGGCAGTCGCAGGCCTTGGACCTCAGCCAAGGTCTATCCCAGGGGATGTCGGGAACGCTTTGAAAATTAAATCTCCCAAGAACTCACGAGGCTGCAAATGCCATGATGTTGCCTGACCTTGGGTTAAACCCAGCGGAAGAGGAGCAGGAGCGGCGGCGGCAGCCGCTGCCATGGCGCTGGCCCCGGGTAACTCCCGGGAAGAGCAGCCCCGCGGGGAGCCGGGGCAAGGGGAGGCGGCGGGGACAGGGGCTGTGCTCCAGCGGGAAGCCAAGCAGGAGAGCTGCCACTCTGCATTAGCCCCAAGAGGGCTGAGCAGTCTGTGCCACGCACTCGGCTTGTGCTCCGGACCCTTTGATGCCTTGTGAGAGTCGCATGTGTTATTCTTGCACAGGCTTTAAATGAGCTCCTAACATCAGGAAAATGGCATCATCCGGGTAAGTGCCGAAGGATCCATCCCATTACGGTCCTCAGCACACACAGCAATTAAATGTGAGCGTGGGGGTGTAAAGGTTCACTTCACCAACGTGGCATGGACTGGCACACAAAACTACACCTCTCCTCTTTGCCCCTTGCTCAATAAATCCCAGCCCTCAGGGTATATCTCCCCATTCTGTTCTCAGCTGCCTTTATCCCCTCTCCACATTCAACTCCTGACCTGGGTGAAATACCAGCAAGTCTGATCCTTTGTCACTTCAAAATCCTCCAGGAAAAGAGGTCTTTTCTCTCAGGGATGGAGTATTCTAAAATGAGCCTTATCCCGAAGGCACTCGGGAGGCACCTTCTTTCACGTGCTTGCTGAGCAGTGCTGTTATGGCCCAGAGCTCCAGGTTGTGGTCCAGACAGCTCCAGGCACCAGGGAAGCCAAAGAGCTCCTGTGCTGGGAGGTGCCCATTCCCTGAGGAGCGAGGCAGCACAGAATGACTCGGGATGTCTCTGCAGGCGCCTTTGTACACAGCCAGTGCTTTGTCATGGAGATTGTGCAGGTCTTGCAAACCTCTTTAGCTTCCATCCTCGCTGTAGGAAGTCCAGGGGGAGCTCAAGAGAGATTGATGGATGGACCCCTGGAGACGCTTTGGGATCAAGCCCATCTGCCCTCCCCAGCTCCGTGCTGGGCTGGGTGAGCAGTGAACATCTCATTATGTCCCTCTGCAGAGCCCTGGCTCCAGCAACCTCCCTGTGCCCCCTGGAGCTGCCTGATTATTTTTGTCCCCGGCTGGAGAGGCCCGGACACTTCTGAGTACGGTGACATTTGTGCAGCATTTCTGCCACCCTCCCTCCCCTCTCAGTCCCCCCACTGCCGTCCCAGCGAGACGATCCAGATGGAAGTGCCCAGCCACCCTCTGCTCCAGCCGGGCAGATCTGTAATTAGGGCTCTGTGCTATTATCCCGTGACAGCAGAGTGCGGTATCCAGGCAGCCCCGAGGCCACAGAAGGAATGTGAGGGTTTTAAGGAAGGAGGGAAGACACGAGTGCTTGTCAGGCGTGCCATATTGTGCCAGCCCTGGTGACAGCATCCCACCTGCCAGGCCCCATTGCAAGGGCACTGCCAGCGCGGAAGGGCGGCGGAACAAGAGCAGGAGGACGGGTGGCAGCGACAAGGGGGTGTGTGGGGGTAGGAGACCTCAGTGACCACCCCAGCAATTCCACCCGGGACACAGCCAGCCCTGTCTGCTGAGGCAGCCGGGACAGTCTGCTGGAGCAAGGGGGCACGGGGTCCGATTTCAGAGCTTGTCCCCACATGGGGGCCGCGGTGGCGCCTTCCAGGCTCCCCCTCCCGCGGTTCGGATTCCTGCGGGTGACACATGGCCCTGGAGCGCAGCCAGGGCAGACAGGAGCGGCCCAAGGGGGAGCAGGTGCCACCAGCCCTCCCCACCCTCCCTCAGCTTTCTGTTTTAGTCTTCCCAGAACAGAGCCCTCCCGCTTTGAAAAGTGGCTGGAGCCAGGGGTTTTTCCAAATCTGTTTTATTGCCCAGCCTTCAGAGAGGTCAGGGAGGAAGATGCTCTCACTCCTAAGCTCCTTTCTCGCTCGCTCTGCTGCTGTTGCCAGAGCTGTGGCACCCCAGCCTGTCTCTTCTGCTCCAGTAATTCCCAGCCTGCTGGCACACGGAGAGGGACAAGGGCAGGAGCAGCAGACGCCGGCTGGGTCACAGAGCAGCGAGCAGATCTGCGAGTCCAGGCTGCAGGCAGCTTGCACCAAGTGTGAGCCAAACCCTGGGAATTTGGGATCTAGTGTGTCAGGATGGGAAAAATCAAGTTGCCCTTCATACAAAGCCAGGACTCTCGATGCCCCGAGATGCTCCAGCCTTGCTGGTCTAGACTTTGCTGCTTCAAAGCATATCAGACTTTGGAACACACACTAAATCTGTAAGACAAGCAGTGAGGAAAAGTAAAACCCAATCCAGGCCATCACAGACAGTCTTTACCATCCAGACTCTGCATTGGTCCTGGAAGGCTGCAGGAAATCAGGGGGCAGCAAGAGATGTGAACAAACAGTAAATAAAACCCCAAACCCAAGAGTAGCCATCTCCCCTGCCCCTCCAGCTGCACACACTCAGTGACTTCCCAGCCAGTACATATATTCCTCTCTTTCCAATGCAATTCCCATTGTTACTAGCTTGAATGTGTTAAAACACACAATTTACTTCTGGCTGGAGACCTTGGTGCAGCTTCCCCTCCTGGCCCCACACATCGAACACGGAGGGTCTCTGCCCTCAGAGCAGAACAAGGCAGGTTCAGAAGGGGAAGGGGAGAGGCAAAAGGAGGTCTGGGAGGTTTAATGCCCCAAAGCAGGGAAGCTGGCCCTCCTGCAGAGCCCTTCCGCCAAGGCTGGAGGAAGTGAGTCACTGCTGGGGCTGGAGGGGGGACTCCGGAGTCTCAGTCACCCCCTGGAATGGCCTGGAGCAGCGGACGGGCTCTGCCCAGGGATCAGCCAGCATTGATTCCTGTTTGTGTCCCAAATGAATCATTCCCAACAGCTGTGGCTTTGCCTGACTGTGCTCCTCATGTGCTTTCTATTATCCAGGAAAACAAGCCAGGCTGCTCCAGCACGGGGAGTTTGCCTTGTGGCAGTGGGGGGAGTGCAGAGGGGAGAACCCGGGAAACCCCAGTGGGCTTTCCCCCTGCTCTCAGGTGCTGGTTTCTGTGAGTGGGAGCAGACACCCCTCACAAGCTCACTGGGGTGCCCTTGACCCCACTTCTGCACAATTTTTCTTCCCCACTCAGATTTCCAAAGACAGCTCCTGAGAGTGTTCTGTAGTCAAATTGACTCCCACATACACCCAGCTGTTCCTCAAAAGCCAAACCCTTTGCCTGGCAGAGCCAGTATTTCAAGGAGTATTTTGAGAGGTCACTGAAGGCACAGCCCAGAGGAACCTTCCCATTCAAAAGCTGTAGCAACAGGAATTACCAACAGCACAGGAGGAAACCACAGCACAACGGAGGCAGAGCAGGGAACAAGGGCCCTCAGCAGCACAAGAAGAGCCTGAGGGAAAAAGCCTACACAAAATAGATGGAAAGTCACAGCCCCCTGTGTGACTTCGGGGAACTGTGCCTCAGTTTCACCCCTTCTGCTGAGCAGAGGTCAGGGGGAGCTGGGGGGACAGAATAGCTCTTAAAGCTCTTTGGTGTACTCAGAGGAAAAGAGCTCTAGACAAGCCAAAGTGTGGCTATTGATTGAAAGAGCACAAAGGGAACAGCCCAGGCTTCACTCCCCTCCTGCTTGGGTCACTCCCTGTTGGGAAAAATGCTAGGGTTGTGCTTTCCACCTCAGCCAAAAATAATCAGCGAGCTGCAGGGGGTAGAGGGGCTGGGGAGGGAGAGAGAATTTCTCTTCTCAGGCTGCCAGAGCAGAGAGGCTGCAGCACATGAGAAATGCATTCCTTCCCTGCTCCTGCAGCCACCTCTTCACAGAAAAACCTTGTGGGCCTGCTCCAAAAGCCACAGGAGTGTGAAGCCCACCCCAGTGGTTCTCTACTGCCCTTTGAGACAAGGAGTCTCCAGACTGAAAGGATGTTTAGCTTTACTCCCATCGCTGTTCTCAGGGGCCTCCAGCCCCCAGCAAGTACAGCTTGGGGCAAGTGGGGAACGCCAAGTTTTGCTGAGTGGACAGAAGTGTGCCCACCACGGCCTGACAGACTTCTCTGTGCTGTAGATAACTTTGGACATACACAAAAGTTCATTCTCAATGCAGTCCCTGTGCTTTCACTGCTAAATAAAGCAGGTTTGTGTCAGAAGACAGCTGATGTGTCTTAAGCACATTTCTGCTTCCAGCTTCCATCTTCCAGAAGATGCTCCCAGAGCTGCTGGTATGGCCCATGTCCTTCAGAGCTGGACTTGCCTGGAGGATTGCAATTTGCTGTCTCCAACATCCCAGTGCTGACCCTTGTCTGTGACCGTTGTGTTTCAAATCACCACGTTTCCTCCTCTTGGCCAGAGCCTTGGCTGCTCTCCAGAGGTTGTTCAGGAGAGAAACACAGGTCAGAATAATCCTCCACCTTAAACCCCCCCCGGCATCTCCGCCTCAGCCACTCCTTTTCCACGTCATTAGTGTCAGGCTGTAGGATGCCAGGAAGAGGAAGCCTTCAGTGGAGCTCAGGGCTAATTGACAGAGCCTTTCAGGCAGCAGCGGTGCCAGGAATCAAACTGCTGTCCCCAGGGAGTGGCGGCAGAGGCAGCGAAACCCTTCCTCAGTGGCAGACGAGTTTTTCCATTTCCTTGGTTTCAAATCTTGCTTCTGTTCTCCCCAGTGTCTGCTGTGGCTCCAGCCGCGAATTCTAGGGAAGCCCAGCTGCCTCAGCAGGTATGGTCTCATTAATGAGCAATTAGCTCCTAGCCTAATTGGGCAGCAGAATGGCTAATGAGCCCAGCCGTGGCTGTCTGTGCCCTCATTATCCTGTGCTCAGCCAGTGKTAATGCTGAACTTCTGTCCCATTTCCGTCATGCCACGATCAGAGCCCTGGCTCAAAGCTCAGATGTGCCAGTGCTGCCTGCCTTTTAGTGCTCCAAAGTTGATGATTTGTCTTATGTTTCCTTTTTTTATGATTATTTTGGGTTTGGTTTTTTGGTTTCTGGGTTTTTTTTAAGTCTTATCCAGCTGCCGGACTCTGGATAATCCAAGTCATATTACCGAGATGTGAAATTTTTCATAGCTCTACCTGCTGCAGCAAAGAACCGTGTTCCTTCTAGGATTGATTATTCCAACTTCCTGCTGCTCCTGATAAGCCTTTCCAGTGGCTGCTGATGGTTTTAAACATGGCTTCTTCTGCCTCCAGGGTCCTTTCTTATATTAGATTATCTCAACATATCACACCCGCTTTTTAGTCGCTTCACTGCCTTGCTGTTAAGCACCAAAATGATTTTTTAACTGCTCTTTTGCCCTAGAAGGACTTTTCTGACCTTGTTCTACCCCGGTAGCAGTTCTCCTCCTGGGTGCTCCATGAAAGCAGCCCGTACAGGGATCCTGTCACCTCCAAATGCCTGTCATTATGGGGCGCCTCCATGTCTACACTTTTCACTGAGCGTTTTTACTTTAGAACTGTACATTTTTGGAACCTACAGACTGAAAATCAAGGCAAAACTTACCTGTTTCTCACCTGTTATGCAAATGCCTCACCAGTGCCTTTCCTGACAGTCCTGAGACCACGGGCCAGCCTGATCCCAGCCAGAACAAACCCCCTCAGCACAGAATGAACAGCTCTAGGAGAGGAACTGGGGTACCTTCCCCAGTGCTAATGGTGTTGTCAGCAGGCACAGCTCTCAGAGGCAAAAACATCCCTTAATGTTTTACACATATGGGGAAAAGAATGAATGGGTCAACCTCCCCATTTTAAGTACTGAGGGGTGTTTTTTTAAGTCAAACCCTCTCAACATGGATTCATCCTTGCCTAAGCTGCTGGTAACCAGACTAAAATCCAACACATCTTTCGTTTAGGGCACATGGAAAAACTTTTTTCCCCATGGCTTCAGAATCTTTTCCTCTGAAGATGTCAGAGCATTTAACAACCCTTAATGCAAACTTCATACCACGCTCAAGTCTGCAGAGGAGGAACTGAAGCACTGCGAAAGGCTGAGCCAGCAGTGGCAGATAAACCTCCTCATAAAAACATGCTGTGCATTGAACCATCAACAGTCTCCACCAGTGTCTTGAAAGGGCTAATTTAATGAATGGAACAAATGCTGAAACACAAGCCAGTTAGGGAAGCTTCTCACGTCCTTTCCCCAACATGTGCTGAAATGCTTCCTCGCTATTGGGAAAAGAGAAGCACAGTCATGTGCATGGGATTGATTTCCCAGAAGTCCAAGACTGCATAATTCCAGGCATTCCACCGGGGCAGGCAGCAAATGGATTATTGTGTGCATTTTTGACAGTCTTTCCTTTACTGTGGGCTCCCCACAGCGTTTCTTTTTAAAAAACCTTCTGCACAGCCCTGTTTGTATCTCCAGGCTCACCCACCTACTCTTGCTAATATTTTATTTATTGCATCCTCATCCTAACGAGTGAGCTGCTTCCCCAGTCATTGCTAATTAGACTGGGTGTCTCTCCAGAGGTTGTGTGCACACGGATCCAGACAGAACATGGATGTGCTTTGCAATTCACAGGAAGCATTCTGTGTCCATATAGATTGTCCAAAGACCACAGCACTTGAATAGATATATTTTACCCACAAGTCCAGGTATCAGCAAGAAGAATTATTATTGCATTTCACTGAAAGCCCAAGATAATAACAGATTGGCCAAGCCTATATATTGACATGGAAAAAGCAATACAAAGGAAGAGACCTAAGGGGAACTATTCCTCTTCCCTTCTCTCCGCTCTTTCCAAACACTGATTACTGGCTCGGGGTTGAACCTTGTTGATCTCAAAGTCATCTCTCTGCCTTTGAAACTGTGACGATGTTTACCCAGCTGAAAATGCAGACTTTGGATTTTATTTTCGGGGGAATTCATGGTTGGTTCTCTTTTTTACATCTTTGGACAAGAGTGGAGATGAGATGAAGCTGTGAATGTAGAAGGGGGAGACTTGCCAGGAGCTAAAGAGCGGTTGGGGGCCTTGCAGGAAAAGTTAAATGAAAGGGCATTTCTGGAAGCAAGAACGATGGAGTGCAGTCCAAGGAAATGTCTCCAGAAAATAAGCAGTAAATCTTGTTCACTGCATATGAGAAATCAATATTGCCATTGGACCAGGGACATCAGAAATGGCAGAAAGGACTTTCATACCGAAAAAAGTATTTACAGTACAGCAGAGCTCAGACAAGTGAGCAGAGAGCTGCACTTCACCCAGTGAACTCAGTCATTACACAGAATTAACAGCAGCCATTTCTCAGCCATTAAAAAGATAAGAATAGCTTGGCCAACCCTGTGTATCAATACAGGCAGGGCAGCTCAAAGGAGGCCGTTCTATGATGTTTTTATATATGGATACATGAAGAAGATATTTAAGTCGGCTCATTTCCAGGGCAATAATTAAAATGTAACCAGACGAAGCTACCGATAGGAGCTGGTAGCAACTCAGGAGTTGCTCAAAGCAGGATTTAAACTTCTGACTTTCTATCTCTGGGAAGGCAGTGGTGAGGGGGGAAGGAAAACCCTAGAGGTGGATGGGGAATAGGGGAGAAGGTCACAAATCCCTTCATTCCCCCACAAGCATCCAGAGGGACACAAATGAGTTGTTCCCCACCAGCAAAAGCTGAGCAGCTGAGCAGGTGAGCTGCAGGATGGACTCTGGAGTGGACCCACAGAGCAGTTCTTCCCAGGAAACAACACATGAGCAATTTGAGCCCAGCTTCAGCCAAACCCCCTTTTGCCAAGAGAGTCCTGGCACGTTAAAGGAGAAATGCACAGGCCCCAGCACTGGGGCTGGGGTGAGGAGCTCTGCTCCCTGGCACCTGGAGGTGCTGCCCTTTATCTCCTCGCCCAAGACTGGATTAAAAATAAGAGCTGGCTGCCACACACATGCTGGGCAGAAGGCCAAGGGTCTTGCTCTTTCTCACTTTACAAACACGGGCCTGTAGCACAGGAGATGCTAAATATCAAAGGGCATCATTGAAACTGTCTCACATTCTTGGCAGGGTCGGTGGGGAGAGCTTTAACACCTGGCTGGGAGGACAACATGAAAGCCAAAGAAGGCTCTTGCTTAGCAACGAGCTGCCTCATCCACGTCCATTTGTGGAGTATTCAGGTGGTTTGATTTTGGCTGCTCCTGATTGACTGTGACCTGGCTGGGATTCAGTCGGTCACAACAGACTTTACCAACACCACAGCAGCTCCTGACACCAGCCTTGCTGCTCCTTGCCCCAGGCAGGGTGAGTTACCATCCACAGCCAGGAAATTTGGCTGTTGCTGTCAGGCTGAGCTGCCACCCAAGCCTGCCCTCACTGCTGAGCACAGAGGAGGCAGCCAAGATCCAGGTCGTGATTTGGAATGAAATATCTCAGCAGGGAGGTTTGTGGTGTTTGTGACCAAGTCTCATCCCGCAATGTCATACCCATGACATGTTTGGGGCAGTACAGTTCATGTTAGAGCAGGTCTGGAGCGGCAGAAAGCCCCCATGCCTGTCTCTGAACTCTTTCATTCTATTAAACCCATGCTCTGTCAATGCAGCAGAGCCCAGCCCTGGCTGCCCCAGTCCTGTCAGACAGAGGCCATTGATCACCTCAGCACATCTGCTTGATAAATGACACCTCCCTGCAGCAGGCACTGACAGCCACTCTGGCATCCCCCCAAGGCTTGCTGTCAGGGGCTGGCACAGCCCAACCAAGAAAGCCAAGAAATCCAGAAGGGAACTCCTTGTGCCACCTCCCAGCTGCTGGATGGTGTGGAGGAAGAGGGCTGCTGATAGCTGAGGTGGTTATATTAAATATTATTGCACGGCTTGTGTATTTTTCAAGTTCAACAGTGGAGACCATCTAAAAGAAACAAATACTCCCAGTGCAGCTGCCTTGTGTTTATATCCCTGTGTCCATAGAAGGCATCCCAAGCACTGCCTGGAGGGAGGGACACCAAGGCAGCAGGAGGCAGCTCACACACGGCCACACAGTCAGCCAGGAGCCCAGACAAGAATTCCCAGCCCGTATTCCCCTGGGATATAAATGTGCACACATGCACAGAGGAGCTCATTTAAAAGGTCTGGGTCTCCCAGCCCCTAACATGGAACAAGCGAAGTAAAACAGAATTGTGACCACGCTGCAGTGCCAGATAAAGCCAAAAGATGCCCACCAAGGAGGCGGAAAGAGGAAGAAACAGCTGGAAAGTTTTGACACAGAAATTTATTTTTGCAAATCAAAAGAAAGCCAAGGAACGCCACAGCCCTTCCGTGTTGTGGCGGAGCAGGTGCCCCCGGATCCCACTGGGCTCTTCCCCCCACCTACGAGGAAGCCCAAACTTCCGTGTTTGTGGAAGTCTTTGCTTTCCGCGCGTTCCCCAAGTTTCCCAGGAAACACATGCTCGAGGGCGAGGGTTGAATTCTTTTTTCCCGAGAATCTGCTGCCATCCCGTGGCAAATTCTGCAATGGCACCTGGAGCCTCCCGGGCCACAGGGACGGCCCCGGCCACCTCCTGGAGCTGGGGAGGGAGCCCGTCAGTCCCCACGGTCATTGTTCAGGGTCAGTGTCCAGGGTCAGTGTCCAGGGGACGGAGCTCCTGGAAAGAGCGAGGGCGCTGTCTCACGTGTCTGGACCTGGGTCAGCCACAGACAGGAATCGATTGCTGCAGGAAACTCAAATCACACTGAGAGCTGCAGTCGGACAATTGTTTAGCCCAAGCCTGCTCACCTCCCGTCCTTTGGTCCTCCTTGGGATGATGCCACCATCCTTTCCATCCTGCCCCTCGCCACCTAAGGTGGAAGAGGGGGTTTCCCTGGCCAGGGCCAGCACGCCAGTAGCTGGGAGGCAGAATAAAGGCAGTTTTGCCAAGTCTCTGCAGTCCAGCTAGGCACAGGAATGCACGCCAGGGCCATCAGCCAACTGTTCATGTTTACTTATTTGCAATCTTGTAAATAAAAATCAGCCAGACAAGCCCTGGGGGCCCAGCCAGACGCAGCCCCAGTCCCCACATCCAGCGTGTCTGTTCTGCAGTAGCCAGCACTGGGGCTGGCACAGGTGAAAACACACGGGGCAGTGTGCAGGCAGTGGCATTGGCAGTGGGTTAGGCTGCTGATAAAAAAGAGCAATCCCACACCCGAGCTCTGAGGACAGAGCTGAGATGCCTGTTAGCATTCCTCAGCCAATAAAAGCTGTCTTCTTAAGAGAGAGACCTGATCCATTACACATGCTTAGACAGAACAGGCAATAATGAAAGAAGGACGAGCCCAGAGCTTCGCTTTGCAAATGTCACAGCAAGGCTCAGCTCCTCCTCTGTGGTGTCCCAGCAGTTGGGAGCAAACACAGGACTGGGAACTAGGAATGTGGCACACCCTGTGGAAACAAGCTCTTGTSTCACGGAGATCTCCCCTTCAGAGGGGATGTGGTGAGTATTGCTCTCCATTGCCCCAAATAAATCTAGCTGAACTCAACGCGTTTCTCCTCCTTCGTGGGGGTGTACCCAGCTGCTCACGCTGGGTACTGGATCACTCCAGAGCAGAGGCTCGTGCTCCAACCTGGCACAGATCAGGAGCAGATGAGCACTGGAGAGACTCCAGCATTACCTCATTGCCTCCTCCAAGGCTCCAGAGCATTAGGGGCCAGATCCGCAGCATGGAACTACAGGACAGGAGAAGAGAAGGTGTAAATAACCCCAGCAGCCGAGGTTCAAATCACACTGAAATTATGGCACTGCAATTATAAATCGTGTAGCCATTAGGATACAAGGGTCTCAAACCGCTGTACTAAGTTCTCTTCCATCTCTATTGCACAAACACAAATAGTACAAATCCATCTGTTCAAAGCTCTTTTGAAAGAACAAAACTATAATTTAGAGCCAGTAAGAACCTTTACCTCTGTTCCATGCACAGGGAAGCCAAGGTACAGCAACACCAGCCCTGGGATTGGTGGCAGAACCAAACTGCACCGGGCAGATTGGCAAAGGCATCGCCCAGCCCTGGGGGACACATTTATCCTTCAATGGGCCATTAAGTAATTTGTCACGAATGCCAGGATGCTATTGGAGAGAAATAAAAGCCTGGAGTCGCAGGGAGGATTACACAACTGAGCTCCATCGGCAGAGCAGTTTAAATTGCCATCCACACCTGCCTGTGCCCATTAGCCTCTGGCTGTCAGAACAGACACCGAGGTTACCCCAAACTGAGGCCCAAGTCGAAAGGAAATGAAATACAGACATAGAAAGCCCGGCTCATGGGGCGTGCTGGCAGGAGACACACGTATAGAATTGACACTTCGATGTGGAATATGAAATCTRTTTAAAAAATTGTATTTTGCACTTTGGTGTGGCCCCTCTTAACTGTTTTCTCTTTCAAGCAGAGAGGAGGGTGGGATAAGAGAATGTCAAGCTGACTTTGTGCAAGATGGTAACGTACAAGCAGATGTTTCTGACTCAGGAAATTTCTCCCTCTATCTGTGTCAGGGACTTCGTGTTGAACTCCTTTCCTCAACCCCAGGCCAAGTCAGAAGAGACTGTCCCAGTGCTCAGGGGGGAGCACCGGGGAGTTCTGTTCTAATTCCCTGTGTCCCACTATTAAGGCACCTTAGTTCTTTCCACCCTTTGCACTCAAGACCCCGGGCTGTAACTCCCGCCCAACTCTAATGAGACTTACATGACTTCTTTTCCTTCTCCTTTATGCTCCCCATTCCTCATTCCATCTGACGCACCTGCTTAAAAAACAAATGTGGTCCTATCACCCCAGAACAATACATTTCAAATAAGCATATAAAAGACCTTTTATTGACATGAATAAATTGATTGGGACCATTACTTTGTAGCTGCTTCCCACAGAAAAAGCCTCTTAGAGGCAGCCCGAGGCAGGGCAGCAACATTTACATTTAGATGAAGGCATTGCTGTCACAACACCTCCCAACAGTTTCTGGCCCCAGGTACTGTCTCTGTAAGAAATCAGTGAAGCCAAGGAGCTTTGCTTTAAATAACATGGAAGGAAAAGGGAGGAAATATTTCTACAATCCACTGAATGTTGTAGTCTGGAATCACACAATCTGTAGCAGAGGAATGTGAGAGCAGAGTAGTGACATCGCATCAGGGAGAAACTGCAAAGAGCTTGGCTGGAAACCTGTTCTTCCAGTAAAGAGTGCCCTGTTCTGTGTGCACCAACAGCTCCCGGGGTTCCATCCCCAGCTGAGAAGGTTCCCCCACACACGGACACTGGACTGGATTCGGTGCTGCTGTGAAACACTGAGATACCACCACAGACTGACACCGTSCAGGCTCTGCCTCCAGCCCTTGCTCACTTCATTACATTCCAAGTCTTCCAGACATCTGAGGAATGAAATGCTCAGTCCTTTGTTTCAGTACTGACCCAGTGGACAAAATTCAGCCACATTACCAGGGCAAGAATAGCAGATTCCTTGTAACTGCCCAGACTTTGTAATTAGGGTTCATTCCAACAAGCCGCAGTGCCAGAGAAATTTCCATCCTACAGATTTGACTAATAGTCTGTTCCAGCAGAGCCAAGACCCCAGGCAAAGTGAAATACAAGTCCATTGACATCACACAGAGCTGTTTTCCAAGGCCAGTCCATCAATTTATTCCGTAATTTCTCTCCCATGCACACATTCCCTGGTGCAGGGAGCTCAGCCTCGCAGCCACAGCGAGAGACAGGAGCGTTCATAAGCAGCACCTCTGCAGAGAATGTTCCTTCCTGGTGACATTGCCACAGGTAAGGACACTGGACAAATATTTAAAGAGCTAACAAACCGGGAAATGGAACTGCAACAGGACTCAGAAATTGGAAAGACACAACAAAGTCACCCAGAGTAACAGAACAGGCAACAGGACCAATCACTTCAATCTTTCCACGTCTTTGACAACTGCGCTCCTGAGCTACCCACGTGTGCTCTGGTGCTTGGGGAAGCACACTACTGCATTAATATTAATAAACAGTAAAGTTATTTGTGCTTACCATGAAGCTGGGCGTGATTTATTGTCCTAAAATTTACATAGTCTTGACTTTTGAAACCTGAGATGTGTAAAACAACAATCAAACTCTTTCCTGGATGTGACTCCTACCTGCCACGTGTCCTTCACTCACTGAACGCTATTTTTCATGGTGTCTTTTCCCCAACCTTTCTCATTACTCATCTGACCAGAAAATGGATATGATCAATATTTATTGTGAAGACTCATTTCTCTCATTTGTGAGAGCCAAGGAAGACATGCTCATGTTGTGTCAGAATCCTGCACTGCACCCACAGTCAGGAGCCACAGGTGACTATTCTAGAATTAGGTTTTGTCAAAACATCTGAGAGTTTATGCGGATAAATAAGTTTTTCCAGATTGGTTCACTGGATATTTCTTTAGGGAGAAAGGGGGGAAGAGTAGCTGAATTTGCAGGGGCAAAGTTACCACTTCAGCATTTGTAAAGAACAAAAAAATAACCTGGCTAAATTGTCCACGTGGGATTTGTGGTTTTCATTATGTTGTTTTTATCTTTTGCTCCAGTTTGTTTCTGCAAAGTCAACACCACAAGAAAAATCAGGTTTAATTAAAGAAGGAAACAAGCACAGCAGATTGCAAAGAGTAACTTGGACATGAGGGCCCGCCCAAGGCTGTTCCCTCTGTCAAATGTTGCTTCTGCTCATTTAGGGTGAGAAACTGCCCTCAGAAAGGAGCCAACACAACCCCAGCAGGGCTTTCCCAGGCTCACCTGTCCCACAGGAGCACAAGGGAGGGGAAACACCCGGGATTTTCACACAGGAGCAGCTGCCTGGGATATAGAGACAAGCACCTGTGCAGTAACACAGATGGAGAGCAAGGCCTGGGCGAAGGTCTGGGCTGCCCCGGGGGGACCAGGGACACCGCYGGGGAAGGGAGGATCACGGAGCATCGAGGGACAGAGAGCCCCAGGGTTCTCTTTGGCTGCTCCCAGATCTCCCCACTGTCCTCCTGTCACCTTTTCCCAGCACAGCAGGGAAAGGCTCCACCTGAGGCCTTCCCTCGGCCCTTCCAGAACCTTCTGGAATCCCTGAGGTGCTGCCCCGCCCCCTCAGGGACCTCAGCTCCCCTCAGGCCCTCAGAGCGGCTTTGTGGCTGCAGAAGTGCTGAAATCTCCCAACAAACAACAGCTGAGCGGCCCTTTCAGCTTAACAGGCACTGGATTCCCTCATAACACCCGGCTTTCCCTTCTCTGCTGATTAACAGGCACTGGATTCCTTCACAAGACCCGGCTTTCCCCGCTCTCCTGATTGGCAGGCACTGGCTTCCCTCACAACACTCGTCCTTCCTGCCTTTCATTACCAGGCACTGGACTCCCTCAGAACCTGCTTAAATCCCTGAACCGATCCAAGTGAGAAAAGCAAGTTCCCCGCCCATGGTGGGGTGTTGGAATGAGATGGTCTCTAGGGTCCCTCCCAACCCAACCTGTTCCATGGTATTCCATGGCATTTTAAAGGTGATCCAGGGCCCCGGGAAGGATCAAATCCCACCTGTCTGTGCTGTTGGAGCCAACACAGCCTCACAGGAACTCCGGCAATGTGCAGGTGACAAAGCCACACAACTGATGGCTCCAGCTCTTACCCTGCCATGGCACGACCCCATTAACACAAGACCACAACATAAGAACTACATTGTTCAATTTATCCAGCAGTAAAAATCCTCTTCAGCCCCGTCCCCATGGAATTCATAATTTTAAGTCTGGAAACTGAGAACCCGTTAAGCAAGAAAGGGCAGCCTGAGCCCACTCAAGTTCTACATTAAGTACAAGGAATTAAAAAAGAAATGTCAAAATAAATAGCACATGTTCAAGCCAGGCTCAGAAAAAGCACTTTCAGAAGCTATTTCCAGTAGACAAGAGCTGACCTTCCCCTCATAAAATGCCACGGGGTACAAACAGAGCAGCCTCTCATGCCATTTGTCACGAAGACTTTGTCTGCCCCGAGCACACCCCAGCAACAGGACACTCGTCTCACTGTGCTCAGAGCACCAATTACCCTGAACTGGAGTCAAAGTATTTCTGAAAAATCACACATCAAAACTAAAGCAGAACCAGATCAAGAACGCAGCCCCCCCACCTTTGTACCAAACATTTATTCTGCAAAGACACCGCAGCTCTCTGTGGCACCCCAACACTTCCCAGAGTTTTGGAGATGCTGATTATCACCAACTGTAAGTAGGGAACACTCAGCAGCCAGTCACACTCACATGGSAATCCCTGGTGGGTGCAACACAGGGAGCCACCACAATGGACACAAGCATGTAACTTGATGTAATTCGAAGGCAAATTTTAGCATTTCAGAAGACAATGAACAATGATTTACTGTGCATCTCCCYCTCTGCAACTACCCCTCTGGAAGGTTTCTCTTGCCAGCTCTCTCTCAGTTGTGTGCAAGATGATTCTATGGCACAAARTAACATCTCTTAGAAAAAAGATGCCCAAAAATTCAGCTACTGGGGTATACATAGTGTATTAYACTGAAAATTAAGCAGTAGAGCAGCAATGTGCCTCAAGGATGCAGAACTGGAACCGGACATGATGTTGGTGTTCGTGTACTGTGTATTAAACACAAAATTATCTCAAAGAAAGAAAAAACAAAGCCAAGAAAAGACAGGTCTGAACCACACAAGCTGGCCATGCCAGCATCCCACATTATCCCAGATKAAAGTAACTCTTTCCCACTAACAACAATCAAGAGACACATTTCACTTGCAGGCAAAACCTGGCTGCTGTAGTGTAGCTTGGTTTTATTTATGTCCACAAATATTTCAAAAAAATTACAAAATACTCAAATGGAGAGAACACAGAAGTCACGATTTCTGGGTTTCTACTCTGTTTACACTGTGTTATCCCATGGCAAACTACTCATATATACATTAAGCTTCAAGATATATATAAATGTAGCAGTCAGAATGTACACTCTGCTTTAACGGTGCAGTGAAACAAGCTCAACCATGACGACATAGAACAAGAGAGACGTTTCAAAAACACTAAAGCAAAATTTAAAAATAAACTTTCGGAACAGAGGAAAAATAAGAGAGATTTCTTTAAAGAAAATCCAAAGGTCTGGGTTGTTTTTTAACAGGGCATCGAACACCGAGATGGCTTCAAAAGCCACTGCATGTAAAGTTGTAGTTAATCATTGGGCTGAAATGGAAGCATTTCAGTGCTTATTTGCTGACTGATGTGAACAAAAAAACTCCCATAAATTATTAGAATGCTTTTCTGGRAAAAAAAAAAAAAAAGATCTATCAATGAATATCTTTTGAACAGACTGCAAACTTCAKCTGAAAAAGTAAGGAATACAGAGAGAGGACCACTGGAGGGGATTAGCTTTTCCTTTTTCTATGGCTAAAAACAGCAAGAGAGGGGTCAGAAGAAATGGTTGAAGTGGCTGAACTCCCCCAAACTCCCAAATTCTACATGGTAAAAAAAAGGAGGGGAGAGACTGAACTGAAATGTGCCTCATGAGACCTTTAAAGCAAACTGAGGCACTCTCTGCTGCACAGGTCCGTCCCCCTGGCACCTCAGCTGTGAGCAAAAATAAGCCCTGTTCCCATAAGGAAACCATTTCATCCCATCACTGCTGACAGGGATGGACAAAGACTCTACCTTCCTTGATTCTGGACTGACCTCATGCTTTCCTCACCTCAGAAACACCACCTGTTCCTCCCAACACCTTCACCCAGAGTTCCATACAGCAGCTGAACTGACTGACCACCACAGCAGGTCTTTAGCACTGAGAAATCTGCAATGGAGGGCAGGAAAAAGGGAAGATCAGCTGAAAAATGCCCCTCTCTCCCCTCTACACTCTTGCCTTAAGTGGGCCTAGAACACCCATTTTTAATGGATGAATTGTCTGACAGCAGCTCTGGGCCACGACCCCGGGCTGAGCAGCAGGAGGTGGACGAGCACTGTGCCTGTAGTTGATTAACTACAACTTTATCAGACGTGGCTCAGTATAGTCCTAGGACACAACCATCACACTGAACAGGCTACAACAGCAGAGAGAGCACTCGTGAGTGGAGGGAATGAGGGAAGTTGTGCACCAGCAGAAAAAAATGACCAGCAGGTTCAGATGTCCATTGGTCGCATCACCCTCTGCTCCGGCAAAAAAAACTCGTGGCAAAACTGGGAAAAAATTTAAAAAGATCTGCCTAATAAGCAGAGCTGTGTCCAGAATTATGCTCAGTGGCCTTCTGTGTATTCCCCTCCTCTCCCCACCCTTGTGGGAACCAGCCAACAGGAGTTCTGCAGGGACTGTTGTGTTGGGAGTCAGTAAATGTTAGTGTCCGTGGATCCCGTTAATCCCAGAGCAGGCAGTTCCTGAGATACAGAACACTGGTGGCAGCTAAACAGGTTTTGCTTATAAAAAACAAAAGTTAAAACAGTCAAAGAGAAAAATGGACTGGTCTTTGCAACACAACTTTAAGAACATCGAGTTGCCAAGTCCACTTTTCTTAAGAACTTATCAAACAGGAGGCCAGAGAAAGCACAACCTCTGAAAGTATGCACAAGCACACAAAATTCTGGCTGTACTTGTCTGAGCCATGGAGCATTTTTAAAAAGAGATTTTTAGAACAGATTATTTCTTTGAACTTTCTGCCCAAAGTCTAAGCCCAATGTAGTTAGATTGAGTTTCAAAAGGTCACAGGGAAGAAGTGTTTTATGGCCACACTGAAAATGAACCGCTGAAGTCGGCATCAAAAGGGTCAGCTGGTTCCAAGGGACATCTGTGCTGCTGAGAAACCCAACTCAACAGAAATCAGCTGCAGAACAGAGAGATGGAACACGAACAAAAAAAACCCCAAACAACCAAACCAACCAAAAAACCAAGAACAGAAACAGTCATTTGCAACATTATCCCTGCAAATCCCTTTAATGCTTATTGTTGATATCAAACCAAATTTCAAGCTTTTACCCATTTGAAATTATTGATACCCATCAGTCCCTTTAATTAAAGGGATAATTATATATATATATTTTATTAAAAAATCAACTCTGTATTCTGTCAATACCAGGTAGGAATTCACAATTTGTGATGTTACTGAAAATCAAGATAAACGTTTCTGGAGTTTTGTTTTGTTTTGTTTCTCCCCTCTACCCAAAAAAAGTTATTTACAGACTTAAAAAGCCATGCTGCAGAACTGAGCTCTCTTTAAAATTATGAAGATTTCCTACAATGTATTAAAATAAAAGTAGATTTTTTATTATTATAGCACTTGGATTCAGAGCTTGTTATGTCACCTACTTGCAATCCTTGTTTTTTTTTTTAAATGCCTATAGATGCATTGAGTGTCCCTTCACGCACAGTGACTTGTGTTGTGAACCTGATTCTAGCACCTACTGAAAACAACTAGTAAGAAAAGGAAAAAAAAAAAACCAAGATTGCAGGAAGTTCTCTGAATATTCCACACAGTCCTGTATTTCCAATAGGCTTCTGAATACGTTTTCATGCAGGGAGACCCACACCAGTCTTGAGAAATCTTCTCTACAAATGAACACTATGCTGATAAGTCTCTACTTGTTGGGTGGTTGCTTCTGTTTTAAATATATAAAGAAATCTTTATAAGATATTCTTTTCCTTTTGTAGCTCTTCTTGTATGTAAAAATGTTCCACTCCTTCCCAAGGACTGGGGTTTCCATAGCCAGCGTTACAAATAAATAATTTATTACAACTGTTTGTCGCCTTCTTTTTTCAGTCGACTGCAAGAGAAAGAAAACTCATTTTAACACAACAAAGGAGGTGTCAGACACTTCAGAGACAGCTCTGCCTGCCTGCTCACCTCTGCCCGGTGCCCTGCAGGGAACAGGGGCTGCACGTTGTGAGCTCTCAGCACAAGCCCCAGGCACTGCCCTGGACTGTCCCAGCAGGGCACCCCCACACGTGAACACGGTCACCAGGCAGATGTGACATGTGACAGTCACTGCCGAACAGGAACCACGGTGGTGTCACACCAGGCAGGCCAGAGAGCCACTCCAGTATCAACATGACAGAGCATTCCAGGGAGGAACAGCTCCCGTGATCCCTCCAGGCCTTCTCAGCTGGCAGTGCAGGATCCCTATTATTCACACACTTCAACTTCCTATTGCCCTCGGTCATTCCTAAGCATTTATTGAATTCCTCCCCTCTTCTCCTTCATAAAGCTCTGCCCACCCTTCTCCACTGTTTGCAAGGAAGAGAAAGAGATGTGGCAGCAGCAATTGCAGCAACCATCCCACTGAAAACCCCAATCAGAGGGAATTCTTCAACAGGAGACTCAACTACTCCCATCTTGTGCCAGTAATTTGGACCTTGATTCCCATCTGCCCAAATTAGGTCTCAGCCCAGCTTCACTTGTAAATGCATCAGGGCTCAGCACACAGTGAGAAAGGCAGAAATTTAGAGGGAAAAAGAAGGAATGTGGAGAAATATGATGGAACTCCCAGGTCCCAAAAAGCCTTCATTGCACTCTCACCTGTAATAATCTTCCTGACTGGGTAGGTGCCCACCATGCATGTGAGGGTGCCCGTGCAACCACTGCTGCTCCATTGCCAGTCTTTGCAGCTCTGCGGACTGGGCGTGCATGGCCTGCAGCTGGTGGGCTGCTGACATGGGAGGTGGAATGGCACCAGGCAGATCCCGAGGGTAAGGAGTACCTAGGAGACAGGGCCCAGTTTTACACACTTGGTACGAGGTCTGCAGAGTTGTCCCAATAAACCCAACCAACCCAAGTCACAGCTCAACTTCCCCCCACCAAGAAATGCTAAAACCCCCAAGAAAAGATGACATTTCATACCAAAGCCAAGCCCTGCAGAGGACCATAAAATGCTCTCACCAAAGACTGGATGTCGGAGCATTTCATGCTCGTGAGGTGGCTGCCCTAGCAATGGGTTGGGGATGGTCCCAGGTGGGTAGGGAAAACGTGCCAAGTGGGGTCCAGCTGCTAAAGGATCCACCAGTGGATGAACAGGTCCTGCTGAGCCTTAGAGAGGAGAGAAAGCATCCATCAACTTCCTTGGGACTGCAGAGGAACCACAGGGGAAAGGAAGAAAACACAGCGAACACAACTCTCTCTCAGTTGGTACCAGGGGCACTGCAGAAATGTGGGGTCATTTTACACTCTATTCATCCCCARTCTAAGGAGACACAGCCTTGAGCACCAATGGAGCTGCTCTGGAGCAAGAACCACCTGCAGACACCCAAGAGCCCCTCACTGTACTTGAACCTGGCAAAGAACAAAGCCAAATTACTTCTCAAATACACAAAGACTTGGCAATGAATTCACTTGGCTCTGTCTGCACCAGCCTCTCTCTGGACTGGGAGAGAGAATGTACAAGCCATGTTTTTGTCTAGAGCAAGTAACTGGGGAGCATCTACACTTACCTGCACAGAGGTGCTGAGTGACTGACTTACCTGACAACAGAATCCTTGTACAGACACGACCTGTGTCAAATTTCTTCTGCTATCAAGGGGTTTGCAAACCTGCCTCCAACTGAGCCTGTCTGTGATTTCTGCACTGAGTCTCAGCCCACGGCCACAGCCAACAGCTTCAGGAATGCTGATATCCAGCATTATCATCTCCTACCTGCAACCCCCAGCCCTTAAGAAGCTCACAACACCCTGCTGTACAAACTTTTGCAACAGCACATGGGCAAGAAAACAGAGACTTTGCTGCTTGAATTCCGAGGTCGGAGTGGGCCTGTTTTGGGCAGACTAATGCTAACAGCTCAGCGAGARGTTCCCTAGGGAAGTGCCCACGTCCTGAGGCTCACCTTGGTGTAAGGGGTCCTGCTGGTGTAGGTGTAGATGCGAGTGTATGTGTGAGTGTTGGTGGTGGTGGGGGGTGACGTTGAACATCTGGAGCCGTGCCAGGGGGTCGTTGGTGAGGGAGGCCATGCGCTCGGCGTGGATGCGCTCGGCCGCCAGCCTGTCGGGGTAGCTCATCTCCGGCCGCAGCTGCGGCCCCGCCAGCGCCAGTCTCTCTCTCTCCAGGGGGTTCAGGCCCGGGTGGAAGGAGGCGAAGGGGTGAGGCCCCGCCGTGGGTGGAATAGTCAGTGCCCCGTGCCTGGCGAAATGCTCCATGGGGTTGGTGGCCGGGTGCAGCGCGTCCAGCTCTGGGGGCTTCACCTCAAAGCCGGGCTTCATCCTCTCCCTCAGCTCCCGCTCCCGGATCTCCCGCTCCCGGATCTCCCGCTCGCGCAGCTCCCGCTCCCGGATGGTGGGATCCACGTTGTAGAGGCCGGGCATGTGGTAGGCCAGCAGGGGATCCGTGGGGTTGAGGGGCACGAAGAAGGGGTGGTTGCGGTTGGTCGGGGACATGACGTGGGGCCGCGCGTACTCGCTCAGTGTCCGTAGCGCCGGCGTGTCCGGCCCGATGTAGGGGGGCACCGCCGCGATGGTGGTCGGGGGGGGCTCGAAGGAGGGTCTCATGTGGGCTGGGCCGCTGAGCTGGGACTCGCCGAGACGGCCCTCGTGGGAGGAGCTGGACACCTTCTGCTGCACAGAACGGGGAGAGAATCTCAGTTCAACACACTTGGCTCAGGACAGCACAGACACACGTCTTCTTTCGAAGCAGCACAGCACTGCTGGGAGGGCAGTGAGCACAGTGCATCCACCCAAGTGCCCAAGGACCCCTATCCCCAAAACAAAGTCCCCACACATGACACATCCCTTAATGGACAGATGCTGTACCCTAACTTTTATAATCCTACAGAAATGCACAGCTATGATTCACATCTCTGAAATGCACTATGGAATAGAATGGCTTTAACACCTTTTGTTTCAGCATCAATGTATGACCAACCTACCCATTCTGTGGGCCCAGAAGTAATCACTCCTTTCTGACAGGCCACAGAAAAATGGATTAGCRTACTGGCTCTGCATACCAAGACTGGAATTTGGATCTCCCCATAAAAAGAAGCTAATTAAGTTCACTTCAATTTTAAAAAGCCTTCAGATGCCCTTTTTCCAGGAGACAGCACTCATGGGCCTGCACAGTAGTGCAAGGGACACAAAGGCATTCATTGTATCTGCACAGTGTTCTCCTACTGCAAGTTAAATGTCACCACTTGGCCTAGTTCTCCAAGCATCCAGCTGCTCTGGCTTCCCACAGAACCAGACCAGGGGCAGAGACTCTCCATTTCCTTTATGGAGAAGACATCCCAGGCAGGTTGGGAGGTGCTCRGAGTGGGCTGGATTTCAGTCCATACACACAGCTCTATATTGAGACACCTGACTGCACAGGATTGAAGTGCTCCTGGGGATCTGCATCCTGCAGTCACCACTCAGGTCAGATCCRGCCAACAATTCCCCTACCCAGCTCTGAGCCAGAACTGGACCTACCGCAGCTCTTTCTGCTTCTCTTTCACGCTCCCGCTCCCTCTCTCTTTCCTTCTCTTTTTCTTTTTCTCTTTCCCTCTCTTCCCTGGCTTTCTGCTCCGCTTCCCTTTTGGCCTTTTCGATGGCCTCTTCTCTCTTCTTGGCCAGTTTGGATCCTGCCAGAGGCATGAAGTACAGGTCTGCCCTCGAGCATGAATTGTAGCCACGGTCCAGGTGCTTATAGAACCTAAAAGGAACACAAGAGAAAGAGCTCAGCCCTGGGAAAGGTGCAAGAGTCTGGGATTTGAGAGCTGTGCATCCAAAATAAAAAATATCAGTCTACACTTAGACAAAGCACTACCAGCTTCCCTAAAAGCCAGGAGAAAATTAATTGGACCATATTGGTCCACAGACAGTGGAGTTTAAAACCAGGGAAAAGCAGAGCACTGATGAAACCCTCATACCTGGCTGACTGACTGGCGTGACTTGGGATATCCACCACGGTGGGCTCTGGGGATGGGCTCCGGGGTGGAGGGGGAGGGCTCTCTGGCTCCTCAGCTTCATCTGGGACCTCCTCCTTGATCTGGATGGGTGGCAGCGTGCAGGCTGTCACCACGGGCACTGTCCCACTAGAAGCTGCTGACGTGGAGATGGAAGTCTGAAGAGGGATGCCAGGCACGGTGGGTGGCGTGGAAGTGGATGGGCACGAAGGAGGGGTGATGGAGGGTGGGCCCCCGGGGACAAAGGGGTGCTGAGAAAAGGGGGGCTGGGAGGATACCTGATGGAGTCCAGAGGGGGGGTGACTAGCAGGAGGGGGAAGGCTCTGGCTCTGGGTCAGAACAGGAGGCTGGGCTTGCGAGGACTGCAGTGGTTGGCTTTGAGGCATCAGCTGCAGGGGAGGAGGGTGTGCAGATGGAGGGTGGTGGGTGGAGAGGGAGCTCAGAGGTTTCAGAGCGGGCGGCGGAGGCAAGTTGGAGTTCATGGAGAACGGAGACGGGCCAGAGAGATGAGGAGGGTGCTTGTGGGCTGGAGCGGTGGGGAGCTGTGGGATGGGGGTGGTAGGGGGAGGTTTGATGTGAGGCATGGCCATGGGGGCAGGGGGCAGGGGCTGCTCTCGAGGAGGCTGCGCCTGCGGCAGCGAGGTCGTGGTGGGCAGGACAGGCTGCGTCACCTGCAGAGCCGAGTGCGAGTGAGACGGGGCTTGTGTCTGGAGGGGAACCTGAGACTGAGATGACTGAGCGGGGAGGGAGAAGGGCTGGGAAGGGACAGGATGGGGCAGGAGGGGCTGGGCCTGCAGGCTGTGGGAGGCAGGCTGGGCCTGGCCGTGCAGCGGGGGCTGCGCGTGGGGCTGCGCCGGGGCCGGCGAGGGCTGGCTCTGGGACACGCTCAGGGGCTGCAGGGGAGGGTGGGGCGACGGGAGCCGCTGCGGGTGCAGAGCGGGGGCTTGCTGGATGTGGGAGTGGGGAGCAGGGGGCGCCGGGGCCGGGGGCTGGCCCGAGGGCTGCGACGCCGGCGGGGACGCCTGTGCCGGGGCCGAGGCAGCGCTGGACGCGGCCGGCAGCGCCGCCGGCAGCGGGGCCGGCACGGGCGGAGTGGGCGCAGCGGCCTGGGCAGAGCCGCTCGGGGCCTGCAGCACCTGGGGCTGGGCCTGCAGCACTTGCTGCTGAGCAGAGGAATCCGAGTCGCTCTCATTGTCCTGRGGGCTGGGGATGCTGGGGGACGTGCTCCGGTTGTCCTGGTCGATGTCCTTGGGGTCGCTGCTCCCCTCGTCGTTGACGCTGCGGCTGTCGGAGCTCTCGCCTTCGCCCTCTCCCTCCGAGGGTGAGTTGGGCCTGCTGATCTCCTGTGGGAGAGGGAACAGTAACCACCGTGCCTGGGAGAACTGCACCAAGGACATTCCCAGGGTGGGATCAATCACATCTGCTGTGCGGACACAAGTGCAGGTACCCTCTGAACCTCACAGGGCCTAAACCAGCAGAGGCAACACAARTACCCAAGGGAGGGTGCAAAGACAGCAGAGCCAGGCTCCTTCCTGTAGTGCCCTCTGGCAATAGGAACAAACTGATTTACAGGAGGTYGTGCCGAAAATAGCAGAACACTTCTCTGCTGTGAGGGTGACCAGCAATGGAAAAGATTTGTCCTGAGACAACTCCAGTGGTGGCCTTCTAACTTGTCACAGCAGACAAAAAAACAAATTTAAATTTACAAAAAATTGGGGAAAGGGATGGAAAATAATCCAAGTGTACTCCTATATAGTTGATATTAAAACAAAGAAAAAAACCAACTTCTAGATTTACCCCGTATCAATCCACTGTTTTCAACAGAAGGAACACATTATAATATTGGTCACTTTCCAGCCACAGATTAAGTTACAATTTGCTGTGGCTTAAATTGATTTAGCGTTTTTGGTTTGTTACCAGATATGCACCCCCTCCCCATCTCAAACCATTCTCCTAAGAGGAAATATTCCTCTGTGGGACTCACTTGAGTTTTGGATTTTTTGGCATTGGACCTGTCAGGTTCTTCTGTGTCAGATGCTGCCTTTTCCCGCTGCCTCTTGGAGTTCTTGAGAGGAGAAGACACCTCTTCTTTTATCTTCTGCCACAAAGGAAGCAGAGCACAATCGTAACCAGTGGTGTAAATGCAAAAGTAAATTGAGTGTATGCCAGTGCCACCATATTTAAAACAAATTAAGGAGCAGGAGAACTCAGAAGTTGAGGTAGTCAGTATTTAAGAACATTCCCATATACATCAAGCTAGTAGGAAAAAGCATAAGTGAATAAAGTGAATTCCTCATCTCAAGGGATATTTTAAGCAGAGCTGTGCAGGACCAAGTCCATCAGAAACTCACAGCAGATCAACTGGCCTAGTTTACTCTTCTAACAGAGACCAACACCAGTTGTTAACAGAGGATGGAGCAAGAAGTTCTGCAGGAGACAGGATAAGCCTCTTTCTGCTACATRGAAGTCTTGCTTTACTCCTGATGTTTTGAGAGGAGTATTTTTAGATCCCCCCAAATATAGGGCTAACAGTGAATAGCTATTCTAAGATTTCTACCTTCTTCCACGGCCTGGAACAGCTCTATGCATCACGTAATTACCTAACTTCAAATTCTGCCAAGTTTTCAGTTTTATAATGTGAAAACTTGCTCCATACTCCAGTTTTGACTTTCTTTTTTAATATTTATTTTTAACTTGCTACTTTTCAATTCACACTGCTTAATGGTAAGCCTTCCTTCTTCATGTGGCTTTGTTTCTTTAGAACTCTCTTGGAAAGGCACTTCATTTAAACAGACTCAACTGTCAGCTTGCTCTGAAAAATCAAGCAAATACACCTCCAGAAAAACAGTAACAGAAGCAGACTCAATTACTAAATGTTCATATTCCTTTGTAAACAAAGATTAAGTACTACTTAAAAAAAAATCCCCAAAACTGTCTACTTGTCTCAAATAYAGCCTTTCTGATCTGCATTACTCCCCTGAGCTTAATGCTTGCATTTGCATCTGAAATGGAGGGATTAATTTATCGTGAGAGCAATAAGGTTATGTGGGGCTACTTCAGTGGTTTGATCACTGCACATCCCTCCCCGGCCAGGAAMAAAGCAGCACTCAGCTGCACCACTCCATTTCTGCCTTATCCACACACGCAGGATTTTATAGGTCACCGAGAGATTCCCCGGCCTCCTGTGATCTGCACCTCCTGCATCTGCCTGAGCGGCCTCAGGTGTCCAGTCCCCCCAGGACAGACTGTGGGAAGGGGTTACCTTGGTGGATTTCTTCACGGACTCGGCCTTGCTGTCGTTGCTGGAGGTGCTGGCGGCGCTGGGCGAGTTGCGGCCGCTGGAGCGAACGTCCTCGGCGATGGGGGAGGCCCGGCCATCGGGGCTGGCTGCCTGCTTCTTCCTGCCACTGCGTAGGGTCGACATCTGGGGGCAACACACACACACAGGGATCCCGGTCAGCACTGCCCAACCTCCTCAGCGTGTTCTGCCTCAGCAGGGGCACAGATAATGCACCCCCGTAAGAGCTCCAGAACGAAAAACCAGGAACGTTTCACGGTGTTACGCTTTTTCTTTGGAAGCTCAACTGGACTCAGATGTAGAAGGAGACAAATCCTTCATTTGTCTACTCAAAAACATTAAGTGTGCACACCCAAGAGCGAATGAGGCAGGAGAGGACCCCCCTGTTCACTAAAAACAGTCCATCTGTTGGCATGCAAGCAGTCAAGGCCAGGTTCTAAACCCCCCGCTTCAGTGTGTTCCTGCTAAGCAATAAGGGATCAGTAGCGTGTATTTCAATAATTAACACTGTTTTCCTGCCAYTTTGGCAGTTTTTTGGGTGACTGGCTACCATAAAAGCAATGGAGCCAACACTACCCAAGAGTGGAGCCTCACAAGATATTTAGAATCAATGGTCATGTGATCAGAAAGATAGAGAGGGGAGGACAAGGAAAACAAATCTGTCTGCTGCTTTCTATCAGCCAAGCCCAACTCCAAGATAAATTATCCAGAGCTGCTGTCAGAGCCCTCACAAGTGATGTGCTCCCAGGAAGGCTCCCGGCACCTCACCCCCAGTAACAACTCAGTGACAGAGCACACCCACCACAGAGGCAAAATAGAGCTCTCTGCAGGGAACAGACTTTAAATCCAGTAATATGAGGAGACCACATGAACAGCATCTAATTTTTTAAAACTCTTCCCCAGGGCTTAACTCTGACAGGATCCAGCTGGAAGGAGGACACGTACAGGATCTGTAAGACATTGTCAATGCTGACAGTCACTGCCAGTCATTACAAACATGGAAATAACAAGTTTGCTTAGAGCTTGCAGAAACATTTCACATCCTTTTTCCAAAGAAAGCTTCAACCTCAGCAAAGCTCACCCTGGCACACACAAATGCAGCAGCAGCACAGCCCATGGCAAACCAGCCAGTTCAGGAGCCTGGCTGCCTTTCCCCCCTGTGCAATGCAAGAGGGTTACACCCACCGAGCCTCGACTCCGCCGTGTCCTCATGCTATGCTTCCCACTGAGGCCATCATCCTCCTCTTTCACAGGCTTGAACATAAAGGGTGGGGGGTCCACTGGCTTCTCGATGGGTGGCAGCTCCCCGTACTTCTTGAAGTGAATCCGACAATCCGTGCACAGCAAAATGTTCTCTCGGCCGCCGTGGTGCCAGTCCTTGGAGGCTTGGGGCAGGGAAAGCAACAGCTCAGCACACACAAAGCACCACATCCCCAGCACAAACACACTGAATTATTAAAAAAGCTACAGTTAGAGAAGTGGCTGCTTTTCTACGGGTAACAAATTTGGAGAAGTTTCTGGAAAGCTTTGTCCTGTTCCAGTGCACATCCTCAATATCCAATTTACAAACTATAGTCGTKTGCTTACAAAACTACAGTTTTGAGTCAAAGAAAGAAGCCTTATCTGCTCTACCTGGGTGCTAACAGGCAGCTGTTTTTCTCCAAAGCTGTGGTTTCTGCAAGAGCAGTGAGCTCTGAACCTCTCATTTCCTTCCCCATTCTGGGGCTCACACTTCCATCTGTGCACATGCCCAAACATCAGACAACCTTCAGGAACAGCCACAGGAATGGGGCCGATGCACAAGAGATTTGGTGCAGCATAAAGCAGTTTTGTGTGTGACAGTCACAGCCCAACACTGATTCATTATGTCACAAATTGATTACATAGATTATGGATTATGCAGATTTATTCCTGTATAAATGTCTACCTCAGGGTTCTCCTTTGTCACTGCAATATTAATTTGCAATGGCAAAGCCTGATTAACTCTGTAAGGAACGCCGCATATTTTAGCTGATTCACCCCCACATTACTGAGAACAGCTGTACAAGCACAGGAGCTGCTCCTGCTGACTGAAGCCACAGCCCACAGGCAGCAGCAGGGGCAGAGCCCAGCAGGGCCCTGGGACATACTGGTTGTGAAGCAGTGGCGGCAGGCGTAGCCCTTCAGCTCCTGCTCGCTGTCCTCACTGTCAAAGTCATCTTCACTGGCCGAGCTCAGGTCCACTGAGGATGGAAAGGACAACAGAAAAAGAGGAAAATGGAAAATAAACACTCAGCAGGATTTTCTGTTTCCCCCTACTTGGCTAAAATAACCATTAAGAAAAATAGATTGGGACTTCCTACACCCACCCTGCTTTGCATGGCCATTATTTCTGATTTTTCAAACTGAGCAAGACCAGGCCTCATCAGTGTGCAGGTTAAAGGAGGATTCCAGGAATGTGCCAAGGGACACGACTCCTGGAACCTCTGATTCAGCACACTGTACATTTCCAGGTAAGTTGTCATTCAAATACCATTCATGGTGAGTTCAGGGGCTGTGTTCAAAATCCACAATTTTCAAGAGAGAAGAGGTTTATCTCTGGAACCTGGTCAAATTTAAAAACAAATATTCTGTATGTAAAACCTACTTTACTCGATTCCATGAACCTATGCTGTGGTGGCTTTTCTGGTGTTTATTTTGTTAYCCAGCAGTAGATGTGTTTGTGGGTGGAAGAATCAATGCTTATGTACAATGGACCTGTTTGAAAAACATGTTGTGATTCTTCTGGATGAGAGGCGCTAAAGGATAATATCAGCCTTCCAATCCTTACTGCAAATCTCAGAGTTTTAACCCATGGCAAACTCACATCGCAAAAATGTCATGTTTTGAAGAAGAGGAGGATATGCAAAGGGTCCCTTTCCTTTGTGGCAAATTAGCTGATAACACATTTGTGAGCTCAAAAGCAGCATCTAAACCACTGAAAATATGCAGACATCACAAAAACTGTATCTTATCTTCTATACAACTCGGGAGCAAATACCTCCTTTTTGAGAGCACTGCATTTTTCTAGTCCCCCCACTATAAATTCACAAGGTAACAGGGCTATAATTTGGCACAAGCAGGAAACCCTCTGGCTTCTTCTGTTCRAATCTTTAATTAGAAGAGAAGTCCTTGATGCAGGAATACTGTTTTTCTAAAGGCTCCAAGAGGATGTTTTGTACATGCAGGTTATAGTTTATGGATTAGGTCTTACAGGTTCTATAGTACTTGCCACCAGCATTTGTCAGCAACTCGTTACCCTTCAAATTAACACAGGGTTACATTTAATAGCTATCACTGCCATAATTCCTACATTAATACTTGCAGGTGTTTAAACCCTGACTGCAAAACTGACCCCAGGCTAAGACTTGATTTCTTCGGCTAAATGGATTTTTTCTCATCCTGCAGTCRGATCCATAAGGATGGGTCCTTCCAGCTACAAGCTCTGATATGCTGAGTATCTTGGATCGAGCTGTGGAGTTCAGATCCTCACTCCTTGTGCACAGAGATCAGCAATAAATCCTACTGATTCAGCAGGGAAAAGCTATCGGCCCTTACTACCACCCTGGCCAGAATTCTGTGTCCTGCCTGCTCACCACATCCTYCACCTCCCCACATTCCTTTTTCAATCTGCCAATTTCTGTCTTCCACACAGTCCCTCTTCTTTCCAAGGCACATCAGTTTAGTCCATAGAAAGACCTAAACCTCACAGGGTAACAAACCTTTAACATATGGACCAAGGTTTTTATCTCCATATGGCCCTTAGCAGTGCAATCACTGGTTTGGGGAATTACTCTTTGTTTAGACACTTCTGCTCCAGGCAAGGCCAATGATCTTCCAGGACACCCTAAGATACAGTGCTGGCTGCAGCACAGTCTGAGGTCCAGAAGGTACAGGTCACCCAGAAGGATGGAAGGGACTTCCTTCCAAAGGGATAGAGGACTTCCTTCTTTTTGTGTTTTCTAATTGCCACTACTGTARTAAGCCTGGAGAAAATACAACACAACACCAAAAAAGAGTAGGGAAATTCACTACCAGGGCAGTATTTCCATCCTTACAGGATGCTTTTATGTTTAAGGACTGCACAAAGCACTGGGTGATCAAAGACGCCTTCCACATTCCAGCATAATGGTGCAGGAACGGGAGAGGGCAACTGCCTGAACTCCATTTCCTTGCTCCGTCCCCTCGGAGGCGCAGCGCCTTCCATTACTGTTGCTCCCTGCATTTGAACGAAGATAAACGCGTTGCTTTCAGCTTCCACTTACAGAATTCGCTGGAGGGGGGCCTGGAGGGGGTGTTGACCGGGGTGGAGGCAGTGCGGGTTTTGATCCTGCGGAACACGGCCTGCCGGCGGTGCCGGCGGTGCGCGCGGGAGCTCGCCGCTTCGGGGGTTTTCTTCCAGTAGTAGTAGAAGGTGATCAGTTCTCCCTGCAAAACACAAGGAGGACGTTAGAGGGACATGCAAATCTGACTTGTCGGCTTTCTGCCTGCCCTGTCTCTCTGTATGCAGACGTGGATTTTCCTAGGAAGCATCACGATGTGTTTCAGGCAGAAAAAAGAATTATTTAGGTAAGACAGAAAAAAAGAATCGTCACTATTTTTTGCTTGCTTTTGCAGGAGAGGAAAAGAAGTAAATAAATGCTTTTTCGCTCCTCCCCTAGGAAAGGAAAGAGGTTGGGAAGCACCAGTACCCAGCCTCCACCTGGCTGCTGCTGGTCCCAGTGCTTCGGAAGAGGGTGCCCTTGTCTCACTGTCAGCATCCCGTGACACCTCTGCTCCACAACCTCTCTGAGCTCTGAGCACAACCAACCCAAACCTGCCACCAAATCCCTGCTGGTCACGGAGAGAATGAGGCTCAACCCAAACAGACACTGCCATTTTGTCAGCCTACATTCCACAGACAGGTATTTTTCAATATTCCTGGGTAAGGAGCTTAAAGTTTGAGCAAAAACATGTTCAACAACAAGTCTATAACCGTAACACAACCATACCACACTAAATCGTGTTTTAATTTGAATATATATACCCACATCTAAATTAATTAAGCAGTTAAAAGAGCACACCTAGAGAAATGAGTGATAATTTCACAGCATAATGAATCTGGCTTACATTCAAGAAGTGGAGCAGCTGCCATTCAAACCTGCGGATGTACTGCTGAACCAAAGAACAGCATGTGGTTTTAATCTCTTTTCTCTTACTTTGAAACCCCATCATTTCCTGGCGACTTGTCTGCCTCTAAGGTAAAAGGTGTTGTTGCTTTCAAGTTGCAAGAGAAAAACGGAGAAGTTCTAACCAGCCTCTTGAAAAAATCAACATCAGAACAAACATACCTGAATTGCCCACAAAAAGGGTTGCTTTGAACTGTGTTTTATGTGATCAAATTACCTCAGCCTGCTGCCTCCGTGGGGAAATCCTGCAGCCCCTGCTCCGGGCAGAGCAGGAGTTAACTCCAATAACGACCCTCCCTGAATCCAAACCCTCCCCAGGGCCCCAAACAAGCAATTACAGCCACAACCAATACCTGCTCCACTGAAACACTCCAAAGACAAAGGGAGGATGTTGTTCAAGACATTAACTGCTGACATTTAAGACACTTAAGTTTTACCAATGCCCAATTTAAAAATAGAAACCCCAGAAGAAAGAACACAACCACRACGGTGATTTCTGGCAACAGGCAGAACAGATCAGTTTTAATCTGTGCTGCTACAGACTCGGATGATGCTACTGATCCCACCATGGACCTGAACAATATTCCCGTTTTATTTATTAAAATAACAAGTATTCACAGTGATAGTTGGTGAGGAGGAGGAAGGAGCAAGTGGGCAAAACGTTACCTACAATTCTTGATTCTGAAGGACAAAAGCCCTACTAAAACATATTAAAAAATGTGTTTCCTGAAGAGAATCTAAGACTGGCTGGTGGTGAGCACCCAAGCCATGGCAGAGTGGGCAGAACACGGAGCTCTGAGCCCAGCACCCAGCTCTGCTCCTGCCTGTCCCCTGCACGTGTTTGCTTTAGAAATACCATTTCCCTGAGTCCATTAAGTGGGCTCAAAGTCCACCCAACTGTTTGTCCAGTTGGGGATATGGCCGTGCCAGGAGCCAGGCAGGGCTCTGCAGGGAAGCTTTTGCAATGCTCTGCACAGGCAGAAAGTCTCTTGCAAATGAAACCAGTCATTTTTTACCTATAAATTCATTTGTATCAAATCTGAGGTGTCAGCACCAAGGAGCAAGTCAGTAAATCCCATGTCTTTATGTCAGTGAATTAATGTGTCCTCTGACACATGGCAACAGCAGAGTAAAACCAATCTGTTCTCCTCCCATCATAAAATAGGGAATGGGAACCTATTAGAGCTCCATTTACACATTGCAAAGCCATCAGCTCTCAAGGGAAGTTTAACAACTTATACATGCACTACATCATAAACCAAACTTTAAAAAAGAAATGGTGTATATTTATAGAAAATGCCAACTTCATGACCATAACGCTTTTTCCCCCTGAGACTCACTCAGAAGTGCAGTCACAATTGCACACGGATAAAGATGAAGTAGAAGTCTATTTATTCAATGAGTTTTACCCCAGCTATGAAATCTGGACAGATTAAAGGACTAAAGAATATTCTGTACTTCCAATTCATCATCAGACTGCACAGCTACAGCACTCAGTAAATGACTCTGGGAGAAAGAGAGAGCAGTCAGAGGGAGCACACACAGAATGCGGACACACAGGTACCTCACTGAAAACATTCCATGCAAGATCTCATTAGCCACCTGGCTATCCCATAGGATATTGTCTGCCCGAGGGATTAAAGGCTGGCTGGATTCAGCCTGGCAGGATTACACCCACCGTCCTGGGGGCTGCATGGGTGGCACAGGCTGCAGCACAAAGGACCAAGTCAGGAAAGCTTYGGTTCTCCAAACAGGGAGTAAAAACAGCTTCCAGCCTCGCTGCAAGGAAGTCAAATGAGCGTTAATCAAACATGCACAGAGCGTGCTGCTGAAAGCCAGGGCACATAAATTCAGGAACAAAAGCTGCTGCAGAAATCAATAGCCTCCTGAAACATTAACACAGGCCAGCATTGATCAAAGGCCCTGGGACAAAAGGCTGCCTTGCAAATTAGCTGCTGGTTTTGCTTGCAAGCAAACAGAGAAGCATGAACGCTCTGACATGAATGGCCTGTAATGATCATTTTGTTCCTGCTGATCTCGCCTCACCTCACCACAAGGTCTCGCAGTCAACACATCCCACATCCCTGAGCTGTGACTGCCAGCAGAGCCAGGCTGGGGGCAGCTGCTCTCACGCTCAATTTCTGGGTACCACATCAACATCCACCCTCTCCTACCAGCCTGCAAACACACTATCCATCTCCTCTGAGGTGTTTTGTGCAGGAACTGGGGATTGCTACATGCTAAAATCGTAAGTTAAAGCAGCCTGAGCCATCCCTCGTGTCACCATTAGACTCATTCAAGTTGGGAGTGACACCCCCCAAATGAGATAAATTAAGGAAGGGTAAGACCTCTGAGGCAATCGCTACCTGTGGTGAAGTCTGGCTGATGATGGGACAGAAACTTGTGTTGCTGACACAGTACTTGTCCATTTKTATCACTCACCAACTAATCCAGTGTGTTAGAAGGAAAATCCCAACAAAACGACCTCCTCTGACATGACTCCTCAAACAAGCAGCTCTAATTCCTGTACTGTGCCACATCCAAGAAAGATGCTCTTAGTGCCCTCTCAGGTCAACTCCACCAAGGACCAGCTTTTTCTTTTCCATCAGTCTGGGGAGAAGATTCCTTTCCCTTCCAAGATTCATTTCTCTTCCTGTTCATATAGCCTTACCTTCACTTGATACACCACTTTTTTCCTGCACACATGACTCCATTTTTCCATGTTAACATCTGATTAACTGTCCCAAGCAATATATCAAACACATATAAAGCAAAATGAGAAGCGTTATTCAGGCTTTTAACGCCATATTTCCCTGAGAACACCTCCTCTCCCAAGTTTCACAAGGCAGAGGGGATTATGTTCCTCACTAAAAACACCAATTCAGCTTTCACCAATTCTGAAGCGCATTCAGAGCTCACGACTCAAGCCTCCTGCCTTCTCCTGCCAAGGCCATTTCACCCTATGTTGTAGGTGCRTATAAAAAAGTCACACTTCATCTCCTTTTAGCTCAGTTCTAGGGATTATTTTTGCAGAGGAAGATGTGGCTCAGATCCCTCTTGCAGGAGCACAGCAGGGAGATTTCTCTGCAAGTCAGAGCTGACATGAGAGACTTGAACCCCTCAGCCCTCACCCTGCCTAGCCCAGGACTCTTGCATGAGGAGGGGACTGTCCCCGGCACGGGGCACCTCTCCCTCACCTCTCCCACTGTTTTCACCCACCACTCTCACCTGTATGTTCTTCCAGCCCAACCAGGCTCCCCAAACCACAGCACACCTCACCAGAGCAGCCTCTCTACCTCCACACCCCCAGCAAGGCTGCACGCCCTGGTCTCCTACTTCTTATCAGTAGTTTTCAAATGTAAAATACAAAACCCAAGCTGTGCCCCATGTTTGTGTTTAGTCTTGCCTTGGGTAAACAAAGGATTAAGGCTGGGTGTGCATCTCTGGATGGGAAGGTTCTGACAGCCCTGCAGCAGCACAGCTCCCGTGGAAGCCAATCACACACACACATCAACTTCCCTTCAAGTATCTGTTAGGGTATAACACAGTGAGCAAACACAATAATTGCTGTTTAATTTCCCCAGAGCCGAGCTCTGCCAGGGAAAAAAAAATCATGGGGGAAGGGAATAGCTTTACAGTAATGAAAGAGAAAAGGTACATGACAGCACTCCTCAATGGCTGTAAGCAGCCATGGCAGAGCAGAGGGGAACAGATTGTCCAGCTGTGGTCTTAATGAATTCACAATCTTTCTGGAATGCATCAAGATTTTATTAAGTCAACTCAATTTAGCTAATGCTCCCATAAAGTCCTGCAGTAAAACAGTCTCCAGTGCTTCCCTCCTCCAGTGGATCCCCCGGCTTTGGCACAGTCTGGGTCCCAGAATCTGCTCCAGTGCAGGAGCAAGAACATGGGCTGTGTGGAACACACCACCAGTCCAGACCAGTGGATCAGTCTGGCAGCTCCAGGCTGCTTCCTGAAACTTTACAGAATAGCCCAGAATATTGCTGGGCACTGTTGGACTGGGAGACAAAACTGAAGGCATCCATCCCTTGCATCACACACATCCCACACCTCAAAGCTGCAAACAGAAGAGGCTGCCCAGGGCAGTGGTGGAGTCACCAACCCTGCAAGTGTTCCCAAAACGTGCGGGTGGGGTACCTGGGGACACGGCTCAGTGGTGACCATGGTGCTGCTGGGTCAATGCTTGGACTCAATGGTCTTAGAGGGCTTTTCCAACCTTAATGACTCCATGGCTGTTTTTCCTTATGAGCCCATATCCAGACAGAGAAAATATGGAACTCCTGCCTTGGTCTGAGCAAGTTAAAGGATTGAGAAAACGCAGCAGGGCAGAGAAGGGCAGCTGTGAGCAGCTCCAGGAGTTGCACTTGGGCATTTTTACAGTGTGAAGCTCGGGCTCGGTGCCTCTGCCAGCCATGACAAATAGGTTTGCACATGCTCTAATTAAGCAGTAAGTCTCAGCAGCTTGTTCAGCAGCACTGATTAATGTCCACCTTGGGTGCACAGGAATCCTGCATATTCTAACACGTTACCGAGATTTTAAGAGAGGCTTTTAAAAATCAAGCAATGTTTTACTTAACACTACAAAAAAAACCATTAAAAATTGTGGGATGTTCTCTAAGGAATCCCCTGCAGGTCTCAGTTCTCTGGCAGACTTTAGAAGTACAGCATTTTACCTCGCAGTTCCTCTGGCCATTTGTTATCTCTTGCATGGCAACACAGCCCTCTCGCCATGGTCTCTGCTAAGAACTCTGCCTACAGTTTTAGGAGACTGGTTGCCCCCATACTGTTCCCTTGCTCTGCACACAGCAAGGTTAAGCCCCCTGGCTCCATTTCTTTACCTGAAACTCCTGGCAAACAGGCTGGGCATGTGGGAATCCAGAGAGGAGACAGGTGTATAACAAACCCAGGCTGATTCCTTGGATTTTATGCTGTCAATTTACTCCCGGCACAGGAACAGTCACAGAATTTCCTGGGAACCCAGCCGAGGCTCCATCTGCATCTTCTGGATTTCATTTTGTTGTGGAAAAAAAACCTGCAGTCAGATACAGCTTTATGCTTTCTAATTGTGTCTGCTAAATGAGTACTGGTACTCTGCTTAGTCCTCCACACACCAGGGGAAGAGTGAGCTTCTCTCTCCTACAAATGACGCTTTTGTCTGAAGAGCTGACACAGGCTGATGATGCCACAGGTCCTCAGAGAACTGGGGCCCTCTTGAGAGTGCTAAAATAAGCTTGGAACCTGAACATTTCACTCCCAAGTTCCTCAAGCAGTGAAGAGAGTAAAATAATTTCACTCTGCATGTTACCTGAACACACGGGTCACTTCTGTAATTGCACCAAGAGAATATATCTGCTGTTCTTAACTGCTACTAATCCTTCAACATAATRGGTGAGTAATGGAATCACTGCTAGAAAAGAGTCAGTGCAGGGACTGCAAAGTCAGGAGAAAAAAAGGAAATAAATACATGAGATGGATGTAAATAATCTCTCCTTCAAAACAAACATTATCTTCAGTAACACAGCAACACAACCACTGTACAGCATCTTCCATTTGATGACAAAGTCAATGAAGTTTTACAAATTAAGTCTCAGCACATCCTTTCGAAGTTTTATGGTGTGGGGAAACAAAGAGACAGAAGATTTATAAATTGGCTGAGATCAATCCTGTATGGGAAGGACAACTGTGCCGATTAAMCTCCAACTCTGTGAGCAGCTCCAACACTGATAGGCCCTGAAATTCCTTCATAATTCCAACCCAGGCCTATTGGACAGGCTTATCCATCCTTATTAAGGACAGGACTGGCTGAGTGCTCAACAGTTCACTTTCCTTTTGCCCTCCATACAAGCTGCTCTTCCTGGGTATCCGTTTCACTCCTACCTCTTGACTGTTTGGCTTTAGCAACACAGAGAAATCCAAATTGTCCTGAAAAAACACCAGTAACACGTCTCTGTGCCACATCTAACTCACCATTTTCATGTAGTTCATTTGTTCATCTTCTGCAGTGTTTGTAATTAAGGTTGCACATACTGGCAGGAAATAAGATAATTAACATTTTACAGAACTTACCCTCGCTATCTGCTCTATGCAAACAATTCTTTTTTCCCCCATTTTTGTGGATTTAAGTACCAGCTTTAACGGTTCTGCCAAACAAATGCACAGCACACTGGGGCATTGTTTTAAGCCTGAGCCCCAGTTAAAAGCTGCCTCCCCTCTCTGCAGCTGTACGTCAGGTCAGATGAAAAGAAAGCTTTTGTAATTAAGGCTTCTTCCTCCAGAGACTCCTCTTTGTTAATCAACAGAGTTCCCAATCCCCACAGGAACTCACACACTGTTGGCTGCATCCATTATTAATTATTAGAGCCTGTCTTTAGCAGTGCCAGTGGTGGCTCTGCAGGCCTGTCAGGGTCACCAGGTACATCCCACAGGACCTCTGGTGCTCGAGCAACCACGAGGTTATCAAAACAGTGAGAGTTAAGGACCTCAGAGCCTTACACACATTTGTCAAGCATTTATTTTCTACTCGGCTCCCCMTTTGGAACTTACATTATCAACATTTCTGGGGTTTGAAATCCTGATTTGCTTGACCACTTTTATCTCCCATAATTTATCTTTACCCTGCACCTCTGGTCTTGCACACACCTCTCGGCCTCTGCCCAGCCTGCAGCACAGCGGGGGCTCCCCTTCCAGCAGAGCCCAGTTCTCCAGCACTCTGGGATGTTCTCCCCCCTAACCACACACACAGGCCCAGGGGAATGAAGCACAACGTGGTTCTGAAGAACAGGGCTGAAATGCCTTTGCAGAGATGGCAGAAGTTGCTATTTTCTTGAGCCAGCAGTTCTTCTGTTCCATTTTACAGCCCACATCAAAGTCCTGGGGTTCGCAGCTGGCCCAYGCAGCATCTTTCCCTGCCAGCCTCTTGTTAACTGCAAGCTCTCAATATCTGAACTCACACACCAGGACAAAAAGCAGAGGGGGATAAATACCCAGATAAATTAATGCAAGTTACTGAGGGAAGCTTTCAGAGCAGAGCATTGTCTGCACTGGATCATGTCTTTCCCACTCCACTTACACCTCTCCATCAATACTGTTACAATGAGAATTTAGCAGCACAATACCTAGAACAGGATTTTCTCAATGGAGGTGCCAATTATCCCTTTAACTGCACTTTTTTTTTTGTACCAGCTCAGTAATTAAGTTTCTTGGTTGGCTATTGCTGGAGTTCAGGTTGTGGAACAAAGCCCCATTTCCCAGCTACTGGCTACATGACACCTTTCCCAGGACCTAAACCACATCCCATTTGCACTCTTTAAAGTCAAGGTATCAGTGGTTCCTGTGGGGGTGTCTCAGGGAGAAGCGAGCCATGAAGCCATAAAGCACTTCCAASCACCACACTCCATCCTGTAAACATTTTTCTATTTATCTGCCCTTCATTACATGCACAATCTTATTATCTCTGCACATCCTCAAAGCGACAGCCGTCAGGGTCACCCTATAAAATATACATGGGCAATGTTACATCTAATGACTGGAGCAGGCAGGGAAATGAAGGATGGGAGGAGTGGAAAACCGCAGGATGTTTGAAAGGGATCATCAGTTATATCTGTGCATTTCCTGAGGTGATAATTGAATGACAGTGGCTGGGAGGAAAATCCATTTTTGAGCTTCGGAAAGGACTGTTAAGAAAGAACTGTTTTTGTGCTGGCAGCATGTAATGGCTGCCAGAAAATGGAACGGCTCCTTCAGCCACAGCAGCTCCTCTGCCTCATGGATTCTGTACAGGGGCAGAGAATCAGATCAAGTACAATCAGCTATTCAAGCCAATAAAAAAATATCGACAGATTTTGGTCATTTCATYTGCCACCCAGGCTGCCTGTTGTTGTGGTTTGCATGTCAGCTTTAATTAATTTAAGTGAAAGGCCAATTTGTGCATGTGCATGAGAAAGGGACACTCCAAACACAAGGACAGAGCATTGTCTACTTTCATAATTTCTGTTTAAACAAAGTATTAAAAACTTAATTCTGCTCTTCAGCAGGGAACTTAATTCCCCTGCGTCTCAGGAAGGTGTAGAGACGCTCGTTTGTTTTCCAACAACTGAAATTAGGTTGTCATTATTAAGGAAGTTTCACTACTTCAGAAATATTTTATTTCATCATGCCAATTTTACAAATACAATCAATCTATACTTACCAAAACCCTTCCTGAGCTATAACTGTGAGCTGCTTCTGCTCTGCTAGGTGACTGCTTCACAGCAATAACTCAAGTTGGTATCTAAACCAAACCATTCCCAGTGAATTGTCACTTGGGATCAATACTCCCATCACTGCAGCCCTGCCCTGGATGCCCAGGCTCACTGGGGTGACAGACAGGGACTGAAGGGCTGATGGAAAACACTGACTGGCAGTTCAGAATCACTTTGGGGTTTCTCTCACTGCAATATTGAGGAGGGGCAATAAAAAACCCCTACATTCACACCCCTCAGTAGCTACACCAGCATCCCAAAGCTCAAGGAATTCCTCTGATGGAAATTCCCCCCGAGAAGATGGATGACATCTCACTGCTCTGAAATGACTTCCAGTGCTGAAGTGCTTTCACTCTGCAATGCACGTTCCTGGCCCTGCTCACCTGAGCAGCACTGGAGCCTCCAACACTGAACAGGGAAGTTTCCAGTTGTCTTTCAAGCCCCAAAGTCACCAACTGCTCCACTGTGGGCAAAGCAGGTTGAACACCCATCATCACTCAACACTTCTGGGGCATCTTGGGTGGGCTGGAAAAGTGTTCTAATCCCCAAGCTGCTGCAGCCTCTCTGTGACAGTCAAACATGTAAATCCTACAACATTTTATGGGCCACCAAGGACTGTTTTCCTGTTAGTTAAGAGCTGGTGCTCCTGGTTTGCTTCTTTGTATGGAACTGTCTCATGGCCTTCCCAGGTTAAGGTATAGTCTATTACTTCACCAGGTTTTATAGCATATCATATTACCAYGTATTGGACACTGAGAAGACAACATACCACAAAAACAAGGAAACAAACCCAGTCAAATGAACAAACAAATGCAAATTTTGATCAGATTTTCCATTTTCAATAGGGCAAGGACAGCTGAAAGGTGAGGAAGAATTAACCACTTGTTTCTCAAAAGTCACATTCTGTAACTGCTTTTATTTAATTACAAAAATCAGAACTGAAAATCCACTTCACCCTGTGACAACCACCAGCAATGCAACTTTGCCACCAGCAGCACTGTTTGAACTCCTGATGTGTCTGACCACTGACCTGCATTCCACACTTCCACAGACCAGATGTTTTAGGTTTTCCAAACACATCTGTGCTGAATCACACAAAGCCTGGCTTGTCAAATGTGCACACTCCCCTCCCTGACACAGCTTCCTCCTTCCGAGCTCGTGACCCGTGGGGGAGCTGCTGGGGTTTAAGAGTTTATTACAAAGTCGTGTTAAAAAACAGCAGCAATTAGAACACACTGAAAATTATACAGGAGACAAACTGTAAAATCATCCTCTCTGCTAATGAGGAATGGGAAGATGCAATCCCCTGGAAACAACCATTTAAAAAGTCCTCACACGTGGTTATTACATGATGAAAACTGAGGCCCCCCCCTTCAGATTCCATGCTCAAGACAGACACAATTTGACCTCTTAATAAAAATCACTAGCACAGGATGTCCAACATCTGAACAAGCCAGATGGAGGAAGAATCCCATCCACTTTACACCTGGAAAGTATCAACTGAACTCCTACAAACCAGCAGCTTATCACTGAAAACTCACACACTCCACAGAGGGTGAGRGAGGACAGGCTCCTGCTCTGAGTTATGGACAAGGCAACCAACTTGTGACAAACCCTCTCAGGCAGAGTCCCCATCATCAAGCCTTGATTTTAAACAGACTCAGTTCCTCTCAGATCTGGCCCCCGAACAGCTGTTTTCCTTTTACTGCTCTCCAAGAACAGCTCTCTAAACCAGTAGATTTTCTAGATTAAGTGTGGAAGGTTGAGGGGTATTTAAGTGTTTTCCTGTTTATCAGAGCAATATATGAAGAGAGGAATATTGAAGCAGGACATCAAGCAACCCCCCACCCTCAAACCACAAAGAACTGCCACGTAAGCTGCTTATCCCTCAGTTATTGTTGCTTCCCTCCAGTCTCAAATTCTTTCTGTCAGGAAAAAYCCTTAGCAAGCAAAATTTAACCAGAAGACAAAGCTAAGAGTTGTAAAGCAGCATTAGAAAGAGCAATTTATTGTAGCTCACTGTAATACCTATACAGTGAGCTCAGAAGTGAAAGAAATTACTGATTCTTTACAGTTCTGTTCCGCCCTAGTGTCTCCAGCAAACATTAATCCAAGCTGCTCCTTGGAAAGTGAATTTGATCCCCACAATCAGGGGTAAGRAAAAAAGGCAGCAGTAATTTGGGGCATGACTTAGGGCTCTGACTCCTGAGGTCTTGCAAATCGAGTTCAGAGATGAAATGAGCTGCTGCCATCAATCCTGTCACCCTGTCCCATGTCCACTGCAGGGGTGTGGGGACAGGTGACACAGCTGTCACAGCTCATTTTACTAAATGTGCTAAATTAAAATATGCCACTGATGTCAGTCCATGCTGTAAACTGCAATAAACAGTGGGCTCAGTTTTACCTTTCTGTCATGTCCACTACAGGGATGCTGACCTGAGAGAAGAACTGTGTAAGCAGGGAAGGAGTATGATAAAGAAGGAAATGAAGGCAACAGTATTTTTCATCAACCCCAGAATCAACTGGCACCAGAACCAGAGGTCTCAGAAACCCCAGAGCTCTGATTCACCCCACCAGGCCAGCAAACCTTCCACAGCTGTTTCTCACAAGTTGGGCAGATTTCAGCTCCTGCCCCACTGGATGCCATAAAACAGCTGCAGCATTTGAAAAGACATCTCCACCTCCCTGGCYGTGCACAATTCCCATTATCCGGAATTGCAGCTCCGTGTGCAGTTATCCACCAGGGAGACAGAGCAGCCATTAGAGCTAAAGGGCAGTATTGGCAGAAGAACAAATGGCTACAGCCCTGACGAGCTGTAATATGAAGTTTGATCCGTCCATGAAAGGGATTTGAGCGATGGTTGCCTGTGACAACAGATCTTTAGGTTCAGCAATTCCCCACCCTGGGCTGGCCCCGCATTCCTGTGCCAGAGGAGGAGTGCACATCCCAGGAAAGCTGTCAGCAAGGGCACTGCCCTGTTCCACTGCCAGCCTGCCAYTTGGGGAATGTTTTCCATACAACAGCCTGACAAGCTCGTTCTAGAGCTGCCTCTCTGTCTCCCTCAAACACATCTCCTATGTCTCACTTTACTGCCCAAGAAAACATCAACTCCCTTGTGCACGCAAAGGTTTATTTTCCTCTTCATAGGTCTGGACTTGTGCTGTCTCCACCTGCCTTCCTGAGCTCTTCTACAAGGTAAGTACAGACTGAGACAGTTTTGATAAAGAGGAATAAAATGTCATTTTTATTCAGTCAACAATCTGCAGACTAAGAWGAACATTGCTTCCTCTAGTGCTTTATTAGACACGCAGAACTATATAACAACAGTTACAAATCCAATATATATAAATAGTGATATGTAATGATACYGTATCTATAATATAAATAGTAGTTGTATATAAAACATATACATAATTATATATAACAGTATCACATATATATAATATMTATAATAGTTATACATCAAACAACCCTTGACAACTCCTCACCACACTYAGCCCAGGCCCCCTTGCCCACCCCTCCATGGCACAGCCCTGTTTCCCACAAACACTGCAGAGTCTCATCCAGCTGCACCACAGTGTGCTCAGAAGTTCTTTACTGTGCCAGTCAGCCTGTGCCAACAGGCCCTGGGAACAGAAGAGTGGCTGCCCAGGAGCTCCAAAGGCAGGAGTGTGGCACCATCCATCCCCTGCTCCCTCGTCTCACGGGCCCAGCACAGCAGGGCCACCCAGCAGGCAGCGAGGGATCAGTTCAATCAGAGCTGGAGTTCAACACAGCACCGAGGTGTCAGAAACCGAGAGAGAAGCACTTAGAAGGGAGAACTTCAAAACAACAGGAAAGGAGGTGTTACATCAATACTTGCTGGCCTCCTCCTTGGAGAGAAAGCGAAGCTGCCTGGTTGATGTTTCTACTTGTGTGGCTCTTAGAAGGACAAACTGTTATTAACTGATAAGCTGCAGCCACAGAGTTTCTGAAATTGTTAAAATATTCATCTTCAACTCATGCACTGCACTGTCTGCAAATGAAACTACACACAGAAACATCCTGCTCTGTCACCCCAACAGCCAAAATTTCCCATTGCATTCTTTCCTTAAACTTTGTTTTTCTGAAGCAGATTTCTTCCCCTGCAAACCAACCAACCAACTTGCAGTTCTAGACAAAGCACAACAGCTTTCATCTATTAGAAAGTTTCATTTCATTCTGGATTTCATTTGCTACAGCAAAATATCATACTCTAAATAAATTCTTCAGAAAGGTGCAGAGCCCCAGAGACACAACTCAGTGCTGGAAAAAAGCCTSACATGGATGTTCAGGGTGCTGATTTCCCTGCCAGGTGAATGTATAGAAACTGGAATGCCAAAAGTGTATTTGGTGGGGACACATTCTGATTTCTCCTTCTCAGTGTGGAAGATTTCCATTTGTGAAACAAGAGCAGTGTTTGACACGGTGCTTGGGCTCAGGGCCAAGCTCAGCAAACAACCACAGGCAGGGCACGAGAACATTTCCTGCAGACATCCAACACTTSTAACTTTTGTGAAGGGTTTCTCTGTTGCTGCCCCATCACATCAATCCTGGAGAAACAGTCAGCCTAAAAAGGCCACATTGACATCACATGACAAACCTTTCTGGGAATCCCCCAGCTCCTGTCTTCTGCCCTTCCCCATCCATCCTGGTCTTTACAAAACTTCTCCAAAGCTTTGGAGCGATCTCTCTCCAGCTCAAGCGGTTTAATCCCCACAGCACYTTACAGAACAGGCTGAGATGTTCACAGAACTCTGAGAGACCAGGAAAGAACAAGGAGATGGAGCCAGTTCTCTCTAGACAAGAGTGAGTGCACAGACCTGGACCCAGCTTTCTGTGTGAGCTCACAAGGCTGGATCGTAGCCCATTTTTCACTTACCAGCACACCCCAATCCTTCTCTCAGTGCTGCCCTGAGTCAACTCCTCCCTGGGTCTGCACTGCCAGCAGGGATCACCCTGATCCAGGGCAGCACCCAGCACTTGCCCTCGGGTGCCAGGAGGTTCCCCAGATGCTCCCAGAGCAGGGACGTGCTGCAGTCCCAGTCTCGGTGCAGGGCTGGCTCTGCTCCAAAAGCATGCAAGGGAAGCTCCTGCTAAAGCTCAGTGCTAGAAGAAGGCTCTGTGTGGTTGGTACCCCCACAGCCTCTGGAGATGCAGAATCCCTGTTTTCCATATGAAATATTCACTAACCTGTGAAGGCTCCCAGCTCCGTGTGCACTTCTCCATCAACTCGGAGCCACCCGTGGCAGTGACAGCCCCTCAGCTCTCCCAGGCTCTGCTGCTTCACACAATCCATCAGCTCCCTACCCAAGAGCCACCCCAGAACATCACCACAGCCTTTCTCTTCTGCTTAACTCTTCCCTGTCTGCCTGCCCAGGTTCTGAGCTGTCAGCACCCTGTTCTACCCACCACAAACCCCACATTTCACAGCCTTGGAAGATTCAAGGAATTAAAAAGCCACAGACTCAGATGCCAGTTCCTGTCTAATTACAAACACATCCAATGCCCCAATCAGCAGATACAACCAAGGCACAGATCCTGCAATAACAGGGATTTGAGACATTACACRACTCTGGAAAAGAAACCTTGTGGCACGTGAAAGACACACCACAAATGCTATTTTCCCCATAAAAACCCCACTTTACTATGCTTAATCTACCCACATCTAAGCACAAGGCATGTTTTGAGTGTCTCATGTATCCTTCCAGAAGTAATTCTAACTCTCCTGCTTTTCCCCCTCATTAAGTTCATCACAGTAACACTGCTAAGATAGAATCTATTTTTGGTCCATCCTTGCAGGTGGTGTTTGTAAGGTAAATAAGCAATTTCTCTCTTTATTTATATGTTTCTATTGCTAGGACCTCACATGTGAAGTCACAGTCTGGAATTCAGCCCATTCCCATGGGCGTGTGAGGATAAGCAGGATTCCCTGTGTCTATACACTGCTGTCAGCAACTGCTACCAAGCAGACAGGACAAAAGTGGCATCTTTGGGTGGGAATAAAACAAAAGCAGCAAATAAAGACAGATGTTTTCATGGAAATTGTGCTAATGATGAAACTAAAAGGGGAAACACAGAAAATGATGCACTAAAACCCTGGAATCTGAGTGGAATTTTTCTACAGTGTTATTTTTCACAGCAGCACTTCCATCTCCTTAAAATGTTCCATGAATCTTTCATACACAAACACACTCAAGGGGCTCAGCAAACACCTGACAGTCAACTCAGGCATGTAAGGATTTCTACACTGCTTATTTTATTGCATGTAAAGTACCCTCCACAGGCAGTGCCTGGAAACTCCAGGCCTTTCACAGCCGAGTCGAGGCAGGAACAGGACCTTACAGAGCCAGGATGTGGAATTCTGGAATTCTTCACTTCCAGCTCACTGCTTCACATTTGCTCTGAAGCACCAGGGACAGCAAAGCTGAGCAGCATCCCAAGGAGTAAACAGGCATCTTGGGGGAGCAGGATAATCCTCCCTACCTATATAYAACACTAGGAGAGAAAACCAATGAGCAACTCACAAAGTTTGTGTAAATCCTAATGAAGCTGAGCTGTCTGAGTGATACAGGAAGGCAACACTGCRAGCCCTCAAACTTCAGTGAAATGGGTATGCTGTGATCTAACCTTGAAGCTAGAGAAATAATAAAACATTAAAAAAGCATAGGAGACAAGGGAGCAAAGAAACAGCCCTCGCAAATAAAAACCAAACAAAAAAACAAATACCCCCCCCCAACAAAACCTAACAAACCTGCAAACTAATACAAATTATATCCTTACAGTCAATCACAGCAGTTACCTTGAGCAGAGAAACATCCAATAATGAGAGCTCAACTGGGCAGAAATTCCCACAGCACCCATGAAAATTCAAGTTTTCAAAAACATATTAAAAGTGTAAAAAGATCTATAAGTGAACATCACACATAACCGAATTAGAACAGTTAGGTTTGTATACTGGCTGTGTGTATTTATTTTTGGTATTTTTTTGTATTTCAAACCCCACAGGCCTTGTTAAGTTGCCATCCCTCCTCAGCAGGCTGTTGCTAACCCGACCTGCACAGGCTTCSCCCCTCCAGGAGAGCCCGGAGACACAAAGCAGCAGGACAGGTTTTCTATTACTCATGTTTCCCTAATCCATCACACACATGCTACTGCAAAGTGGGCTCATAATTGAAACCACTCTAATTGTCAAACACACCAACAAAGCCCTTGCTGTGGTTCACTGGCCAGTTTTTGCTGTGGTTTGGTTACTCACCAGGCTTAGAAAAATCTGCCCCCCATGACTCTGACAGGCAGCAGGGCCCAGAGCAGGTGTGGGGCTGCAGAGCTCCACACAATTCCTCCTACAGAGAGCTCTGAACCCATTAAAGGAATTCATTCCTGAGTGCATGTCGGTTCTGTTCAAAGGTGCAGGTACCTGCAACTTATTTTTCCAGGGTTTGCATCTCCGAGGGCAGAGATCCCATGGCCAACAGAGCCCTGGGGAGCAGGGAGGCAGAGCTGCCAGGAACCCAGCAGCCCTCCAGCGAGCCACGTCAACATTAATTATGATGGAGACAGGGCAAAATAGTACAGAGGCAACAAAGCACTGGCAGCAGCTCACTCACTTCCTTACTTCCCTGCTGCCCTTTGCAAACTCTGCTCATGATATCAAGTGGAAATCCCCTCTCTCTCCTGCAGATGAAGGTGACCTTGGGAAGCTGGGGGGAATGATCTCGGGGAGCTGCCTGTACCCAAGAGCCCAGGTGCCCCCAGCCCTGTCCTTCTACCTGGGGACACCCATTCACACTCTGTGGGTCAGGGAAACCAGATCCATCACTGTCCRTGCACTGCGTTTCCACGAGCTGTGTTTCTCTGCTCCATCTGCAAAGACCCAACTACAGAATTAACCCCATTAAAGAAACTGCCCCTCCTCAGGAGCTGTTCTGCTGCCAACAGAGCAACTTTACAACTGCACTGGAGTTGCAAAACCTGGAAGCTGATTTAACAGAGTATTTGGGAACTAAGTTACTYAATGGGCTCTTCTCAGCATTGAAGAAGAGAGGAGATATTGCTGGAGAGAGACTGAMGTAGAAATATCTGAAAAATCACAACTTTTAACTTCAACAAGATGAAGTCCCCGCTAGTCTGGGTTTGGTTTTTTTTTTGTTGTTGTTGGTATGTTTTGGGGTTTTCCCCTCATTTTGACATGACCTTTATGAAATGACAAACCCAGACTGAGCAGTGCACCAGAAAGGCTGTTTATCCACAGCCTGCAGGATTCCATCACATTTTCAGCTCGGAGATGACAACTAAAGCAGTCAAACATAATGTGAAACTCAGTTTAAAAAATYTGCCGTATCTTTTCTACGTAAGTTTCCTTGAAAAGGTCAAAGCAGAGTTTCATCAACTCAAAGAAATCCAAAACCTTAACGCTGGTTTGGCCCAGACATAAAGACATAAACCCAGCTATTCAGTGGTGATTCACAGGGATTTGTTACGTATTACTTAATTGCTGAAGCAATGAAAACTTCTGCAGTTGCAATTTGTAAATGCCAGCACGGCAGAGCCATGACTCAGGCCTGTGTAAACACGGGATAAGGGCTATAAAAGAGTGACTGGGCGAGGTGGGAGAGGGGAGGGTGATTTTCACTGACACACGGAACACCCCACGGATTTGTTTCAGCAGCACTATTAACGTGCTCCATGGAAAACATTCAGAAGAGAGGGGCAAGTGGGGTCACTCACAACCACGAACAGCAGCTCACAACATCCACGTGTTCCTGCAGCAGCTACACACCTGTTAAATAAAACCTTCTCCAAGTATATGCATGATTTTCAAGTATCTCCTGGGCAACTTTGGGTTACAACTCTCTGGTTGTTCAAATCCAACAAGACTTTCTTCCTCTTCATCCTTTAGCTGAAAATCATTTGCATCACTTTTGGAAGTCTTACAAGTTCAAGACACACAGATTTCTCTGAAACAAAAATACTACTATTTAAGAGATATTAAATAAGGGACAGATAGGAAAGGGAGTTTTATCCYCACAGTGAGCAGACAATTTCTTTTTAGAAGCTCTTATGCTAACAAAAAAAAAGTTCTTCTGAAGGCAGGCAACAACAACAAGAAAAAAATCTATCCCATCAAATGCCACAGAGTAAGAACATGAGCTGGAATTGTTAAATCAATACAACTTTAGCAGAGCACTGAGAGTGGGGGCCTTTGTCCCTGTCACTTCTCCATAGCAAGGTGAAGGTCCAGTTATACAATCTCCAGAATTATTCTACAGTCTGGATCTCCTTTAACAGTGGGAATCAGGATAAATGCATTTTTCCATATGCTCTTTTAGTACCCAGACTGTGCAAGGTTTATGGCACAGATTTTTAATCACATCTCCACAGGCAAGGTTTTGCAGAACAAAACCAGGGTCTAAATAAAACCCCATCCTATTTCTGTAAATTCTGTTCTTCCAGTTTCTAAGCCATTACACATCCCCACTGTATTACTGCAGTACAATGAAGGAAACCAATGTAGGAAGTGTTGTGTGTGTGACAGCAAAACTGAGAGGAGCCAGACAAGCTCCAGTGAAGCACAACAACYGAAGGAGAAGAACCCTGCCCAGGCAAAACAACAACTTACTACACATACTAAATTCACCATTAACCCTAAAAGTCTAAAAGAAACTTCAGGGAAAGGAAAATAACAGATGAGAAGTAACAGGCTGCAGGAACAAGGCAAGGAGAGAGAAAAAAGTTGGGTTTATAGCTTAATGGGGTTTCTTTTGGTTTTACTTTGGTTTGTTTGTTGGGGAGGTGGCATGATTTATTTCTCCAGTTCCCCCTCACTGCAACTGAGGTAATGAAAGGCTTGAGCTTTGGCAAAGATCCCCTACTTGGCCATAAAAATAAAAAAGAACTGTAATTAAACTTACCAGAAACAATGTTAATCAAACTCAACAGTAACAAAGGGCAACAGAAACACGTTCACTGTATCAGATCTTCCTTGCTGGCCCAAAGCCCAGAGTTTTCATTGCATTTTTTTCCTTCCCCCCCATTTCACAACAGCATTAACCAGSCCTGGCCCAGGATGCCTCAGCTTTACAAACTCTACTTGTAGGAGATCAGCTTTTTGTGATCCAAAAACCCAGCATGTGGAAAGTGTTAAGTCTTTCATGTTGTAGAGGAGGTTCTTAAAACTACTACTGTTCAACTCAGAAATCTTGGAGCTTCACAGCCCATTAGAGGTTTGTGAACCACAGAGAAGGGCAGAGTTAGCAAAATAAATCAAGAGTTCCTGTGGGATGTCCTGGTGCTTTACACAAGAGGCACAAAGCAGGCTCGGAGTCAAACAACAGGGAGGACTTCTCAGATTGCAGGAGGAGAGAGCTGGTTTATAACCTGGAATGTGCTCTCCTCCCTTTAAAGGGTCTGGAGGCATCCTACAAAATAACTCAGTTTGTGTCAGGGGCACTGCAAGGGAAAAGGGAGCCCAGAAAGTGTCTGGGGCTGGGGGAGGAGAGGATCAGCTCAACTGTTCCACCCAAGAACAAACCCTTTCACCACGGCAATAAAAGCACTTATCAGCACCTTTTTCATGCCAGATTTCTCCCTGCTGTACAGGAGTTTGGTAGCRTAAAACAAACAATATTCCCTGCCAATGTTCCTTATCCCAGATGACCAGAGTCAGGAAGGATTTCCCAACCACCAGTACCGTCAGCAGTTGTGATTTTGTCATCAATCCTGTAACATGTTACCTGTTTCTTAAGACTCCAAGTTCCTAARCACAGCAATTGCTCAGGAAATCAGCTCATACATTTATATCTCTCCAGCTTCTAAGCTCACGTTTGCAAAGAAATGGGGAATCAACAAATTTGATCTTGAAAGATCTAAATCAGAAGGAAACACACCTGTCAACATTCTAGGATTTAAAAAAATATGCAAGAAGCAAAAGGTTTTCTGTGGAATCTGCTTTGATCACTCAGTGTTTGCTGCGACATCACCTTCACCTTCTTAACCAGCCTGAAAGCAAGAAGTGAAGGAGGGCAGAATTTCTTTCCTGCAGCAGGATTCAGTCCTACCTGGGACACTGCCAGCACAGGGAAAAGCCCCTCTGACTCCAAGGAAAAGGCACAAACAGCACAAATGGATCCTGGGGATCCCASCCTTGAAAGATCCTTATTACTCACAAGCAGGAGTGGGAAACCAAACCCTGAGCATTTCACAGCTTCATGAGCTTTGTTTTCCACATATCAGGAGACATTGAAGTGCCTCAAAATGAACCTCTTGGCAGGGAAAGGAACCCCTATATATCCTATATATCCATAAATCCACCCTCGTGCAGGTGTGCAGGGCTATGGCTGAGACTTACAACCCCAAGCACCCTGCAGAACAGGAACCTTCCCTGCTGCTGGGAGAAAAGCAGCAGAACTTCACCATCACCTAGAGGTAATCACCAGCACTTTTATGACCTGACAATTTGAATTCTATCACACTCCTAAGCATCTCTCCTTCAGATACAAAATGGAAAGGGGAAGCAAAACAAAAGCAAACAGAGCAGATTTCAATATGTGATGTTAAATGTTTCTTATGCTTCCAGAGCCAGTTCTATCCACAAACTGCTTTACCTTCCCCTATGGCACAGCCTCCATTCTAACTCCCCRTTCTTAGTTTATTCCACAATTTCTGTAATTCCTGGGAGTCTTCCTTGGCATAAAAAAAAAMCAAACAAAAAAAMCCCTCAGCAATCAAGCACTGCTTCTTTTTTACAGCTGGCTCGAAACAAAACTGACAAAATGAGTGCATCTGTCTCCTGGAGTTGTTATTGTCTCTTCTCACAGTGCAGTTCTAGCAGCACATCAGAGGGATTTAGCAGTGACTGATGTGTTTGGGGGCTGGGCCCACGCCAGGGGAAGGCAGCGGGTGCCGTTCGTAGGGGCCTGGCTGGGGCAGGAGGCCACGGCTGAGCCCAGGGATCTCCTGTCTGAGAGTAAAGTTCATTTCATGCTCTGTGGCAGGCAAGACACACTCAAAATATCGTTTCATCTCTGCCAACAGATGGGTTTTTTCCTAGTGCACAATCCTTTGCCCCAAATCTGCTGAACCCCACACAACCCAGGCACAATTCCAGGGCTGTGTGTGTTAAGGAAGCAAACTCTGCTTTGCAGAACTCCAGATCACTCTGACTCTCCTGGAACACCACTCCCAACAAGTCCAAGCTGTTTATATTTATTTACTCCTTGAACTTGAAAATTCAAAGCAAACTGCTGCAATGGCTTTTGAAACTGTAATCTCTGTCTCACACACACTGTAAATACACAGTGAGTAGCACAGAGAGGATTACCTGGAGAGTATTTCTCTATTAAGCCATTTCAAAAATCACTCCCCAGGCAAGATTATAGAGATTCATTTCTTCAAGGAGTTACCCAAATTCTTTAACATTAGCACTGTTCCAGGACAGGATGTCCCACAAACAGCACTGTTGCTTATGTGACTTGTTTATTTTTGCCTTTCTGAAAGGCATTTTCAAGTTTTAAAGCACATCTTCAGTCACTGACTTGGATGGGGAACAAACAACATGAAGGGTTTGATGCATGGCAGCCGTGGAAAAAAAGGGTCTTGCCAGGCTGGGACACTCCACCATGAAAATAAACTGCACAAATCCTTTACCAGACACCTATTTTATATACCTGGGATTCACAGAACCTCAGGGTTGATGTCTGAGTATTTGATACAATCTGACAACTGCCACGGAAGAAGAGAAGCTGCTGTTTTTTCTCATAGGGAAAGAAAAATACAGAATAAATATACAGCTGTTGATGAACAAAAGCATTTTAACCAGTCACACACACCCTTCAACACAGATGCAAAAAAGAATTCACAATAGGAAAATAAACATACTGGAATTCCTTAGGATGGTGAATTATAAACAGAAAGTAAGGAAAATGCAGTGTAACAGAATTCTGAGGAGCAGCATTGTGTTCTCTCAGTTGCTGAGGAAGACTCAGACAATRTTGTATCAATTACCCAAATAATCTTGGCTTATATCTTTAACTACAGACTTTTCCCTACAAAGCAGAAATTGTCCTTTTTGGCTCCCTGACAGAACTCAATGCAATTGCCTAATGGCCCTCTTTTACTTGCAACAATATTTTACTCCTACCTACCTCTAAACCTTCAGAGAAAAATAAACAATGAGGTCCAATCTTGTAATGTAAAATAATAAAAAAAAAAGCCAGTAGAGTGCAGAGCTGATTTATTGCCCATGCTAAAGTCAATTCTAGAGTCCAGCTGGCACAGTGAATACACCTTCTGGTTTTATGCTCTTCCTCTATGAGGGTTTCTTAGTAAGAAAGTCAAATAAGCAGCTCATTTTTTGAGCCGATGACACTGTAAATTACCTTTGGAATACAAAAGTAAAATAACACAATTGAAAATTAATCCTCTTATTCTCTCAAGAGAAAGCTTAAGGGATTTAAAACAAAAACAAAGCACATTAGGTACTCTCTTTCTTTGGTTTTACTTGCTTCAGCTGGAATTGAGGCAGGCAGGTTTGGGAAAGGGTATTTTGGTCTTTGGAAGATGCACCCAGTCATCAATGAACGAGCACACCCGTGGCACAGGGCCCCRCAAGGGACAGGGCAGGTAAAAGGGCTGTGCAGAGCAAGGGCCTCAGAGCCAGGCAAGATGCACCTTCAGGATATGGGAATTCCAAAGGTAACACTCAGGGAACTGAAACAAAAGGAGCACACACRGATATGAACCATGGAGCTGGAACGATGGCCCAAGTCTGCCAGGAGCTGTACTCACCTGGAACACCTGGAATCAGTTTTAGAGATGAAGAAAGACACCATGGTGTATGTGAGTTAAATCTTTACATCTCTTTAAAGACCTTTCCAAACCTCCTGGTTTATTATCCAATAAAGTTATGACATTTGCAATAGGTTTAACAGTTAAACTTTTGAAAACAAACCAAATCACAGTGAACACATCCACTGAACATCCCTCTGCAAACAGCTTTCAGCTCAGAGCCTTAAATTCAGGAATATCTCCATCTGAGCTCAGCTCCTGTGAGCTCAGCATTTCATTACATTCCTTGGCTTTCCTTATCCTGCTCCTGGTGAGCAGCAAGAACTGAAAGGCTGCGAGCTGCCTCAGCACACTGCCTCACCTTGAAGTCAAACATATTAATGCAGTGCTCTTCCTCAACCAGCTAAGATAGCCACGCTCACAAAAACAGGAAAAAAAAAAAGGCAGCATGTTCCCTCCAGAAGAGTTTGTTATGCAAATGATTAAATGGTTTCACTTACACAGGAAAAGCAACTGCTGCCTCTGCCCCTTTTTCTAACTGGACTGAAGCCCAGTAGGATATTTGCTATGACTAAAGAAAAAAGTCTCAGGCTATCATTTTAAATCATTTCAGAAATGTGAAGCCCACAGTCCCTGTTCTAACAAGACCAAACCCCTGTGCCTGCAATAGCCACGCTCTGGAAGCAGCAGCAGCGAGCAGGATGAAATGAAAAGAAGCAGTGGCTGTTTATGTTGGCAGTCGCTTCAAACTCTAATGGAAAATTTCAGCTCTGACTGCATCCAGGCTAGAACAAGTTATTAAAGAAAAAGGTTCAGCTTTCAAACAGAAAAGGCTTCCATAGCTTGTCCCTCTCTGAACGCTCCCACAGCAAAGACAAGTCAGGAAATAATATGCCTTGACTGCACTGTATTAATATTCCATCATTAGGAGGATATGGCATCAAATAAAATAGATTTCCTTGGGGAGAGGAGCGCAGTGATAAAGCCCACGCCACAGCCACAAACGCAGCTACTGCTGCAAACAAGGCTCACCACTAAATGCAAATATTAAAAAGCCAATGTAGGGCTAAGTAATCACTTTATACTAACAGACCAAGAGATATTCATCTAATTATCCCTCTCCTTTGATCAAAGGAAAACTGCTATTTGAACAATTGTGTCGAGGGAGAAGCTGTACCTTTCAGATGCTCAGGAGAGTTTTGCACAAATATTCCTGAGGCTGTTGGCTGACATGAGGAGTGACATGAGGAGGGCTCAGTCTGTCCTCAGAGGGGACAGACACCTTGCCAGCCTGCACATAYGGTAACTGCACTGACCTTTCAGCTACTACACATTTGCACTATATTTAAGAGCTACTCAGGAAGCCAATATTGTGTATTATGTAACACAAGATTAAGCATTAATGAGGCAAGAATAAAATTGTTTATCTAAACCCCAATCTAAAATTAAACAGAAGTTTATGCTGAAAGCTCACACTGCACTCATTTTGTCTCTTAACATTAACAGAGCACAGCTTATTTAGTCTCTGAGGTAAGTCCCAGCAGCACTTAATTTGGAGAGAAAGACTTGACTATCAGAAGAGAGACCATTTTTCCTAAAGAAACGATGCATATTTAGTTCTTACGTGCATAAATACAGCACGTTGCAGGTATTTCAATCTAAGGAAACAGCCAATATTCATAACTCCTGTTTACACTGTGTTTTAGAGCTAAATAAAGGAGCATCCACCCAGAGGCAAGATCTTTCGATTGCACTCTGTCATCTCTTGCTCAGCAGCCAAACCAAAAATCACACACACCAAAGATACCTATGTGCTCAACAGGGAAATTCAAAACAAAATTAGCCCAGAGTCTGCATGCCTGCACAAAGATTCACTGTCCTCTTTCTGGGCTCCTTGCTAAGCAAGCAGCTCGACAGGGCTCACTGAGGAGCTCAGCCTGCCAGGAGACGAGAGAGGCAGAGAGACGATGCCCACAACCACTGTACCATGAACTGTCCTTGAGAAACACAAGGAGCACTGGAGAACCTCAAAACACTCACTGCGGTGTCACCCCCACTTTTCAGAATATGTAAAGAAGGTCCAAAGTGCTCAGGTTTAGTCCCATGAAAGACAAGGGGGCTCCAAAATCTCAATTCAGCTACAGCAAAGGCCATGACTGTCTGACAGTATAATGTGATGTCACTCTTGAACCTAGGTAAGGCTGCCAAAGGGACAATCACACAAATCCCCCTGTTTCTGGTGGCATGAGTTTGGAGTTGCCCTGGTCAGACAACACCCCTGGCACAAAGCAGGCTGCAGGAACTCCAGCCAGAGGGAAACAATTCTGTTTCTTCTGGGACTGTGGCCTTAAACAGTTCAAACAAACTGAAACTGCAGCCTGAGGCTTCCAGAAGTGTTTCTGAGAGAGCAGCACAAGGGCAGGCTGAGGAACAGGACCCAGCTCTGGATCCCAGCAAGGTGACACCAGGACTTGGCACCCTCCTGCTCCTGCTCTGATGGAGTTGTTGCTCTGCACAAGCTCCAGGTCATTCCATGTTTCTGTTTACCTCCTGCACATAGCCAACACAGAGTTAAGCTATTTCCATGAACACAGAAAGGCAATTCTCAACCTTGGAGGCATTTAAGTACCTTTATCTCAGGCCTATCACAACACTGCTGCTTCTAAAACTCTCAAATTCAAGTAGCTCAGTGTAATCACCTAAAGAATTCAGAGCAGAATGTTAAATACTTGGAAAATCCGGTATTATCACAAAGTTTTAGCAAATTATCCCAAAATGGGCGGGTGGGAGGGGAATATAACCACATTTAAAGCCAAATCAGATACTTAAGAAAACTGTTGCCAGCTGTGCACCTTCCATTCTCACAACATATGAATTTAAATGAAAGTAATTACTGGAAACTGTTCATGCCACAGAGAAGCCTCCAAAATTTACTTCTTACCATGAAGAAGAATCAGAAGTGCTGCTAAGCATGAACCAAACGAGAGCAGAGCCGTTCATCAACTGTGTCAGTCAATCACAGCCACAACTAAGGGAAAACTACTCAGGGGGAAGGAAAAAGGAAGGAAGATACAGGGAAATAGAGGAGAAGGTGTATTTGAGATAGTTCAACAGAAACCCAAGGAAGTTTCAGAAGTTTAATTCAAGAATGTTGAAAAACTATGCTGAACTAGTTAAAACACACATTGAGAAATACAGGGTTTTCTTAGAAGATATTGCACATTAACTATGGAGGGAAAAAAAGGCAGGGCAGAACTCAAATAGGACACTCCTTAACACACTTGAGAAAGCTCAGTACAGTATGGCCTAATTCTCATCTCTCACCACGGCCACCTTACACCTTCCCAAACTATAAAGGAAATACAATGTCATGTTCACCTCTATATTCTGACTTTCTGCACAGCAGCCTCAGCTTGATTTAATATAAAATAGGCCTGATTTCTACCAGAATTGTGTATTTCTATCGTATTCCTTATCTTCCACTGTTTCCATGTTCCAACCACAGGGTTTAGGGTGATATTAGGGACAATTCTCCCCCAGTGAAAGGGGCAGAAATGAAATGGTCTAGGAAAGGACGTGTTCTACAAAAATCAGAATAAGGAGATCTAACTTTTTAGGGGAGTTTGCAGGGGCAAAAGTCCTGGCTCCCCTCCCCACAGCCTTCAGTGACCAGGAAAGAAAACTCTTAAAAAATCAAATGCATTGAGCTATTGGGGCAAGTCACTCCAAGAATGCCCCTAACATATTTTTAAGTACCTGGAAGTTGYTTTAATGCTTTTGCATCCATATGATAACTTTTTAGAGTTTCACCTCGAGTTAATATGGAGGCTAAACAGGAGAATAAGGCCTTTTTCTGGTGTTTCTGGAGTTGCTACAAGGTTACTTCACGTTTCAACAGAAAAACAGCAGGCAAAGTATCTGAAATTATTTTGGTGATGAAAAAATGCAGACAAATTAATTCCACGGCCTTGTCATTTACATTATTTATTATTCCACTTTAAGGAACAACAGCAAAACTGCACAGTCAAATATTTACTGCAGCCTTTATTCTGCAATGTATTCCTGTAGCAAAGGTGCTGTAAGTTTTGGCTGAAAAAGATTGGGAATTAAAGAAAGCAGAAGTGAGGCCTGTGGGCAAAAATAGGAAGCAGAGATTATAAACAACTCATTGTAGGTCAAAGGTCATTTGTAGATCAGTTACCACAGGGGCTAAAAAACCCCTGAGCCCAAACCCATCAACATGACACTTCCCACTGCTCAGACTTAATATTTAGTCTTCTCTGTAGTAAAAAACTAGACCTAATGAAACAAAAATATAACACTTGAAAAATGAGAGGTTATATGAGGTTTAACATCACTTGCAAAACTTTTACAAAAAGCTTAAGCCTGATATCCAAGCTCCAACCTTGAAGTCAAGCAGCACAAACAGGGTCAGACACCTGCCCTCAACTCTCCATTTTTTAGTTTTTCTTTTCCTTCTCCCTGCAAAATGTTTTTCTCCATCACAAAACCCCCCACATTTCCTATTTAAAATACATACTTGAATTTATAAAAAACCAATATACTTCAAAGTGGCTGTAATTCAAACTTTTAAGAGTACTTTTGCCTCTCAGTAACTTTACCACCAGCAGAATTAATTTCTAAAAGCAAACACTGATTTGTTCTAAAGCCATCCTAGGAGATATTCTGAAGAAAAAAGGAAAGGCATGATATATGCTGGGTTTGTCTCATGCTAGTAAATCTTTCCTATTTCAGCATTCCTTCCAAGCTGTCTCCTTTCCAGCACTGGGCCTTCATGCCTCAAAATCCAACAGAACACTAAAGTCCACCAACACTTCATCAGTAATTTAAGTTTTCTTTCTCACCAGAATGAGTGAACATAGAATTGCTGCATCCTCCCCTTCCTCCCTGACTTAGGCAGTGTTACTATTTATCACCAAAAACTGTGTTAGCACAGCACTGTCTCACAAGAACCTCTCGGAGGAGAATGCAAACATCCTACAGAAACTGAGAGGTTTTAAAATATTTTTACAGTACTGCTCTTCCCCACTGCACACCCACAAAAGCTTAAACAATCAGTTATGCTTTAATTCAATGTTTTTCAGATCGCTAATACACTGCTAGAAAACAGCCTAACTCCATTTCCATGGAGTTACCTCCCTTCTAAATTCGGCACAAAAATGAAACTGCTTTCCCMAACCCTCCCAGCAGTTAAATGACACCTGCAGAACAGAAACTGAAGCTTTCAGAGGAGCTTTTTTAGGACAAATGGAAAAGTAACTGGGTTCCCAAGGCTTCCCAAACCCTCTCTCCTGTGAAGAAGTCCCCCACCCGTCCCTGTCCGTGTCCCCGGGGGCCCTGCCGGGGTTTTCGGTGGAATGACAGTTACGTAACCCTGAGGAAGTTGGGAGAGCGACGAGCCACGGATCCATCCCTAAACACAAGTTCCACGCTGCGGGAACGGGAAGAGTTAAACGCGGCCCCGGAATCGTGCAGGTCACAGGAGCAGCTCATACCTCAGGCTGCCCGATTCCATCAAATGCTGTTTCGGTTTAGGTTTTCTTTAATTACCCAGTGCCACTCGAGCCCCACTGGGTGACACAAATGTATTATCCCACCATAATGTCAGAATTTAAAATTAGATTTGGTCTCCATAAATACACTTCACCCAGGCTCGGCGACTCCGGCCAGCCATGACGATTATTTTATGTAACATCTTTCACACCCTAAGACCTMAAAACTGCACTAAAAATCAGCAGCTGCCTCGTCTGGCTGTGGATTTCCCTTCCGTTTATCTGCGGAGAATTCGGGGTGAAAAGRAAAGAGTTTCGCAAGATCAAACAGCGAAGCAGCGAGAGAAAAAGCGAATTACATAAAGTCCAAATGTACTTACGGTCTCCTTATTGGGAAGCAACTCCTTTCGGATTCTGAAGAAGTTCTTGCCGTACTGCCTCAACCCCTTAATAAAACGTTTCTGTGATAAAAGATAACAAAAACAGCGTGTCAGCAGCAGCAGCAGCAAAAAAAAAAAAAAAAATACAAAATAACCCAGAGGGCTCCTGTTAATCGGCAGCGGAGCGGCGCCGGGAGCCGAAGGTCTGGCGGTGAAGCGAACGCACCTACACGGCTGCGAACGGGGGAAAGGGCTCGGAAAAGRCACCGAAAAATTCCAACCGCATCCCCTTCCACGTCCAACTCGCAGCGTTCGGCGCTTAACAAAGTCAGTACCACAGTCAGTGCTCCGGAGCGGCGCCGGGGCCGGCTGCCCGGCCGGGGAGCGGAGCAGAATGCGCAGCGCCGGGATCCGGGGCGCGGAGCCGCCGCCGAGCAGGTGCCGCAGGGGTTAAATGCTCGCAGCCCCCCGCGTTCCTCCCGCGGGGCTCGCGGCGGGCCGGGGCCGGGGCCGGGGCCGGGGCCGGGGCGGGAGCGCGGCCGAGCCCGGAGCCGAGCCCGGCGGAGCAGCCGCGCAGGGCCGGGCGGAGGCGGCGGCGCCCAGCGTGTGATGGCGGCGGGGCTGGGCGGGCGGCTCCGCGGGGCGCGCCGCAAAAGGCGGCCTGGATCGCCGGCCCCCTCACCCGCCCGCGGGCCCCGAGCCCGCCACCGCCGCCACCGCCTCCTCCGCCCGCCGGGGCTCGGCAGCCGCCGCCCGGCCCCGACACCACCCCCGGCACCACCGCCGGCCCCGGCGCTGCCCCTCGGCAACAGCCCAGCCCCGAACAGCCCTCCGGCCGCCAGCACCGCTCCCTCCCCTCCTCCTCATCCTTCTCGCCCTCCTCTTCCCAGCACCTYTGCTCGGTACATCCATGGCCGGGTGGCCTCAGCCTCAGCCCGCAGCGCTGGGACCCGGCCGCGACCCCCGCACGACCCCCGGCACGTCCCCAGCAGCAGGAGACTGAAGAACCAGCACCCGGAGATTTAAGACTTAAAGTGCCTCRTCTATGGAAGGGACAGTCCTTCTATAGCAGGACTTCTTCATTTCCTATAAACACCAGAGGGAAAAAAAGGCTTTTTCCTTTCCTATAAACACCATACGCAGGTGTAAACAACGAGCAAATAACAAATTCTGCCTGCAAAACCGGTACGGGATGTTGAATATGTGGGCCCTAATATTCCGGAGAAGGGAGAGAGATGAGAATAATTACCTAAAAAGAAACAAGCAAAAAAATAAAAGGCCTTTTCCTTTCCTATAAACACCATATGCAGATATAAACAACAAGCAAATAACAAATTCTGCAAAAAGATCAGGGATGTTGAGTATGTGGGCCCTAATATTCCAGGGAAGGGAGGGAGATGAGATTTTATAATTCCCCAAAGAGAAACGAGCCTCAAGTTGGTTTAATGTATTTTGGATCATATCTTTTTGCAAACATCTGCTTGAAGGAGCTGGGCACTGATCAGAGGCTTCCATGTTGTGAAGGGCATAAGGAATCCCAGACAGGTAAATTCACTGCTCAAACAGTGCTCTCAGCACCTCAGCAGCTCCCACCACAAGCCTGGGGAGGAGTGAACAGGCTCTTTGGAGCCTCACGCACACGATTTTGCAGATTTGCTCCCACAGGGATCTATCCTCGCCTAACCCTGACCCTCAAAACCAGCAAGACTGCAGAGTTCGCCAAGAACGTGCCCGGGGGCACGGAGACGACAATTAACCACCAGTTGTAAAGGCTTGGAGATTACAGTCCCTTCCAGTACATGATTTACTCATACCCACCTGCTCCTTCCAAACCAGCCAACACAGCACCCGGAATTTAAGCATTTAAGGGGTGCCTGGGTTCCCGAACATGGAGAATTTTACTGAGAGCAAGGTACTGGCCCCCCAGACGCAGGCAGCAGTCTCACAAATACCTACAGAGCAGGATACCGAGTGCCTACAGAGTACAGCGGGTCTCTGATGTGCTCACACACTCCTTGTTTTTACCATGTGAAATTTCCCAAGGAATTCTCCTTATGCTGAGGGGGAGGTGGATCACTCCCCTGGCACTGCAAACCTCTGGCTGGTGCTCTGGGCAAGAGAAGGTGGCAGCAGCAAGTGACAAACATGCACCCCAACACCACTCCCAGCATCCCAAAGAGGAATACAATTCCTGTCTACAGCTTGTCACAAGGAATAAACCCCAACTAAATGGAGAAACATTTAAAAGCAGGCACTCTAAAGGGAACTATAGGATGCTCTCAGCTCCTGGCTCTGCCATCGCTGCCTCCTGGGCTGTATCAGAGGGATGGTGCCTTTGCAGCATCAGTTCACAGCATACACAGGAAAAGGCGACAGAAAAAGCTGCAGGGAATAAGAAGAAACCAGAGCTGGAACACTCCAACCAATGATGGAACAGCTCAGGGAAACAGGAGAGCACAATCTGGTCCATGGCATAAAATGAGAACACCCAATTCCCTATTCCTTTTTTTGCCCAAGATTTACTATGGTGCACTTGAATTCTTAGGGGACCATTTAATTTATTTTTTAAGATTCCTTTTAACCAAACTATTTTACATTTGTTTTGTGCTGTGATTCAACTCTATTTAAAAAGCCTATGACAAACTTCTTTCCTTTGAACCCATGGGATGTCAAAAATCCCTACTGGGAATGCAAGCCTAGCATAGAGCCCATCTGAATAACAGAATTAGAGGGACCTTGAAATGCTGTTCCAAATTTCCAAGTAGGAATGAAGTCAATCCTTCTGGCCAATTCTGCTGTCACCTTTATTGATGCTGTGCAGCTTTATCCCTGGGCCATTGAGGCACTGTGAGATAGCCAACTATAAAAGAGCTTTGTGCCTCTTGGAAGGCAATGGAGAAACCCTTCTTAATATACAAATAACAACAAAGCACACAAAAATTAATTTCAGGAACTCAGACAGAAATTCTAAAGCTTAACAATATGGTTTTTTTAAAAAACATTTTCAGATTTTCCTTCCTATTCTTGTCATCCATTAATTCAGGCATCGTGTTCCATTCTCCCTTGGCCTGCAGCAAGAACAGCTACTCCTTTTCTCCAAGTCAAGCCCAACAGAGACCTCAAAATGGTTTTACATATAAAAGAACTAAATAGTTGCACACCAAATCAGAAGTGACCTGTTGGTCTCGAGTGCCTCACAAAGCAGACTGCCTGACACTGATTAAATTTGCTCTCCCCTGCACAAATGACACGCACCAAATTCCGTGTTACTGCTGCAGGAGATGCTGCACTGCTCACAGGAGGCATGTGGGAGCAACAGCTGCCAAGTTAAAATAGCCTCACAACACAGGGCTGGGGCTCAAACCTATGGGTAAGTTTGGATAAGAAGTGAAAGTGGCTCTGGAGCACAATGGTTTAATTTTTACAAGTACATAATTTGGATTTTTAGGACAAACATTTCAATTTCACCACTTCTGTTTAACTTTAAAAGATTGCTTATGACAGGATTCTGTCAGCATTATTGTTTGTGCTGCTCACTGAAGACAAACTGTGCCACAATTAAAAAAGTGCTACGGATAATGATTGCTGTGAAGCAGCTTTAGGAAATCCCATGGCTTGTGGGGCGGCCAGTGCTGACAGACACAGTTCTATTTTATGGAGTGGTTTCCATGGCTATTGACCAGCCACAACACGAGGCCTCCTAATACCATTTTATAATTTGATGAAATGCATTAGATGCTGCAGTATCCTGTGTAAACAGGGAGCTATAAATAACCCAGGAAGAACAAGGAACAAGCGTGTTAATGTTTGCCTGTGTGTTACTTGCAGGTCCCATATTTTATCCCGAGAAACAAATCTCCTGACAAGATACACAAAGCCATTATGTTGTGCCTGACAGAGCTCAGCTGGCACGTTTGTCACGGGGCTGGCAGTGCCAGTGCAGGGCTGGGGCTGGGGTTGTGCGTCAGGGTTTCCATCACCCACAGATCACAGCCTGGCAGGAGGAACTCGCTGCTGCAGAGCCAGCACCCCAGCTCTGCACTGGGAACCGAGCCTCCCCCTTTGCTTCTCTGCCTCAAAACCCTGAAACAAAGCCGCTGCTGAAAGCAAGCACCAATAACACCCACTGCAAAAACAACCTGTTTAATCAATGTTAGAATTTCCAACTGAAACCTCCAGGGCTTCAGAAAGGCAGCACAACTCTGATAAACCTGCAAATTCATCACTGCTACTAATGTGTCTCCTCTGAGGTGATTCTTCAATCAAGTTTAGATCAAATGTATTTTCTCTAAGAAATTCCACGTGCTATTTATTCCCTTCCTATGATTTCCACCTGGTTAATGAGTGAAGAACATTGTGCAGTGCAATGTATTTACAAACACACAGAGCCTTTTCTATCTTTCTCAATCCAGGAAATGAAGATTTTATTTCTCAATCTTTCTTTAAAAAAAAAAGTAAATAAAATTTCCCTCTTTAGCTTATGTCCAAGAACAGAAAGTTCTTCTCTCAACCTTTTCCTTAATTAYAAGCAAATAAAATGGAAGATTTTGCTATTATGAAAACAACCGGTTTAGTGAATGTTTGGAAAGGCCCAAGGTTTCTAGGCAGATGCCAATGGAAGTTGTTACCACCTTCCATATTTAATATGCATTTTTAAGTTTTACAATAAATATGGTGGGAAATTTATGGGGTTTTCATAGTTAACAGCAAATAAAAATTAAATGCATGAAAGCATCTTTACTTCTGAAATTTCACAAGCTGCAAAACTTCTGTTCACTGTGCACTGCAGATCTCYGTGGTGGGGAATGTCAGTGCTTTGGGGACTCTCATACTCGACACACAAAATAAACTTACTCCATTTACTACTTCATCCAGCAGATTGTGACCTTGGTTCAAAATACACACTAACCCCAAATTTAGCTTTCTTTTAATAGAATCACAGAATGGTTTGGGTTGGAAARGTCCTTAAAGATCAGTAGTAACAATCCCCCGCCATGGGAAGGGACACCTTCCACTAGACCAGAGAGATCATAGATACTGCTCTGTTTATTTTGCTTGATTTTTTTTTAAATGAAATAATTCTATTGTGTCAAGTCAAAATTATCCTTTAACCTCTGTGGTATTTTGAAAATAAAATTATGTTTTCACCAAGTTCTCTTACTCAAAGACATGGAAAACCAAAATATTTTGATGGTGTTCATTAGATACCTCTCTGTATTACAAGGCATGAATGTTCCCATTGGAAATTCAAAGCCCCTCTCCAGAGTGCACTGCTGGTCACCCACACGTGACAAAACCCTTCCACTCCCCAGGCCATCTGCCTGGGAGATCAAGTGTCCTCTATAAACAAACTGACAAGGAATAGATCARCTGAAAGGCTTCAAGGTGCCCAACAATTTGCACTCCCTCCCAACYGGATGGCTTTGTCTTCCTGAAAAATTATACTGAAAAATTACACCCTGCCTCAAACTGTGAGGGATTCAACCCAAAGCTTTACAGGAGAGGCACCTCCCAGTCTGTGCTCTGTGCATCCACAACACATCCACAGACGGAGAGTCATTAACAGCCTCCCTCCAGGGAATGCCAAAAGATCCTGCAATGATAATGACCCCCCTTCCATGGAGCTGCTTTTGTTGGGAACAATGGAGCTCCCATGGTACCTCTCGCTGGCTGGAAATATTGGTATTAAGTGAGCGTGAGCACAGCTGTGTGTAAATGACATATATAAACAGATTAGATTTGTGTATTTATACTGGATGCAAACACATTAATAGCACATTTGCATACCCAGTTGGCTAAATGAGATTGCATGCAGAGCAGGATTACTGGTTACAAACACATTTATTTAGAATTTTCAATAAAGTATTTATATTGCCATTCAAGAGGTCAGAGTGGATTCATCATCCTCTTTCTCCTTTTTGCCTCCTTAGACACACACAAATGCTCTTGTCAACATGCTTTGCACGGATTGCCCATCYCTCTTCACAACTAGGCTGGGAAAAGGACTCAAGCCAGCAGAAGGAACTGAACTGAGGTGCTCAACTTAAAGGCTGCCCCAGTTTCCTCCCATTTAGTTTACTGAAGGTGATGTTTTAAGGGGGTGAGAGTTCTCCATGTGGCCACAGCATGAACCACTACCCAAATGCCAGTTTACAAAAGTCCTCTKTCCCTTCTCTGTTTAATGCCAGGGATCAATGCAAAAGTCTGTACGAAAGGCAACACGATATTGAAGGTGACACAACAGCTCTCAGACATTTCCAGAGCTCGAGSAGAATTCAGCTATTCCTTCACCCCAGGCCTGGAGCTGTCAGGGTGTTGCTAACCTTTTGTGCTGACCCCAGCTGTATTTTCCCATCAGGATTTTACCAGAGCTATTTTTACAAAGAGAAAGATTTCAGGTTCACCSGAAGCACTAGGCAAAGCTTTGATTCATGTTCTGCACTGTACCTGTGTCTGTGGGGGAGTCTCGACGGGAAAAACAAAACAGGAAAAAAAAAAWTWWAAAATCAATTATGTCTAAACCAGGAGCCTTTATATTTGCTCTAATTGTGCCCTGATTATTGGCTCGGGGTGCTTTCACTGCACATCCCAGATAAAATGCTCCCAAGCCCTCAGTTCCACGCCGGTTCCCGCTGAAGCTCCAGCGCTGCCTCCCGGGTCCCTGCCCGGCCCCGCCGATAAATCATCCCCGACCCGCTCCGGAGATGCTCCGGCCCCGCGCTGGCTCCGGCCCGGGTTGCCAGGCAACCTGTGCAGGAGGGATGCAGGGATGGATGGATGGATGTCTGCGAGCTGCTGACAAATGGCCAAGTGGCTGCACAACAGACTTCTCCCTGTCAGCACCGTGTTTGGGAGAAGTGCCTCCCCCGCCCCTGCTCTGGGCACGATCGTAAAACCCAACTCCAAAGGCTTTTGTGAGGAACGCACACTTCCTGCTCCATTCCTAATTGTTCCGAGCTGCGGGGAGGCAGCGATCACACAGCGTATGGCAACAGAAACGTGATCCCCTCAACGAGATAAAGTCAAGCGCTCCAAGAAACCTGATCTGAGCCCAGCCCGCAGTGCCACAGCAGCAGCTGATGCACGGATCAAACCCAGCCTGGATATTAAAGCAGCAGCAGCAGGAAAAAAGGAAACCTGACTTTCCTTTTCCTGAGCTCTGGAAGGGGTGTTTGATAAACCGTGACTCTGGGAAGAACAATTCATGGATTATTACAGGCATTATCAGCCGTGGTAACATCACTGCTCATGGTCCCACATTTCAGCAGAGGGGAGAAGAGGCAGGGAGAGATGAAYCCTCTGTTTGAAGGCTGCTCAGTTTGCAATTTCTTTTCCTCTAATAAAAGCAGGGTGGGAAGAGGAGGCATTCCCTTATCCAAACCAATGGCACTGCACAGAGGGGTGAGTGGMAGGAAGATCTTCCAAAGGGAGCAACAAGTCCTGGGCCTCTAGCAGGCTGGAAATGCACATTCCRTTGGGACTCTCCTCTCAACAGCAGCAGAGAGGCAGCTCCTTATTCTACTAAACAAAATCATTGCCACCAGCAAGAAACCAGGTTGGCCAACTCAGGTTTGAGTCTCCTGTCACGCTCATATTTAAATGCCCAGGACAGACCTCCTGCCGACAGACAGATCCCCCTGTGCAGGTGGGACAGGCACATCCAGGTCTGGGCAACATCCAGCTGCTCTCACAGCCACCCCAGGCTCTGCCCTTCCATGATCTTCAGGAACCCACCCTGCTGCACGTGGCCATAAACCAGGTTTCACCCAGTGAGTCCAAGACTCGCCCCTTCTTAAACCTCCCCAGACTGGAGACTGCCCTCTTTGACAAAAGGGAGCTTTCTGTTTGTCAAACATTCCCTGTAGGTTGTTGTCTCCTGCAGTCAACAGCTTTTCAGTGTTGCAAACAAAGCTAAAATGATTTGAGTGTGTTTTTACATAAATTATTTTTAAAGGTGCCTTTTAAGAGTTAAGCAGAACAAAGGTCTGGCACATTTGTGACCCAGAGAAGCAAAACAATGTGCTGCTGACAAGAGACAACAGAAAGCTTTTGATTATACTTCAGATTGCCTTTTCTRTACACAGAGAGATTCATTTCTGATTGTTATTTTAAACTGCTGTTAAAATGCTAATATACAAAAAGCCTTCTTGTACATCAAAACCAAAAAGCAAGTAAAAAGGAGGAGTTGGACATGTTCCTTTCCAAGGACATGCTTCCTTTCCCACATGGTGTCTCAAAGTACCTCCCCTTAATATAGGCAAGAAATTCAGCACTTAACCTGCAAACTTCAAGCTAAATAGAAAAATAAAGGCTGTTTTGATTTCTCAAACTCACGGTCCTTTCAGTCAATTTGAAACACCCAGCACAAAACCCCACCACTCAAACAACCTGAAATATCCTGTGTGATCCTTTCAAGGCTCAGACATAGTCTTTCCAGTGGAAGTTCCTCCAGTGGAAGTTACTGCAGAAATGTTGTTCCCTTGGGATTTCAACCATTATTGTCAATTATTCTGGAGACAATTTCTGCTGTCAAACAGGGATTTTATGCAAATGGCAGAAGGAAACAAATAAAAGCACTTCCAGAGCCCCCATACTTTAGAGAAATGAACAAATCCAAGAATAATGAGACAAAATGGTGGCAAGAATCCCCTAGGAAATTATCCCACTGGAGAGGCAGATATTTTTGTAGGTGACTGCCCAGGTAAATCATTAACAGTAGAACTGTGACTGCAGCAATGCCCAGACTGGAATTCAGGCACTTGGATACAAACTCCAGTTTTTGACCCTCGCCAAAATGTCATAAGACAACCTCTGGCAACTCCCTAAATTCCTATGAGAATAAGACTGGCACTGGCTGCAGYGTAGCAAAGAGACACCTGAGTGTGCAGATGTGGGTGGAAGAAATACTGATGATGACAAAATCAAATTCCRGGCTGAGGGACACATCCTCAGTGAAGGGGGGAATGGGGCCAGTAGTGAAAATAAGAGAGGAAAATAATAAAGATTTGAAAATGAAGGACCAGAAACGCAGCTGTAACAAAGGTGAACACTGGAAAGGAAACTTGGAAGGTGGATAGGGGAGGGATGCAAGGGGGAACTGGTGCTGAGACTGTGGAATTGCCTCCCCAGACACGTAGAACTGGACAATACYTCCCATAACAGATAAATGAAATATGCACCCTAATAAACCACAGGTGCCCTCTTTGCCTTCCCCAATTTGTGGCAAATGGGATGTTTGATTTGAGCGTTGAAGTTATTCCAGAGCAGTGGAGGGGAATGTGCTGCCATGTCATTTATCAGCTCCTCTAAATGCATAAGGCCTGGCTGATCAATCTCCCCACGCAGCCTAAAAGCCATATAAATCTGAGGGACGCTGTGAGAGGGGTGGGGGGAGGAGGAAGGAACAAAAGGATAAGGAAACCCATGGTGGAACAAGCACAGGGGGAGCAGGGGAGATTTCATGAGGCCATAAAAGCTGAAGCACAACCACAAAGCCAGAAGCTCTGCGAGCCTTCACCACAACACAGTGAAAACCACAAGGCACATCAAGTACAAAAACAACACYGGGCTAGGAGCACCGAGCAGTTTTTAACTGCAGCCTCCTGAGCAGTGCTCAACACGTCTGACACACCACTTAACCCAGGAGAAGGGAGAGAGGAGCTCCCCGCGTGCAGAGAGGAGCTGTGCAGAGGCACAGCAGCGCTTGCAGCCTCTCAGGGCTGCTGCCCTGGGGTTCAGCTGTCTCAACCACGTCCATTTACTAAGAGGTTCAAAGTGAAGCTCCTCAGTGGCCACGGAATGGAACCCAGCTTCCTTCCAGGGTGGCATTTCCACACCCAAATCTAAGTCTCCTTCCAGATCATACGAAAGCCCTCGCATTGGTTCTGGAGCAACGTGGAGCCAGGCTCAGAACTGAAGCCTTTTCAGCTCTAGTAGAATTCACAGAATCATGGAATACCAGAGCTGGAAGGGACTCACAGGATCACTGAGTCAACTCTTCCCCCTGCCCAGGCCATCCCAACAATCCCACCCTATCCCCGGGAGCATTGTTCAAACGCTCCTGGAGCTCTGGCAGCCTTGGGGCCGCACCCATTCCCTGGGGAGCCTGTTCAGTGCCCACCACCCTCTGGGGAAGAGCCTTTTCCCACCAGAAGGAGTGGAGCATCTCTCCATATCAAGTCCTTATTGCTGTCAAATCCTTTCCATGGCACTATAATCATTAGCTCTACTGGCACTGCTCTCCTCGTAACTCATTAGGGATCTGGGATGGATGCAGAAAATGATGAATATTTAGTCCCTATTCATCTACTACAGAAGCAGCCTATTATCAAACAAGTGACACCTTTACAAACTTAAATTAAATAATGGCTCCCGTCGAGGATTGCAAGCCCCTGACAGGATGGCAAGTGATTTAAGTAACATAAAGCTGAGCAACTGGTGATGGATCATGGTTTTCCACTTACTCTGTTACAGCCTGTAATAGAACAAATGATCATTTTTCAGCCTAATTGAACGTGGCCGCCCTGCTCGTACACAGAAGAGACAAAGCTTGATAATTTGCTTCATTAAAATGCATTTTTGTGTCATCGGAAAGATTAAAAAAAAAATTGGTTCTGTTGATAGGGAAGATTAGAAAAATAAAATTTATCATGCAAACAGCACTTGCAAATGAGGTGTATTTTGGCATTCATGCTGCTTATGTTGTGCAAGGAAGATAAGCCCTGAGCACTAAAGCACACAGAGCATCCTCATTGTGACAGTAATCAACGTTTCTTCAATAGGAATTATGTCACTACACCCATTTGAGGARCATTTTGTCATTTGCTGTTGCAATGGCCACTGGGCCACACTAAACAATTGTCAGATAAGCTGTTGGGCAGAACACAGAGAATCCAGTGACATTCAGAGAGTTTGGGGGTGTTAGGCTGTCAGCCTCCGTGCTCAAACAGAATCAAAGTCAACACTCAGACAGAGACCCAAACTACCAGGGAAAAAAATTTTAAAAATCAAATTTCATCTTGTCAAATTGCAGACAACACTGTCATCTGTCTGCACTTGCTTTGTTTTAGGGTTTGGGTTTTTTTGTTTGTAAAGCAATCTTGTTAGGAACAGCAAATTGCCATTTAGACAGCAAAMAACTCCTCTAAAACAAAACAGACATTTGCCATGTCAAGTAATCCACTCCTGGGCTCTGTGAATTTAATAAAGTGTAAGTCCAACATAAGTATTTGAAAAGGAAACAYTTTTACCTGTATCAACTTAGACTAAGCCAAAATCACTTGGAAAGAAGCTGGAGATTTCAATTCTACACTTAACACGGAAAATATCAAAGCACTTCACCATTATTTACTACTATATTCTAACTGCACTTTTAGGTATTGAGGAAGTGAGGATCCTGTAGATAATTTAAATTTCTTAACACCTGCAAGACAGATAAACTCAACCAAACTACTGAGATGACAGTATTGAAATAACTTTAAATCAACCCAAGAGCTTTGGATGTTGCCATTAATAAAAGCCAACAAACCAGTCACCCCTCGCTATTAGAAAAGGTGAACTGAAATTTAAATCACTATTTATAGCATTTCCAAAACAACAACAAAAAATACCTGAAAACAGACAGCTAACCAACATTTCTTATACTTAAATCATAAAATCATTTTCAAAAGCATAAACAAACTCATACAATCCTACAAGTTGGGGTAATGCACACCAAGGAGCATAAGGCAGAAATCTCTCTCACGTAATTTATTATATTTGATTCAGAATGGGGAGCAAACCGAAATGTATCTTATTGGCACTATCAGCCTTTTAAAAGTCAATCATATTATTAAAGAATTATAGATTATATTAAAAAATTAAATTTAGAATTTGGAAATTAATGTACTTAAGAAATGGAGAGTAAATAGGTCAGTTTTACACCTAAATCAAGATGTAACCTCCCACCCCCAAAGTACAGATACAGGGCAAAAAGGTTCCACCACAACCACCAGAGATGAATTACAAGCCCTCCCTTGGTTCTCTTGCTATGGCAAAAGCATTAAGCCCAGAAAATCCCGAATTCTGATGATCCCTGAACCCTCCAGCTGCTCTTTATAATGACTCAGTTTCCTTTCGGAGAAGAACAGGATACAGCAGGATGTTATATTTAACCCAGATTCCGGATCCCTTAGCAGATAAAATCTGAATAAAAGGTCAGGCAGTAGCTCTGTCACCAGATCATCATCCAAAGGGTGCAGGCAGGAATCCTGGGTTATTTTGTCCCCAGCACAGGGCACAGGCTTTGTTTCAGCTGCACAGCTCCTGCTTCTATCCATAGAACCGGGGAGATAGCCACGAACATTAAACCTGACTCCAGCCCTGTTGCTAAGGAACGACGAGGGACAGCTTTTTTGGCCCCGTCCATTTATAAAACAACCACTCTGCCCTRTGGGAGGACAAATGCAATCCCTCAAGTCCCCCAGTGCCCCGTTCCCATTTTTAAATGAACACACAGAGATGATGGAGAGCGCCAGGAAGYGCAAGTGATCTCCATTTTTAAGATGCCCTTGAAAATGAGATGAAAAACATGGTTTCAACAATCAACCGCTGTCGTGTTTATTAATCTTTCAAGCAGCAGATTCCTTCCCCTTGGCAACAGGGAGCTGTGGGGATTGTGCTGCTGGATTGCAGACCTCTCTCTGGGAAACAAAACAGCAGCTCCTGAAGGCACCTACAAATGATTTGGTTTATGCTGGAGTTGGAGTTTAGAGTTTCGCTTCCGTCCCCACACAGAAATAGCTCCCGAGCCGTGGCTCCAGGCCAGGGGAAATAGTTCTGTATTATTTTYTGGGATCAGCAAGATGGTGAGTGCTTAATAGATAAAAATATTCCACACGAAGGCAGAGAGACGACGAATCAAGAAGCATACRCCAGTTCAACAAAACCAAGAAATGATATTGTTAAGGAAAGTGTAACTTCTCTGGCAGCTGGGGAAAGATCAAGATTAGGGGAAGCAGTGAAATGACCCATTTTGAAGCCAAGGTCACTGACAGGATTTATAGATTTATATATAAGTTTATCCCTGAAGAGCCTTTGCTGAACATGAAATGCTGAAATAATTTTTTTTTAATCTCTCTCCCCCCCATTTGGGCTCCCTCATTTGCTGGAGGCTTTTAAAATTCATTCCTTTTCACAGCTGGTTAAACAATGGAATCTTTTGGCAAACTAAAAGGACAGAATTGATTGCCCTACACAAACTTTTCTGCACGTATAATTGATTTTTAATTCACTGCCTTATTTCCGAAAGGACTTGACAATAAACTCGGTGCTGTATGTGCAGTATTGATCCCTTTCAACAAGGGCTTGGATCAAAGACTGATGCAAGTTAATCACAAACAAAAGATTGTTATCTTTCATCTAGGAACCTGTGTTTAAACTAAATTCCCCTTTTTGAGCTGTTATACACCTTGTATTTTCTAGCTGTACTGCACCTCAGCATTTTGTAAACCTGCCAACAACTAAGTAACTATAATTTTATGCAACCTTTAAATAACAACTTTTTTCCCCAAGCAGAATAATTTCATCCTTCATTGGTTACTTCTGACTGTGAGGGCTGATGGTTCTTTTCCACTGTGAGGGCTGATGGTTCTTTTCCACTCTGAGTTCTTAGAATAAGACACAGACAAGACCTCCCCACATTTTCTTAGACTAAAATCTTATTGATTCTTCTTAAAACACAGGCACTACTGGGCCATAGCAATTTGACTTTGGTGTTTTTTTATCTCAGTACTCAGTCAAGTTTCAACTGTTACTGATTAACACACTTGCAAAGGTGGCTGGATTGCTAAATGCCAGAAAATGTTCATTTAGTGAGACTGTCACTCCACTATGAAGCTGCAATGTTTATTTTTTGTGGATAAAACAATAAAACCAAGCAGTAACTGGTATCTCAACCTTCTAAGMCTACTCCAGGAGTCAGATGCAGCCCTGCAATGCTGCTCAGCTCAGCTTTTCCAATATCCCTTGATGATTTTTTTCCACTCGACTATTCCAGAGGCTCTGTTTCAATCTGGCTATGAATTCCATTTTCTATAGCTGCCACATAAACAGTAAATAAAATTCATGGTATTTTTGCCCCAGTAAGCAGCTCTGTCTCCCAGCATATCTGAAGAGCCCTGGCTTCAAAGGAGGGAGCCATGAAAACAATGTTTTCATGAGCACACTCTCCAAAAAGGGCGGGTGAGAGACATTTGAAGATGATTCCAGGCAAAGAAGCCAAGCAAATAAGTCTGTGGGTTTTGCATAAGTAATTCCTTGACCCGCTACGCTGGATTACAAACACTTGCAAACATATTAGGGAAATAGTTTGCTGTATCTTGTCCTTTTTGGCAGAAGGATCTCCACTTGTATTTTATGATAAAGGAGTTTAGGCTGAAGCCAGGTGTGGATATTTTAAAATTTATGAACTTGTAAATCGATGTACATGGCCAATTAAGATTTAGCACCAGCAAGGATTAACTACCCTTGCACATAAATTGAGGAGGTTGTTTGAATGGAGGTTGTTTACCTCAACCACTCGACATCAAGTGCAATGTAAAATATTTAAAAGGCTGAATATTTCAAGATAAAAGCCAGTTATCAGGGATGTCACAGGGTGGCATTGACAGTTCTGCACAGAGATGCACAAGTTGAAAAAACCTTCCTAGGGAACACTTGGCAACTTCCTTTTGAGAATTTAACATGGATGGAACAAAGCGTAGAGGGAAAAGCAGAATTGCCCAAGAAACAATGTTAAGGTACAACTTCACCCAGATCTCCTTTAACTTTGGAAGACACAGCCCTGAGTTCCAAAGGTGGTTCAATTAAGCCTCACCAGTGTTCTCCATAATCAACATCTGAATGCTAATTAGGAGCACAATTCCACGCAGGAAGAGCATCCCTGTGCAATAAACTGCACCAGAGCAGCAGCAAACTCTGCCTGTAGCAAGCATGCATAAGTAAACAGAATTAATAACTACCCAAGTGTGGACGGGTGACTTAATCTGTTTCGATTAGATGCAGCTCAGCCCGAGGCCTTGGTGGTATTTAAAATGTGTTCATCATGTTTAATTAAAAACCTAATAAACTACAGGTTCTTTTAGTTCTGGTTTAGATTCGTATTTCTCTCTTCTGTAAGCCCTATTGATTTCATTAGAACTTTTTATCAAAAGAGAGAAAAAAGCACATTCTGAATGAAGAGATAAAAAGGTGAGATGGAATAAGGGCTGTTGGATGAGGAACAGTCAGAGCCAGCTTCTTCCCCTCCACATTTCCAATACATGAGGCACTCCAGAATAGAAAACCATTTCATTAGATTAACAAAACTAAAGATGACCATTGTACCCTGTATAAATTATTGCTGTTTGATACGTTATTGATCTGAAATGGAAGCTCAGGAGCAAGTGCAGGGTCAGAATTGTAATGAACAGCACTGAAGTATGAAAGCAATTTTGCAGAGAAGATTTTGTCCCAAGACACGTGGAAATTTTATAAGGACAATTTGTCTTGGGAGATGTTCCCACTGAAACCACAGCAGGAAATATGGATGAACTGAAAGAAGTTCATGATCATGGTTCCAGATTTGGGATCTGTGGAAAGGACCCAGTTCTATCATTAGGACAAGCACCAAAGCAAACAGAGGCACTGTCAGGTTTGTTTGCTTATTCTCCATAAACAGCAAACTGTTTCTGGATGATTCAAAACTCCACTTCCATGGCCCCTTTCCCAGCTACCCTGACCCTGCTCCAGAGCAGGGACACGCCACGTGCCAGACATGGAAACCTCCAAGAGGCACCAGTTGTATCAAAACAAGACCACTTGCTTCTGGCTTCTCCCCAAACAATCCCTCTTCTCCAACCTGCACTGCTCTCTCCTTGAAACCACAGCCCCTGACCAGTGAGGTTCCAGCAGGTGATGCTGCTGGATGTTGGTGTGTGCTCAGAATGTGCCTCAACAAGGCATTAAATGTGACAATTGCTCCAACTTGTCCACGGAAGTAAATTCACGAGCATTACAAGAGAAACCAAGCCCTGCCCATCAAACCTCTGCTGGAAATTGATGTTGTCAGGTGGAGAATGAGCCTTTACAAACAGGAAACAGCTGCTCAGAGCTGCCTGTGCACACATCAGTGGAGAAGTTTCTTTAGCCACTTCCACAGGCAGTGTGCAAGGCTGGGTTTCGCTCTGTGCCTCTGAATTTACATAGTGGGATAAAAAAAGGTTTAAAAATAGCCACAGGTTGAGAGACACAAGGGAGATAACAAACCTCTGTCTTCATATTTACAAAGCCTTCCATGTAATTCAATCAGTGGCCAATTTTATCCTCTGTTTAATTTGATCTAAACATCTGCAACCACATCACCAGCAGTAAAAATAACATAACTCCCATCCTTTGTTTTAATCAGGTCTGATATAGCCAAGCAGCTCTTACCTCACAGTTTGGTCACAGGCAGCAGAGCTGTTCTAATGAAAAACAAAGGCTTTGTCTTTGGGCAACTGAGAGTCCACAAAAAAAGTTTAAAACTCGGTGGTGGTGGTATTATTATTATTTATTATTCATTTATTTCAGTTGGTCACATGCCACAAAGCCTCTCTCAGTTCAGGTTAACTGACCAAAGCTCTGTATCTGGTGTGCAATCTGCTTATTTATCCAAGTTGTAAAACTTAAATTTAAGTAGATATTTGCTGGGCTGCAAGAAAAGACTAATTATAAATCTAGCACAAATAAGGACATTGATTGACCTGGGTCTTCTGCTTCCCTCAGAGTTGTGTCTCTTGGGTTATCAGCCCACCACATTACTGCAGGCTTCATCATTTGCCATCTGAGATGAAGGGGACACACAGAGTTAAGGCTGTCACCAAAGTTTAATTGTTTTGGCCAGACTTCGGGTTTGACACGTCAGTATTTTCTGAAAAATACTTCATTGTAGAGTTCCTATGCACCCTATGGATCAGGCAGAGCTTTCCTCAGTTTCACAGAGCCAGCAATAAGGAACCTTCCCTTGCAAGTCTCAGAAAGGCTCTGAAGTGCAGCAGAGCTGCTTTAAGCTGGAGCTGTCTCCAAGCTGCAGGGACCAACCCGCTCTGAGGCTGTGCAGGTGGAGCTTTGCTGTCTATAAATAAGAGCACAGTTTGATCTTTGGCTCTGCCGAGGCTGGAGGGCTGCCAAATGTTTCTGGAAACTTGGATGGAACAGAGCAAGAACAAATATGATAAAATGAGCTGGGGCTGACAATGATTTATAGAGTCAGTGATCATTACTCTCTGCTCACAGGCTGCACTTTTGGAGTAATGCTTCACTTCTCAATAAACTTTGTTTTTTCCATTGGTAAGGCTCGATTCTCTCTCATTTAATGTGGGTGGATCATCAAAAACCCTGAGTGCAGCAGCCACACCACTCACAGGGCAGCTGATGGAAAAAAACAAGAGAGGGGGAAAAAAAGCTACACAGGAAAAAAAAGAGAGGTGCTGGCACCATCCAATTTACCCATGGACGTCTGCAGAGAACACAGGCTGAAGCAATACGAACACAAACTTACCAAACACAGGGCAGAGCACTCCAAGGATTTGTTCCTTAAACAAAACTCCCTTTTATGACAAGATAACTGCAAAACTTATCAGGAAGCCGTGTCCCAGGCTCTTCCCTCATCCCCTGGTGTCGCTGCCAGCRCCAGCACATGATCCTCCCTCCCTCCCTGACTCCAGGCAGCCTCCCTGCCACAAAGGTTCTTTGTTGGCTCGTGGAATCAGCCCCAAACACGGGGCTGTGGGGCCTGGCTCAGCCCTACTCAAAAGGTTGAAATAAGGAGAGAGCAAAGCACACGTAATTCACTGGAAGAACTCCCTGAAAGCCTTGCAGAGAACCTACAGCTTAAAAAAGCCTCTCCAGCCATTGCCTGAGTAATTAAAACCACTAAGAGACCATGAAAGTTTCCTCCATTAATCAGTTATATTTTCTAACACCAATGCCAACTTTATTAGCAGCTTAACAAGACTGCATTTTTATTTTTGTTTACTTCTTTAAATACTTCACCAATTAACCAGTTTAAAAATTGACCCATWCAAGGCAAAAAAAAAAAAAATCAACCAAACTTTTCTCCTGTCATTTTTCCATGAGCAATTCTGTCTTGCACTGTATCAAATTTTTTCATTTATATACCCATGTATATGTATTTTTGTTTATACACCCGCCCTCTTCTTGCTCATAAAGGTAATCTCTTTAGGGAAAAAAAAAAACATTAAAAAGCAAGAGAAGCAACATGAACTATAAAGGCTGGAGGAGATAAATCATTTCCTACCACTTCATCTTCAGTCCAACACTTCTCAATCAGCTTTGGCACAGGTTTCTTCACCAAGCGCTGCAGGGCTTTTCCAGCATCGTAGTTACTTTCATGTAGCTAAAAAATAAAGAAGACAAATAGATCATTCAAAGGAATTAGCAGTGATCTGATATTGGAGAAAAAAACATTATAGGGAGCCACATGAGATGTTCTCTGCCTAATTATTTTCACTGTTGATATATGAAGTGAAATTTAAACAACCTGAAGGGTAATCGAGGTTTTATCAGTAGAAGGAGCAGCATTAAACCAAGCATTCATTCCCCTTCCTTCCTAAATCTCTCCCAGGTAATGTTCAAGCCAAAGTCACACTGCTTCCCTTCTACTGACAGGGCTCAATGTGATGTCAGCCGTGATAAAATAAAAATTAATACATTATGGGTTATACTTCACACAAATTGGCTCAAATCTCCTGTCGTCAGCAGGAACAGATTTGAACTGCTGAAGGTGCTCTTCCACCTCCACCAAGTTACTGGGGCATTCATTAGTTTTGAATACTTAAGGGAATTCTAAAGAAAAAAAGTACTTCTAAAAATAAAAGGTCACTCCTGGGCACAGACCTCTGCTCGTTACCTGCAGTTTGTTTTTAGAACAAACAGAAATGTTCTTAACTGACAGCCTGAACATTTTTTTTCCTCACCAACAGCTAAAGTAACAATAGCAAACAGAGTGTTTCTGTTCTGTAAAACAAGTGCTTCAATAGAAGGTGGACAAGAAYGAAAACTAAGCCAGAGTGGTTTTCTATTAATTTTCAGCTTTTATTTGGCACCTCTGGGGAGGTTCCAGGCACTCGGCGCAGTAATTAATTATATGCATTAATGCAGGGTAACCAAAGAAAACAATGCTTCAACTTCCAAAAATCCATCTCTCCTGGTCCCCCCCTTCAGCCCCAGCTCAGGGATGTGCCACCACAGCAGAGCCACCAGCAGCACTCCCACCTCTGGCAGTCCGGGAGAGGCATCCCCTGGGCTCTCTGAGCACAAATCCTCCTTCCAGACCTGTCCCAGGTGGAATTCCCTAAGGGACACCAGGGGATGGGTGTAAACCTGCCTGGGCTGAAGGGGAACAGGGATCTCAGCCTCCCTCACCCGAGCCCCTGCTCAGAGCTGAGCCTGCAGTGCCAGCCCTCACTGGCTCTGCTCAAACACCAGAACTGACTGAAAAAAAAACAACTAAAAAAAACAGTTCTAAGGCTCCTGTGGTATGCAGTGCCTACTTACAGGCATGAAAATAAGATGTTGCCTTTTCTGCTGGGTACACATTAATTTTCCTCCTTGTTTGCACTCCAGCACTGGGAACAAATCCATCTCAAAGAAAAAAGCGCTGTTTGTTTTGCCAGCTCACCTTGCAAATGCTTCTTTTCTGTGCGTGCCACTACCTAGAAGATTTTTCACTTAGGAAATGTGACAGTGTTGAAGAGAATGGTGCTTCTGTTTCCCTTCCCTCTCTGCTCCTTCCCAAAACATGAGGAATGCCAAAGCCTCTTTGTAACTTGGAGGGCATCTTTATTTTGCCTCAAGGACAACACGTGTTTTTCCCTGGCAGCCCCATTGCCCAAGCAGCTCAATCTGCACAAAAAATAAACCAGACAAGCCCAGGAAGAATGGTCTGGTCTGACAGGCAGCCACTCCAGAAAAATAAAAGTTTACAGGCCAGCAAGACAGTCCCAAATCAGCAACAGAAAATATSAGCATTAACTTTTGACCAAGTAATTACATTAATAACAATCACAAACCCRATCAGCACAGATGTGAAAGAAGAGTCATGGAGCAGAGAAAACTCATGTGAAAACAGACCTGACAGAGGTTTAGTGTCTCCTGAAAAATGTTACTTTTAAGGGAGGGGGAGAGAGAAGGTTTTGTAAATGCCAGGAATAGGATAATGCAGCAAAAAGAAAAATATTTTCTCTAAGTGCTGGAGTTAAATTTACATGTTCCAATCTGGCTCATTCTCTGCTTTTTACCTTCAGTCATTCAATATCTCTGAGCACTTTATTGGCAAGATTCAAACACGTAAAGAACAGCTAATGATGACTGCTTCTGGTTTCATTAACTTCTGCTTGAACTTCTCCAGGTATTTCTATAAACACTGGATCATTGTCCCATCAGCCAGAGAATCACCATTTTTAGCACTAACCCTGTCATCTAAATTTGGCACCACTGTGACATTTTATCTGTACACAACTGCAACGAAAGGAACCAACACAAATGTACCTTAAAAGAGAAAATACAGCAACTTCTGCATCACTGCTCAGGATAAAAGAAAAACTCTGAATGTGCACATGTCCAAAAACCTCCTTTATATTACTACTAAAGAAAGCTGGATCCCAGGGAAGGTGTTTCAAGTCTGCACATTCCCACAAGGTTCCCAGTTCCTACTCCAGCCTCGGAGCAGAGCTGCCATTTCTGTCTGGGTGATGCTGCAAATAAATTCTCCTTTGGCATGGCTCAGCTGTCAGGCACCTCTAGTCTGTAATGAACCCATGAATTACATCTTGCAGCTCTGACATCTCCGGGCTTGCTCATCAAAATATTGTTCTTCAATTGTAATTTATAACTTAATTTAAATGTCCCTTTCYTGTGACCTTTTTAGATCAGAATGGCATTGCATCTGGCAGCTTCTGCTCCAGCAAGGCATCCTTTGGCAATTACAGTCATTATGATCTCCCCTGAAAAGCCCATCTCAGTTAGGCTGCATTCATGCCACAATATTAAATAATTGCAGTCCATTAAGAACGGTGAGATCCCAGAGTCTTTTTCTCCAAGGAAAAATTGCTACTATCTAATGAGACAGTTTTACTGAACTGCTTCGAAATCACAGAACCCCAGAATGGTCTGGGTTGGAAGGGACCTTAGAGCACAAGAGATTTTTCAGCCAGATCCCACTTTCATGGGGCTGCAGCCATTCCAGCACTTATAGGACACCACCGGAATTCCAGAGTTCTCCAGGTTGCAGTGCTGGCTTTTCCATGGGATGATGACTTGCCATGGACAAATCACATCCCAAGATGAGAGAGAAAGAAAAAGACAAGGAGAATGAAAAGCAGGATGGGGATTACTGCCATGTGGCTTGAGCAACTCCATCTTTGGGTGTAATAACTCCAACCAATACCYAATTTAACACAAAATGTAATTCAGGACACTTCTTTCAGTAGCAGAGCTGACAAATTTCCATTGGATGTGGATATTCTTTATAGCTATGGACATCCTTGCTCTACTATGAAAATGGAATATGCTCATTTTAATCTTTATCAACCATTTCTGATACCCAGCAAGACAAGAGCCCCAAATGCCCTTTAGGTATTATTTGGGTATCAGACGAAATCAAACAAAAAACCCCCCAACTTCCATCTCCTCCCCCCAGTTCTAATCTATTTTAAGGATCTAAATAGCTGATGCTAATGATGAAGATTAAAAAGGCTGATATTTGTGATGCAGCCACTTTGCACACACTGGTACTGCCAGGGAGCTGCCAAACAGCCCAAAATGCAGCTGCAGAACAGCTGTGGGGCAATAAAGGCATGGCCAGTGCTCCACACACATCCAGGGCAAGAACTCGCCAATTACCTGCAAAATTTAAAACATCGCTTAAAAAAAAATTTTAAAAAATAGGAGAATTTTGCATATTCCCCAAAAATTTTAAAAGCAATCAAGGCAGTCATTTCTGGCCCTTTTTATCTGCCTGTTTCAACAGTTTCTGTAAAAAGACTTCCTGACTCATCTTACAAATAAAGTGCTGGAGTTTTTCCCCTAAGAGCAAGGATGAGGATGAATGAAAATTCAAAGTGGCAAAATTGTCTCATGCACTGGAGGTGGCTTCACCCTCCAACAGGCCCGGGCAGAGAGCGCTGGCCCCTGAAGTGCTGCACTACCTCGTTTGAACCAGGAGAGCAGCTGGTAATTAAGACTCATCCAGAAGGAAAACTAGTAATAAGAAGAAATGCTAACATATATTTAAATAATTTTTTTATGCTTTCAACCTTGTCTGTAGTTAATGAACAAGAAAATCTGGTCTAAGGGCAAGTTAAAACAGGGAGTAATTTGTCTGGGTGACATCTTGCTTCGAACTGCATTTCCTTACACCGAGATTACACTGTCATGTTTGTCACTCATAATGACACGTTCCCATGTAGCAGAGTTATGAGAAGGCAGAACAACACTATTAGTAAAGAGAGATTTACACAGTATTAGCATATGATTGCTTTGTCTTTCCTCCATGTAGTACCACAYGAGCTTAAGTGGTGCTATTTCTTCACCCTATGAGGATGAATAAGAGTGGCTGGCTCTGATTTCCACAGCAAAAATATCACACAGACCAAAATGACCAGAACCTCAGAGATTCGGTGTTCCACGCTGAGTTTGCACCCTGACAGCCCCAGTCTCTGTTGCAGGGTTTGCTGATGCTCACACTCACTCTTGGATCAGAACACCAGGCAAGGCTGAACACTGGGAATGAATTATTCCTCTGTAACTCTGTCAAAACTGAGCACAAAGCAGTAAATTAATTCCTGCTTGACCTGGGATCTCTGGGAACAGAACTGCAGAACCTCTGACCAGCAGGCACAGGTCAAGAGGATAAAAGAGGTCATGAGTTTCTGGCTTTGCACTGGTATGGACACAAAAAGGATCTTAAACCACATCTGATGCTAAATGAGAGTCTGGAGGGCAAAGAGGAGGGAGGAAGGGGAAGGAACTACTCCAATATTTATCCCAGCTCTCACTSCTCAGCACTGCCAGCAGCAGCAGCAAGGTCTATGCTCAATATTCACCACATTACATCTTTCCATAGGTTGTCAGATCTGACATCACCTTCCCACCACACAGCAGGATGAGCTTTCTGAGGTCATTTTTTCACCATTATTATGGTGAAGACCTGCAGGAGCTGCTGTGTCCTCCCTCCACCCCTCCCAGTCTGACACCAGCACTCATCAGGAGGGCAGCAAACTCCAAATGAAAACTTTATTCCTTCCTAAGGGTTACAGTGACAAACGTGGCAGCAAATCCCAACAGCCAAACAAAGGAACAGGAGCTGGAGTTTACCTGGAATGTTAAGTGAATAATCATTTCAATGAGCTGAGGTATAAATACATATATATGATGTCTATATGTTGCATTGTGCCTTCCACGATCTTCATTTCTATCTGGCGTAATTAACAATAAATCATTCTGGGGGCTTACAGCACCTGTTATTACATAAATAAAACAGTAGCAAAGGAGCTTGTCAAGACTGATTTATGTGAAGTGCTACTCTGAAGTTTATTGGATTTCCATAATAAGAAATCATAGCATATCATTTTCTTTTACATTAATCTTCTGGGTTGCATATGATAATTTCTAAACAAAGACACAACTTAGTGCAGGTTAAGAGTCTCACAAATCATTTATCAGATAAATCTGATCTGTTTAAATAGATGGTGAACTGAGAGAAAAAAGTTGCCATTTCGTCAGGACAACAAATGACCTAGCTAAACAGTTTAAAGTCAAAAAAGCAAGGTCTCAGAAATAAGTCAAAGTTTCTTAAAATATCCCTGACAGAACTATTATTTATAAGGAAACTCTTTTCTAGAAAAGTTCAAAGTGGACAAGGAAAGCATTTTCTAAAATAGATGTGCACTAGAAATACAAAGAGAAAAGAACCAGAAGAACAAAACCAAAATATTTTGGGACTAATCTGATTTCAGAAGCAAGAACTCCACAACTGCAACCACAGACTCCTTGGGCTTCCAAGCGATTAAAGGGGGTAATTAAAGGAGATAGAGAAGCACTGAAGTTAAATGAATTTTCTGCATTAGCCTTTTACTATAGATAAGRGAAAAGAAATTCCAATTCCAAAACCTCTTTAATGATTATTGACCTTAACAGAATTTGAGTGTCCGAGAAGGATGGTAGGGGACGGCTCAGCAAACCCCAGGGTGGTGAGGCACCAGAATCAGGTGGCATCCATCCCAAGGGGAAGGAGCACAAGGAACATTTTCCCTGTGAAGAATGCAGGCATTTTAACTTCAGCTAAAACTCCAGACTAGCTGGGCTGAATGGAAGGCCCAACAGCCAGGTCAGGGGGCAGCTGAGCAAGACACAATTCCAGCTGGGAGACCTGACCTGAGCAGCTTCCCCCACAAACACTGACCGGGGTCACCTTCAAGGCACCACCCACAAGTTCATCACTGAACTTCTGCAGGTCACAGTTCTGAAAAGCACTTGCTATTTGAGAGGAAGTTACTATATCCTAAGCTACTACCGAAAAAATGCGACCCCAAAATCTGATTTACCTGCTAAATACTTTAAGCACTACCTGCTTTAGGTAGTCCAGGAATGACTGGGAAGGCTGTTCTTCCCCACAGGAATCACTTACTGTGTTGAGGGCGTTGAGGGTGGTGTCATCCCGGGAGGCAGCCACACAACCATCCTCTGTGGATCCCCCATCACACATCCCTGCAAAGGCTGCCATGCTCCTGCAGGGTTTGAGGGGAAAGGGTTCAGTTCCTCAGCTGCTGTTGGATGCACATATCGTGCAATACACAAACAGTACATTTACACCTTAAATCAGAAATTTTAAGGCTTTGTGATACYATGTGAACAAGTAGAATACCACAAAACTGCTGGTTGTTATGCAAAGCCGAGTCACCTCAGCACACGGAATAAATTCAAAAYTAAAATCCAATCTAATTTGCTTTCATCAGTTAAAAATCTCCACTGTGGTAGGAGCAGAGCCTGATCAGGATTATGAAGATGAAACCCGCAGACACGAGGACAGTGTCTCAGCAGAGACAGCAAACTTTCTGCTGTCATCTTAGTATTATTATGTCAAAAAACTGACTGAAATTGCAGATTCTCCAGTCTCTGAGTTCCTGCAAGCTACAGGTAATTTACTGGGACTCTAAATTATTATGAAGCCACTAATGAGTTTGCTGAATCCACCAGGCAAACCAGAGAAGAACTGAAATGCAAAGTGGAGCTCCAAACGGGATTCCCTGAAGGAATCCTCTGCTGTCCCAGCTGCTCCATACAGAGCAGTTCCTTCCCTTGTCAGCCATCCCACACCACACCAGCACACACTGCTGGCTCTGCATTTTCACTCCAGAGCCACAGCTGATGGGAGGATGCTGTGCTGGCCCACCAGCAAATCTGAGCATTCTTGTCTCAAACTGAACATCTTGGCTGATGCCATTGGCACCCACAGCCCCCCAGACCAGAAGGAAGGAGGGACTGCAGCCAACACAACAATGCACAGTCCCACTCCAGCATGCCACAGGCACTGGTGGGATCGTGGCTGAGCTCACCTCGCTGCCCTGAGGTACATCAGCAAGTCACAGTCGTTCACTCCTGGCATCCACACCAGTTCCTCGTGCTGTGTCACCGTGTCCCCATCCGGGGAAGGGAACGGCTGCAGGTCAGGGAGCTTGGCCTGGAAAACAACGAGTTCATACAGACATCACAGTTGTTCATCATGTCAGAAGGATACAAAAGTCTGTAAATTCTCTGGAATATCATGATCTGATAGATGGAAGATATTCAGACAACAGGTGGTGAAGGTGTTYGTTCCAAGCATCAGAACTTTGAGGACACTGAGTCATCCAGCCCCAACCTGTTCCCTTTATCCAGCATTCCTTCTTCCAGAAGTGCAGCAATTTTCCCAACAATTATGCAGGGCTAACACCACCTCTCAGGCCATTGCCACTGAAGCCCTTCTGTACACAGAAATATTAAGAGTTTGAAAGGAAAGCATTTTGCACTGCATGCACAGCCCTCCTGGTATGGAAGTCCAGTGCTGATGGGCAATTTCTCCTCAGACACAGCAGCCTGCGTTTGTCACAAGAATGCTGCTCCAACTGCTGCCTGCCAGGCTAAAACACACTCACAGAACACACCAATATGAAAGAAGGCAAGAATGTAGTTACCATATGTGTTCCATCTTAAATCAGGAAAAACCCCCACACATTTGACACTAAGTTTAAAATTAAATCCTCAGTAAATCATTAAAACTCTGAGGAGAAACAAAGACATTTCCTGAAAGGGAGATAGCTCAGCGAAATGAACACTGCCTCTAAATAAGTATTACATTCTATCCAGAGACCCAATTAGCATCTTTAGTCATCTACTGCTATGAGATGAGATAGCTGAGAGCCTCTTCAGAAACAGCTTTTAAGCCCTATAATTACCTCCTATACTTACAACGCTAAACGTATTTGAGAGGCAACATTTATACATAACCAGTAATTACAAGTCACAGGTTCAGATGTCTTTCATGTTCTGCTCTTTAATCTGTACTTTATTTTACTTCTTGCCTGGGAAAATGGATATGTCATTGAACTTCTCTTCTGGAAAGGGATAAGCCAGCATTACACCCAATGGGATTTCTGTGAAAGCAATGCACTCCAGCAACCAGGGAGCTGCATGGATCCATGGCGGCCTCGGGTACCCTTGGAACATGCCTAATTACTGGCGCAATTTCTACTTGATCACACAATCATTGAGGTTGGAGAAGATCTCCAAGACAGTCAAGTCCAATCTGTGCCCARTCCCCACCTTGTCACCCAGCCCAGAGCACTGAGTGCCACGTCCAGGTGTTCCTTGGACACCTCCAGGGATGAGGACCCCCCACTGCCCTGGCTGTGTCCCTGTTTGCTGTGATGATGACACAGGCAGTAGTTTGGGGGATCTGTGCACCAAGGAAAAACAACCCAACAATCTCTGACATCTGTAACATGCACAATTCAAGGAACATGAAGGCACGAGATTTATCCAAAACCACTGCTGAGACCTCAGGGCTGTTTCCGGATTCTGCGGCTTTTACCTTGTGCTCCCTAAGGTGGGTGAGGAAAGAGGATCCACATCCACTCCCTGAGCCAACACAGCCCAGTGTGCRGAGAGACCCCTTTTACACCTTCCACAGGATGGATCAGACAACAGAACAGGGAGAAGCAAACACCACCTTCAGTCTGACTTCCTACCACAGCTGCAACCAACCATGCCTGTGTCTAAAGGCAACACCTCACGCTAATTAACAGGCTGGGAAAATCCTCTCAGTGAGCACATTTGTCAGAAACAAGGATGCTCAGCAGATGAGTGAGAGAACAATGCAAGTCTAAAACATGAAGCAAGCAAGAATTAACAGTATTCTAAATCAATGGACCTTCTTCCTGCTTTTTTTTCCCATCCATAAATGCATGTGGTAATTATACCTTACAGCAAGGTGACTAATGCCTGCCAAAATATTAGATGACAATTTGAGATGAAAGTTGTTTTGAAGGTATCATTTACAGTACTCTTGTTATGACTACTGAAAAGAACACTACAGGTTTAATTGCCAAGGACTTTTTTCCTCTAAAGGCAAAACATCCTTAAGAATGTTACAGCAGTTCCATAAATATTTACTTTCACTACTTATAAAATGAGATTTTTAAGAGGGTCTGAATGAATATTCATCACTTGGATACAAAAATCCAGCACTTGGACAYTACAAAGTCAATTCCTCAGGAAAAGGAGAGGCCTCAGCTCCCAGTGACAGATCTGGCCCTATGAACCACAGCAAGTTGTATGTTAATACCCTTTAAGAACAGATTATTTCCAATGCTTATGAAGGATTTCTCTCAAATTAGAATTAACATACCAGGAACATCTAGAGTCTTAACCTTATTCTGCTTCCCAGTGTGTGAACACACTCGCAGCTTTCTCAGTTTCTATTTTAACAATCCAAGTGACTTAAAGCACTTCTTTAACTTCCAGTAGTTACTCATATTCCTTCAATCTTATCCAAGAATTAACCCAATAGCACTTCTGCTACTAAAAATCATTAACATATCAACATCTGACATAGAAAAATCTCAATAAGTGAGCTAAGGAATTCTAAAGACCCCACTAGAGTCATCTAAAGATGATTCTAAAAAAACTCACTGCATTTGAACAGCCGCAATTTTAAACAACTGTCATCTGAACAGATCAAGAGGCAAAAGCATGTCCTCTGATATCAGAATGCAGACAAAATTCCTTACCTGATGGCTGGGTCCAACTCTGATTTCACCCTGGGTACTGTTTAGCCTCCTAAGATATAAAGAAAAAACAGTAATGAGAAAGAATTGCAATTAATGAAATTCAGGGTCACATTCTGTATTTCTTGTCACTGCATTTCCAATGCAAATGGAAGAGAAGCAAAAATGACACATGATTAAGAAAACAAGAGGGGATATGCTCAGGTGTGTTGAGTGACCTGGTCTATGGAAGGTGTCCCTTGGCAGGGGGTTGGAACTGGATGAGTTTTCAGGTCCCTCCAACCCTTCAGTCTTTGTAATACTCAAGCTTAGGTCGTGGTGCTCTGGCAGTGCTGCTCTCCTAGGAAACAAATCCACTCCACAATATGTGCCAAAAGCTTCCAGAAAACAATGAGAACATGTCAAAATGTTTTCCCCAATGCATATTTTTGCAAGACAATCTGACATTGTTCCCTTGTTTTCAGGTTATGCAACGAAATGACTGAGCCAGGAAATCAATTTTATATTTACAAAGCTATACATTAAATACCAGGTTACATTTTTTCAGCTACAAGGTGTCAGAACTCTTCCCTGTGAGGAACGAAGGGGAACCTGACAGCTGAAAATGCTGATGCTCTTCCTTTATTCCCAGAATTCATTTTAAGGCCATGTACATCTCTACCAGTCAGTGCAAGTCAAGCTTACAATGTGTCTGTGCAGTGTCTGCAGCTACACACAGCCCTGCACCCAGCCAAAGCCAAAGGCTGCATGAGCTGGGTTTGTACCCAGACACAAAATCAGGCTGGTTTCAGTTCAGATAGGAAGAACCAAATACCCCCCMGTCCCAATTTCTTCAGTTGGATCACACTGAATATGATAAATGAGGCATTTAATAATCAAGGCTGGAGTATCCTGTAAGTAATTGCAGAGTTAAAAGCAAAGTTTTGGATGGGACTTCTGCTCCCAACTCTTTCTGTAGGAACTCAGTGGGGCTGTCCAATCATTCCTCATGAAGTGTGGACAGAGAGATTTCTGTGTGTCTTTCCATCACTCAATCACCATTTCCTGAGCATAGTCACACTTCAAGGTGCTCCTTCCCCTCCCAGAAGGTGAGGACTGGGCTGAGTTGAGCTGCTGTGCAGGAAGCTCTGGCAGGCTGCTCGACATCCCACTTGGATTTTAAAAGGGCACAAAGCCCATGGCTCTTCAAGGGCACACAATCTGTTCCATAATTTTTACTGTTTCCACATCCCCAGGAATGGGTTTCAAATGGAAAGAAAATTCTTGCTATGGAAACTAAAATGCACTGTAGATTTGAAGCTAAATCATATTGGTGAGAGCAATTACAATAAGAATGGAACGGCATCCTGTGTTTATTCGATGGGAAAGGGAAAAAAGGAGCCAACACTGTATATGAAATGTGACACAAAAGAAACTGCTGTAACAAAGCAGTATCCATAGCAACAACAACTTAATATTTCAGTCCTCCTCAGCTGCAGTGGATTAAATATAATGACAAGATGTTCCCTTTGAAAAGTAACCTGTTGCCATGGCAACGTTGTGTTCTGCAAAGTAAACAGGGGCTGGTCAGAAAGGAGCTGGAAGCCAGCGACGGAATATCAAAAAGGCAAGAGGCTTCTGTGGCAGAGCAGGGCAAATCAGCACGCTCTGATCCACAGAGCCTTGTTCCACACAGCTCCAGGAGAGGAGAGAGGATGTTCAGTTCAATAAAGCTTTGTCTTTTCCATTCTGAAGCAACAGGGGAGGTTGGAGGTTCAAGGCCAAAGGCAGCACCATTGAGAGAAAACAGTTCAGAGGTGAGGAGGAGAAGGGGCTGAGACAGCACAGGCTGGTGCAGAGCTCTCATTTCCCAGCTTTAGGAAGAAGGGAAGAGGAAGGAAGGCTGGCACAGCTGTTCGTGCACAATTTCCAATACAGCCTAACCCTCTCTGTTTATCATCTGCCTTCTTGTTCACACCAGATTCACCCATTTACACCACGACTCGCACAAGTGGCAGCTTTATCCATGAAAACAAGGTCGTGAAGGACTGGAACATGGCAACCCAGACCCACCCCAAGGCCCAGTGGGAGCTGCCATGAAGCACCATGAAGCTTTGGGGATCACTTGGGGTCACGACTTGCTGTTACAGAATGGCCAGAGCCAGGCAGGAGGCAAGGCTGGGAATTCGTAGCCAAACTCTCCCGAGGTTGGAGACAATGGCAAAGGCACTTGGAGATTTCTGCACAGCCTCATCCTGTCCTTGATGTGAATCCCAGTCAGTTCCTTACCCAGCAGGTTCAGGGAAGCCCTTTGTCATGAGGCTGACAGGCTTCTGAAGGAATTACACGTGCTGGATACACTCAGTGGCCCTTCAGGGTCAGGGATCCCCTGCACAAGGTGGAATCTCAGAAATGGTGCTACTGCTTCTTTCATGTTTCCCTTTTTTACTGCCAGAGTTCAGCAAGAGACCTGCTATGCTGTAATTGCACGTTTTTCACACCGACTGGCACGGGGCTGAGGGAGGTGGCACTGCTGCAGCACCACATTGAACCAGCTCTGCTCTTCTGCAGCTCCTTCCACCCAGCAACAGCCAGGGTTTATTTGTCCTGCTGTGGTCACCAAGCACTCACTGCTCTCCCCACATGCTGCACTTCCACTGGCTCTCAGACATCTTCTACCAGCCAGCAACAGCTCAAACCCCATGGAAATAACTCAGTGCTACCATTAAGTTTAAAAAACCAACCCACAACAAAACCCCAAAACAAAACCCCACAACCCAAACGTCACACACAGGACAGCATTCTGTGCTACCCACTTAACCACTCTGGGCAGCACTGCTCCTGATTCTGCAGATTGATGTGATCCCTAATTAAATTAGAGGGATCCTTCAGCAGAAGAAGGTTTTTAAACCAGCCAATTCACTCAGCCACAAACCTCCTCTCAAGCAGTGTTTCTGATTCTCTTTGGAGCTCTCCAAAAAGGGTTTTCAAAACCAACTTGCTGAAACCCATGGCCTGGTGTGACATGTGCACATTACAGACATGAACTTCCCAGTGCAGAGGAAGTTTCAACCATCAAACTGGAAGTAGCCTCAGCCTAAGCAGCTCCCAGCACCCTGGATCCAGCTGCAAGAGGGTTGGGGCTCTTGGAATTGAGTCCAGAAGTGGCACCAGGACAGGGATTCCTGTTCAGAAGCGTCCAGAAACAGCTAGAAGAGGTCATTATTTTATATGACCAAAGAYTAGAAGAGGAAAGACACAGCTTAAAGCCAGGATATGGAGGGGTTTGGGTTGTATGTTTGTTTTCAGTAAGCAATAAAATGGGTGTAGCACTAAACAATTAATCTCATGAGATTTGGGGTTATTTATGAAGGCTGGTATGAAAATCAGTGGCTTTACTAAATAAAACCAAACCCATATATGCATTATAGGCAGAATAGATTATAAACTGCAATCACACTTAACACTGATGTAACCAGTTATTGGCCAGATCATCAGTTACATCAATTGAGAGTGTGACACAGTAAGGCAATTCCTAGACACTAGTGATTTCTGTAAAATTAACAGAAACTCAAGGAAAGGTTTTTAAAAAGATCCTTTAATTCCAATAGTCCAACACCCAAGATGAATAAAACCTGCTCTTCAGAAGCAGTTCTAAAAACATCTGGCAAGGATCATTTTGTTCCATCTCTAGAGGGACAAGAYGAGAGAGAACAAAACTACTCCACTCCAACTTCGGCAGATTAAAAATAGTTTATCAGGGCCTGAACGTGACTGGCATTGCAGCCAAGAGCATCTGTTTATGGTCACTGTTGGGAGGCAGGACACTGAGCCAAAGAGATCCTGAATTTTGTCCCAAAATTATCTTATGCATGTCATGTTCATCCACTGCACATTTCAAAATACAAAAGGGACAGACACATTCAGATCATCCAACCTTTAATCAAAAAAATCCCACAACTACCACAAACCTGAGTTAAATACCTGAGAAGAACAAGTTCCCTGATTTCACCTGTCCAGCTTGCACTTGTGTCTCAAACCTTCATTCTTTAAGCAAGATTTTAAAATTCATTTTATAGAAATAGTATCTTTAATGCTCAGAAAACATTCTTGCCTCTTGTAAGTTTAAGCTTCATTTAAAACCTGTTGTAACAGTGTATTACAATAAGAAAAAAGCAGAAGCAATTTTGTGTTCTGAGTGAAAAATCCAATCTGTATTTCAGGCAAATGAACTTATAAGGGAAGGTTCTCAGTGCTTGCTCAATCCAAAGCAGGAATGAATAAACATGTACTAACACTTGTATCTCCAGAGCAAGCTCAAACCTGCTGGCGGCAGAGGCTCAACGTGAAGGAAGTGGAGGCTGCCCTGCACCCTGCTGCTGTTTGCAGAAGGAAGTAGTTGCACAAGTTTGAGTCAGACAGGAAAAGCTTTTTCAAGATAACATTATTTTTTCATCATGTTTATAGAGGAGGAAAAAAAGCCTATAGAGAGTCCTTAGTGTTGTCCCCTACTCAAAAGGTGGGATGGAGGTGACAATAATTCAGCCAAGTTACTGCAAAGAAAACAAGGGTTCTCTCCACACAGGAATTACATGTGTGGGGAACATTCTGCTGGCAGATTCCATGGAGCACCTCTCTAACACGTGTTTAAATAAGGAAGACACTAGCATTTTGATCATAAGTTCAAAAAAGAATTAGCGGAAACCATTGAATAATGCAAAGTTTTTCATCTGGTTACATGTGATTTTAATAGAACCAGAATTTTATTTACAAGCATCATGTACATCCATTCAACACGGAATGATGCTGTTTAAGTGTTTATCCTGTACATTTCTAAAACAGCCAGGCAGTCCCTTTGCACTTCCCAGAGCAAACATTCACTATCAAACCAGACTAAATACCACAGCAGCACCATTTCTCCAGCACACTCCCAGTTTCTGTGCAGGACAGTGGAACTGGCAGCAGCCCAGCAGGGAACTTTTCCATAAAGCTTCATCAGGTCAGATGCAATGATCAAGCTCTGGGGCTCTTAACTTGTTTGACAACACAAATCTCCAGCTTCCCTGAACAGCAAACACAGGGAGAAGCAACAGCACGTGTTAAAGGTGATAAGCATGAAGAATGGGAAGCATGAAAGGAGCTGGGAGATATCCCTAGTTCCACCATACACCTGGAAACACAAAGCTCTAATTAAAACAAATTACATCCTAAAGAATTGGAATGAAGCGGAAAGAGGTAATCTTGCTGATTTATGTCTAGAAAAAAAAACTAAAATGAAAGCAGAACAAAGGGAAGAGACTATTCTTCATCCAAAGGACAATATTCAAGCACTTCCCATGATATATTTGCAATTTCTAACAGCTGTTTGGAGTGGCACTAACTCACCAGACCACCTACCAGCAGTCCCTGAACTGGGAGAATCTGCTGGGCAGGCAGCCAGGACAAAATTCAGCATTAGGGGTAACTGCAGGAGCACAACTCCAGGCTGACCAGGGAGGATGGAGCTTTGCAGTGCACTAAGGATCCTGCCAGCACCAACACACCTCACAGCAGGCAGCCTCATCCTACTGCCACCAAATGTTTTCTTGGGTTGGTCTCTCTGGGGAGGGTTGTGGGTTTTAGGGGTTTTCCTTAGGTGGGGGGGCAGGGAGGTTGGGTTTCTATTTGTGTTTKGCTTTTGTTTAAACCAAAGTGTACATCCTTGTGCACCTACACACGAACCCAAGGAGCTGATGGTTATAAACTGTGATACAGGTGACARGTATTTGTGCTGAAGCTTGTGCAAAGGAAGAACTGAGATCTCAAAAGCACTGAAGGTTTGCTGTGAGAGGAGTCCTGCCACAGGGAATAAAAATACCTGTATATTTGCTAGAGACAGGAACCCTCTGATGCCACAGGAGCAGAGCACAGACACTAAGGTATCCTGCAAGGGGGAGTTCTGGGAGCCAACACTTCCATCACCACATCCACCAGCTCTTGTGCAGGTGAATAAGTGAAGAATTATGTATTTGGCATATTATTCCAGCTGTATTTATTTTGCTAAATGTAATACTTTCGTTTGACAATCAGATTTCAATTTGTTATAACCTACAGGTATTTTTCCACTTGTGCTATTGTAAATTAACCTTACCGTTTTTAAAAACAAGCACGACCAAATGATCATTTTAAGTTTAGAAGTGGCATTTTTCTCAAAGCTTTCTTACATACATGCACAAATTGTGAGTGAGAACCCGCAGAAAGCAGAGTGCTTTGTACCCTCCCCATCCCTCAGTGCATTCTCTTCTGTCTATAMCTCAACATTCAAAACAAATGTTAAGGACACAAGCTGCCATATCCCTGTATTCCCGCACATATTCAAGTAGCTCCTTTATTAGGAATAAGATGTTTCCTAAGCTTAGGCCTATGGAGACACCTCTCTGAAGTACGAAGTGATCCAGCCAGACTGAAGTTCAAGGGAATTGAGCTCTGTCACCATTAGCAGGACTTTGGTTCAGGCAATGGGAAAAGTGACCAGTGATCCACATGAAAAAGGTGTTCTTGATTTTTTATGCTCTGCAGGTATAAAAGGGAATGGATAAGGGAATGACACCTGGGACAGGATACAGATAGAGACATGGCACTAACATGTGCAAAATTCTACAGGCTTATTCATCACTCATTCCTCAGCTTCTGACAAGAATCACACACTGGTTTGGGTTGGAACGGACCAARAAGCTCATCCAGTCCCACCCCTGCCATAGGCAGGGACACCTTCCACTATCCCAGGTTGCTCCAAGCCCCGTCCAACCTGGCCTTGGACACTTCCAGGGATGGGGCAGTCACAGCTTCTCTGGGCAACCTTTGCCGGGGCCTCCACACCCTCACAATAAAGGATTTCTTCCTAATTTCTCATCTAAATCTCTGCTCTGTGAGTCTAAAACTGTTCCCCCTTGTCCTGTCACTCTGTGCCCACATGAGAAGTCACTGTGCCTCCTGTCTCCAAGCCCCAGTGACACAGACACAGACCAGGTGAGTGACGATGTGTGCACAACTAAGGGCCAACCTCCTGCTACCRAGTTCCAGGGATGTCACTGAGAGCAGCACAAACTTTCCTGTCACCTTTCAATCCAAACACTGCAGGAACTCCCAACCAAGTTCCCCTGACTGAGGCATTTCCCCAGCACCAGAGCCCGTGGTGTGAGGTCAGCTCTGCAGGACCAYAACAGGACAGCCCTGCTTTGCACAAGTGCAGACTCTTGTGAATGAGAACACACTGCAGAATCATGTTTACCCCACCAACACACCCAAGTCACCTCAAACCCATTTATATCTAGCAGTGACACTGATGGCTGTCCCACAAGGATCTCGGAGCCCGCTGCAACCAGAGGCCAAGTCCTGCATTTTATTCAGATCAGCCCAAAACTGTTTTGCCAGCCTGACAAAGCTCTGTGGTGCTGCCTGCACAGSTCTCCCGCGCCCAGCTCTCCGTGCACAAGAAAACACTGCTGCAATTCAGATGCACCAGTGTTATCTGATGTGACTGACAAGCAAGCACAGCCACACCACCTTTCCTTACCACTTGAGGAAGTGTCAGCGGGATCACTGCCCCTCCATCACCAGGAGAACCACCCATCCTCAGAGCAACCAATGGCTGCTGATCCACGACCCTCCTCTCACATCATCCACACAGGCCCAAACATTCCCTAATCTCCGCTCCGGCAGCGCCTGCGGAGAGGCTCTGCAGCTGCCAGACCCGCATGCACACAGCTCCCCTGAAACCCGAACTGCACCACGAGGGAGAGCAAAGCCCCCAAGCCCACCCGGCCCGGCGCCTCGCCCCGTGCCCCGCGGCGGGCAGAGCCCCGGCAGGGCCCTCGCGCACCCCGAGCCGCTGCACAGCCGCGCTGCCGCCGCGCTGCCACGGCTCTGAGCAACATGCAACAGCCGTGAAACGGTCTCATAAACATTGCAGAAGTCACAAATAACAGCAACAATCATCATGGGTTCGGGGAGGCCGGCGTGATGTAGCCTACCTGCAGGGGCTGAATGGATCATCCATGACTATGACAGGCGCCTGCGGGTTGGGATGGATTCCCGAACCCTCTATTACCGGCTCAAACTCTGCCTTTTCCACTCTACCAACTCAAAATGGAGGCACATGCGGGCTGGGAGACCTCGCCGAGCCTGCACTGAGCTTGTGCTGTGACCTAAGCCCGCACGCAGAACGCAGAAACTTCGCCCTCGGCCTGCCGGGACTGAGCATGTGCTGTGACCCCCCTGCCGCACGCCCGCTCCGCACGCAATGCCTCCCGTCAGGAGCGCCGGCACCGCCAGCCCTCCCCGCCGCGCCGGGCTGCCGTGAACAGCGCCGGGAGAGCCGAGCCCGCCCCGCCGAGCCGGGGCGCCGCCAACAACGCCGGCACCGCCAGCCCTCCCCGCCGAGCCGGGGCCGTCAGGAACGCCGAGCCCTCCCCGCCGGAGTCCCTCAGAAACGCCGGCACAGCCGAGCCCTCCCCGCCGGGGTCCCCACGCAATCCCTCCCCGCCGGGGCCCGTCGGTAGCGCCGGCAGAGCCGAGCCCGAGCCGAGCCCTCCCCGCGCTCTCTCCGGGCGAGGAAAGGGGCCTTGGCTGGGGGATCCCTCACGGCCAACGCGCCCGGCCCCGGCCCCGGCGCCGCGCCAGGTGCGGCTCAAACTCAGCCCCAGGGCCCTCCTAACCCCGCTCCCCGAGCAGCTCGGGAAAATCGCGCTCAGGCTAAGGCTCGGAGGTTTTCGGGCGCCAAAGGAGGAGCTCCACGGTTTAATACACAATTTGTGTGCTCAGAAACGAGCAGGAAGCTGAGTCACGAAACACTCGTGTTCTCCCTGTCAGTGCTGCAATGTAGGAGAGCATTTAAGGAATATTAATTCCCAGCAAYGAGCACGTGTGAACACAACGTGAACCCAAGAGGAGCCAGGCTTGACTCACTGTTTGAACTTCCTGCAGCATCCTTCATTTCTGACCTCCCTGTTTATTAAGTGATTGTCAAACATGCTCTTAGGTACCCATTTACACAAGGTAACAACATCCCTTCGCCTAATTAGGCTACATCCTTCTATTTTCCAGCACCTGAGATACCTGAATCTACCATGAGGCTACAGAAGGATAAAAAGTTTCTCCAATTTTGAATTTTGAAAGACAAACAGACTAAGCCAAACAGATCAGGCCACAGAACAATCCTGAATTTTCTCTTACAGTAATCCAGTGAGAAATGTTTCTCGTAACATAGGTGGATACACAATTTCCTTGTTGCTTACACTATGTTACCTTCCACTCCCTGCTTGGGAACCTTCACCTGGCTCCTTCAATGAATGTGCCATAATAATTTAAATGTTCAATAAATTGAATATTTCAGCTCCTGTGGCTCTGCTGAAATGATCTAATGTCATTCCCTAAGATACAGGAGAAAGGTGCCTGGCTCATACCAGTAAAAAAGTTTCAAAACAAACAACCAACCATGATAAAAGTTCCTATGTCTGTTTTTTGGGTTATTTTAATACTAAGCTATAATAGGCTGCATATTTAAAACGTCCAGAAACACAATGAAGTTTTATAAACTGTTTTAGGAAAAAAAATGGAAATTAACAAACCTACCATAAAATTCTATCAACTTGCTTGTCGTAACAATATTACATCCAGAACAAGCCCATCTGACCAAATTTTCCCATTCTATAGACCAGAAAAGGATAACTATCCCAAATATGGTGCCCAGTCTGTACCAGCTGACCAATTTAAGTAATTACACTCACAAGGCCAAATGTATCCAGTCTTCATTCCAACTACAGCTGAAATAGAAATTTGAGGGTTTTTTGCTGTTGTTGTTGCAAATTAGGTTTTGACCCCTCAAGTTCACAACATGAATTTGAGGAAAAGTTCTCAGCTTCTATTGCTACCCTCACCTCAGGGGTAAATTGAGATATGGAAATTATGTTCTCCAGATGACAATAATAAGTGTCCTATCAGCCAGAAACAACGACCCAAGAAGTTACTCATCCATTTATCTAAATAGAGTCTTGGGAGGGTTTTTTGTCTGTTTGTTAAAAAGGAATCAACTGCAAGGCACTTCAACACACAATATCTTCTGACATGAAGTGAGGGTGCTCAGCACCTCCCATAATTATTTCCCAGGAATATTGGAAAAATCTGACACAACCCAACATTGCTGTAATTTAGCAAGACCTACAGAAACCATCTGTTCACATCACACGGGCACACCATCCACACAGTGCCCAGCTTCCCCCCTCAGGAGCATTCTTGGTTGTATTTAAAATCGCTAAACTTATATTAAAAAAAATAATAATTGGACTTGCAACATGCTCCAGGAATTGTGTCATTTACACAAAGTACAGCACAAACTGTCAGTGTTGTACTGAGTGCAAGCACAACAAGAACTCATTTTAAGGCTCTGATTTGAGCCATAAGGATGGACACATTTAAAAGCCATTATGATCATTTCTCTATCACTGCCCTAGGCACTCTTGTATGCTTGCAATCAAAATATTCTGACTGCTAAAAATTAACCAGACAAAATGATAGCAATCCCGAACCCTCTGTTCACATTTGGGTTGCAGATAATTTATCATTCAACTACAATTCTTTTCTAAGAAAAAGCAACTTTAAGAGGGAAAATCCTACTGACACACAGCTCCACGCTGGCTTCCTGTAAGAATACACATTATCCTTACCTTTTCTAGACCTGAAACTTGTACAACACCCACTCTGCTTCCCATAGAAAGGAGAAAAAAAAATGAAGAAAAAGAGGCTCTTAATTCCAACTTTAAACAGAAATCCCCTTTCAGAGAACGTAGAATGAAGAACAAGAACAAGGAAGAACAAGCCACCCTCGATGTCACTCTTGGGGACAACTCCTCTGAGAGACACCCCAATATTCATTTAGCTCRCATCACCCAGAAAGAACACTCTAGAAGATCAAAAATAAAGGAAAAGCAAATGTTGTGCAATAAAAACACAGACAAACACTTCCTAAAACATCTATTCCAAACACCCAAGCCTTGAATGTCTGGCATTAATTTTTTCTACAACACAAAACAATGTTGGGGAGGAGGAATTTTAATCCATGCCCATGAAACTGTTTGTAGAATAATATCTGCTTGTTTCTAGTTCCAAGCAAAAATTCAGTAGCTTTTTAATCTATAGGTATTTACAGATGTCAGTGTCAGACAAAATTGTATCATGTCTTTATTTACTCCTGGGATCAAAGAAGTGATGGCTGAGAATGAGCTAGCACGTTACACAAATGAGCCGGTACCAGCAGTGGATCTGGCACATCTGCACCCTCCAGAAGAGTCCAGAGATGTTTCCCTAAGTCCTTCCAGGATGCCAGAGTACAAAAGGAAGGACTGGAAGCAGTAGTGGGATTCCACATTAGTGGAATCAGTCACTGTCAAAGCAGTCACTCCTCTGAAGAGACATGAAATTAATTATTTTCAAGTACTTGACATAAAATGAATCTTCTTTCTCGGCTGGCAGTATGGGCTCAGTGGATGCACTGCACACTCTGGAGAGCCAGGAACACATGGCAGGTCTGCTCAGTGCCTTGATTAACACTCCATTCAAGGTGAGAACACTCAGCCTCTACCTTTTAGATTAGTTTAGGGTTTTATTCCACAATCAGAGTTTTCTCAGTGATTACTGAATTACTGACACACAGTGTGTAGTCTTGTGCTGAACTCTGTAGATAAAACCCAGCCTGATATACAAAAGTTATCCCCAAAGGCACAGATTTATCACTTCCAGACCAGAGAATGATCAACACCAGGACCGTGGTTGATATTCCCCGAGGTAAACCAACAGTCAGCAAATTTTCAAACAGCAAAGAAAAGACAAAACAACCTTTCCTTGAGCTCTGTGTCCTCCAAAACCAAGAGAGCCTCATCTTACACATGCACCCCCCAGTGCTGGGGATGATTTTGCAGTCCGGGGTTTTTGCAGGTTGTTTTGCAAACACAAGCACATAAAAATAAGATTCCATGCTGAGCTGGATTTGAGAGTCCTGGAAAAGTTTTTGAGCATCTTACGCTGAACACAATATCCCTCAGACAGAATTCCCCCTTTGCACACACAGTCCCCAGCTCAGGATTGTTTGGTCTAGGATGGATCCCATCCCACATTCCCACAAGGCAGTGAGGTGGTCACACTGCAGCATTCAGAAGCTTTATGTACAACACACTGTTACTTTCAAGCTACCAAGGGTATTTTCCACCCTTCCCACGTGAAACAAAAGACTACCTCAGAAAAGCAGATCCCCTTGAAGATAAAACAGACAAACCACCAACAGCTCATCCCAAAATGTGCCCTACAACACTTTTACTTCCAAAAGCAAAAYAAATCCGGCATTAGGAATTCACAGCCACGTGCACTGCAAAGCAGTAGCAAACACACAGGTCAAAAATTATCAAGCAACCTTGACTTAGCTCCTTTCTCTGAACCTCCCCCATTCCCCAAGACAAAATACAGACTTGAAGAGCTGGAATTAAAGAAAAAAAAAACCTGGCTGCAACCAAATGAAGAAAAACCTACTTTTCAGAGCTGGCTAGTCTGAGTAATTAGCTGATCACTAAGTGCTATGCTTTGTCATTTCATTGATCTTTTCAGCCTCAGTCATTTTCTAATAGCTGGAAGAATTAACAGCTACTTCTACACAGAGAGAAGGTTTAAAACTACACTGACAGCTCACAAAAATGGCATTTCACAGGAGAAATCATCCATTAGACACTGATACAAACACATCATTTAGAATTCACACCCTCAAACCCAAAATGCATTGAAGTGCAGTGACAAACACAGGGGTCAGGGATGGTGCTGAGTATCAGAGAGGTGCACCATGAAAACCTCATAAATGCCTTGCCTTGGTGGACTGCTCCAAAAAAAATACACCAGTCATGTGACAAAAGCATTTTAACATATTTTATTTTGATATGTGGTATTCCCAGAGCTCAGCACCATCCAGCACCAGCCAGGTTGGCTCTCAGAGACTCACACTGAATATAAACTGGCTCGATTAAGGGGAGTTTCACCAGCCCAATCCTCTGTCTCAAGCACAAAGAGAGATTAAGACACTTCAGAATAAGGTACAGGAAGCCTCATAAATAGGCAATTACAGAATAATATGCCCACACAGGGAGCTCCTTCCTAACTGCAAGCAGTTAGTGGCTGGCAATGCCCTGAAGCATAAAGATTCATATCTGTATTACAAACAGTAAATCTACCATGTAACAATTCAAATATTTACTATTTATATGCCTATCTAATCCCCACTTCAAATAAGACTTTTCTCCACCATATCTCTGGAAATCAAGGTCCACAGTGTTCTGCACTGAGAGGAACAATGCACCTTTCAGTGGGTACAGATCTGTTCCACATTATTCATCCTTCACTTGAGTGCTCACAGAAATATTCCTCCCTGGACAACAAACTCCTCAAGGCTGGCACTTGTAAGGTATTGTCTGTGTTTAGGAAATCCCATAAAAGGAGAGAGTAAGAGTCATGTTTGGACCCAAAAAATAACTAAATTACAGTCTGGTCTGAGCTTTGCTTTCCAAACACAGCTGACAAAGAGTGGCTGAACAAAGCCCAGCCAGACTGACACAACTATGAAATAAAAGAGCATGCTGGACACACCTTCTTCAAATATGTCCTGATTCCCAAAGAAGTTCTTTCTGTACCTCTAGTTTGTTCTGGGCCAGCAAAGCATAAACTAGGAATTCCTGATATGGGACCCTGGATGACTATTTACACATGAAAGCAGGAATTTGCACACTTAAAAACTTTCAATTTGCTTTCTTTGAACTGTCTGAATTTCAACTTTGCATACTAGAAGAAGCAAATGTATTTTTTAAAGTATTTTCAGGAGTGTACATTCAGCCAACGAGACAGCTAGGAATTCCTGCTACAGTTTGCAACCATTAAAAAATTCTGTATTTCCAAGAAGCAGCACATTATTTACCCAGAGATGCACCTGATGTCAGGACTCACTGCACAATTTTGTTTTCTACTCTTATTTTTCTCCTGTATAAACACACACTCAGCAGAAGGATGCAGCTTCTCCCTTGCATTCGCTGCCACCCCACCCTCCCATCAGCCGGATTTTAACCTTTCTTCCCTTCAGTAGTTTTCATAGAATTAAGGTTGGAAAAGACCTCCGAGATCATCAAGTCCAACCTTTGACTGAATACCAGCTCAGGTCAGTGCTGAAGTTGACTTTAAAAGCCATTTCGCTTACCTTGTCTCTGGATTGTAGCCCAGGATGTAGAAAAATGAATCCACTCGTGCTTTGAACTCTCTAGCAGCAAATATGTCAGAGAAATGGGAGATGTTGCACTTCCCTCTGAAAGAAAGAGGGGGGAAATGGCATTAGAATTCTAGTTTGAATAACGGCTATTTTAATTAAGTGCCACTGCAATCTGTGGATAAGCCACAGGCATCCTTGTTCTCATAAAAGTCCAAAACGTCATAAATACAAGGCTGTTGTAACAAATAACCGTGTGGATTCTTCCCACGGTGGAAAGGGAGAGAAATCCAGTTACAGTGTCTCAGATGGTGCTCTACAAACATTCATTAATTCTCCTTCAGCCAGCACAGTCCCGAGGAGCCCAAATTTAATCAGACTAACAAACAATATCTAGAAATGCAATCCTGACAATGTCTAATTTGCAAAGTTTTTACAGTCCTATTACAGTTACATCTTCAAAAATCCTACTATTCACATTGTTGAAGTCAGCTTTCTATTTAGGAAGCTAAATAAAACTTCAGTTTAATAAAAGTTCCAAATAAAAAGCAAAGCTGTGCTGTTTTTAGCAAGTCTGCAATCCAAATTCCAAACAGACAGAAGTTTCTTCCTTTTATTTCCATACCTAAGAGAGTAAAACACACAAAGACATATTACAAAAAATGAGAAGAAAGAGACATGAGGATTTATTAGCTTGTTCTACCCCAGATTGCTAATAATTTTTTTAATATAGCTTGCTGATGAAGTCATTATCCTTAAGATGAGCATTAAGACTGACTATAAGAAGTTGCTTCTCATTTCCTCGAGGGTTTGTTGGGCTGTTAATGTTCCACAGCTGCTYGTGCTCTGTCAGTCAACACAGCCCAGTTTGCTGCCTCCGAGTAAATCAGAGCAGAAGCAGGCAGAGAAATGGGCCAGGCAGCCAGGGCTGGGGCTTTTTACCTAAACCTGAGTCAAGGCAATAAACAAAAACACAAGATATTTCTCTTTTTCAGACTGTCCAGCTCTAACACAGATCACATCTCACTTTATTTGCTGAACAGTGCTCAATGTTATAAATAGGCTGCTAACRGGCTTATTTAACACTGTTAAAGGTTTACCAGTTTTGGTTAAACTGGGATAAAAAGTGCTATTGCCACTAGTACACTGAGATGAATCTGGATCTGTGTGCCCAGGCTGCTCAGCAGAGCTGGAAAGCACTTCTCCCTGAAAACACTGCATCCTTGGACAACACTGCATCCTTGGACAACACTGCATCCCTCAACACACTGGGGAAAGCACTTCAAATAGGCTTCCCCAGCCAACAGCCTCCCAGAACTCTGCCTTGCACCACAAGCTCTCGATAAACAACTGCTGCAGAGGAGGGAAACACCCGGGGAGGATGAAGGATGGATAAAGCTGGYGGCTGTTTGGAGACAAAATCGATCCTGGGAGTGGAGGCTGCAGAAGTGCCCCGTGATTGCCCAGCTCCCAGTCAATGGCTCTCCTGGCAAACCACTGCAGCCCTGGACACCGCCCAGGTCGTGGCAGGGTGTAAAGGAACAGCAGCAAGGTCTGTACCAGGCATCACACACACACGCTGAACTCCAGGCTTGCTCACTAACGCTTAGTTTGTCCCTGGTGGCTGAAGCTGGTTTCCAAGTTTAGCCATTTAGAAAAGACAGAAAATGAGCAGGGGGATTTGTTTTGATATTTCACATTAAATTCACATTTTTAACGTATTCTGAGGAAAGAGATTTAGTTTCCTTTCAATAATTCACCTGCCAGTTAATAAGCATTTGCCAGATAAGCTGCACTATCTGTATCGATGGCAGCAGCACATCCTGTTCACAGCAACCCAGACAAGGAGTTCTGCATTTCACCAGGAAGATTTACCATAGAGGTAAAAAGCACATAATTTTTATTACACACTTCCACAGAGATCTACAACTGTCCTCTAGTTAAATTTTTCCACTGGTTAGAGCAGAAGATTGGTAGTTACAATCACTGGTTTTATTTCCCAGTTTGTCATCAATTCATTGTGTCCAGAGCCATTTGTTTGCAGAGGGCAGAGAAATAATCTCATATTATAATAAATTAGAATTTCATGTTAACCTTTCATGCATCACGACACATTCTGCCTACTCCATGTTCTCTGCAGGAACACCATGTGCAATTATCCTTATGCTCATCTTGTACACTGAGAGGTTATTTCTCAACTTTGTTTGGCATACATGTCTATTCCATTTTTATCTTTCCATTTCTATCTTTTCTTTAAAGGAAAAAAAAGAGCAGAAAGGATGTAGAAGAGAAGTTAGAACACTCCCAGGGAAAATTCCAGACACATAGCTCAGTTTCTCTGTGTTGAAGCAGACAGATTTCCAGGCTGGCTCCATCAGGACAGCCAACCTCCTGCTAGCTGGTCTCCAGGAATGCTGATTTAAAATTGGAAGGCGATCTTCTGTAACTCAGCAAAGGCACTGTGGAATTCCATGAGCTTGCAGCACACCACTGGAATGTTCTGAGTTTATAAAAAAAGTCTAATATGTAAATCAAAGACTTCCCCCCCATAGAACAGAAGCCAGTTTGTCTTGAAGTAAGTGGCTTCAGCAAAGTGACTCTGAACAAAAAAATGTCTCCAGATGGCTCTGGTGAAACACCATCTGAGCACTATTATCAGGGAGATTATTCAATTTGCATTTTGACAATATCCATGCATGTTTGGCATGCTGAAAATCAGCTGAAAAATAATGCCTGGCTGTTTGATCTGGAAACATTTGAAGTAAGGGTGTAATCCCTGAGCCCTGTCAAGGTTGGGCAGTTCGGTCAAAAGCCTGGAGAGTGGAAGAGCAGCAGCCCCAGGGAAGGGCAGAGTGCAGAGCACACACAGAGGGCCACTCCCTCCCTGCCAGGCAGATTTTCCTCAGCTCTGGGCTGAGCTGTGACCATGAAAAGCACTCACAGAAAAAGCCTTTAAGGCAATTTAACCAGGGCAATACCCCAAGAGTCAGTGCTCCAGGAGATGCCATTGCTAACAGGGAAATCAGACACTGAGGGAAGGGCAGTGCTTCTGCAGGAACCACAATAACCTAAACTGGCAATAATGGAAACAATATCTGCTGAGCACCATTGATTACCTGAGACTGAACCGAGACTGCAGAATTACTGCTCCTCTTTGAACGAGAGCAGACAACACAAGTTAATTACTGCACGAGACGAGGAGAAAGCTGAGCTGGGTGTTAATGACCCCCCAAGCAGAAACAGCCCCTCTGTCCCCCCAAGGCTGTCGCAGCCTGCAGCCGTGACTGACCTGAGGGCAGCAGCGTGATAAGTGTCCACGTAATCAGAGATGAAGAGCTCTCGATTCTTGATAACCGGGTCCGTGATAACCAACTCCCGTCCCGAGTCTGCCAGAGAGCAAAAACAAACACAGCCCCTGCTGCATCACCCGAGCCACCAGTGCCAGTGTGCAGTGTCCTTTACAGGGCACAGCTTGGGGTGCTCCTCAGACACACCCTCTGAGCTGACAAACACACTGCTTATGTGGCCAGGAAAGCACGGGACGTAAGAATCAATGTGGAAGAACATTGTATCCATTCTTACACATCAATTGTCCCAGAACTTCTGAAAGGAAAGAGCTTTCAGGGGCACTGGGTGACACATCTGGACCACTGGGAGAAGTCATTCCCAGGTGAAAGGAACCAAGGACATTAATTTGTCACTGACTTCTGGTTTCCAGGATAAGGTTTTGGTTGTTGTGCATATTTAATGTCAAATCTCCAGCAAATTCTACAGTAGTAACTGCTTAGTGCTCTGGCTTTGAGGTAAATATTGATATTCATGTTCAAACACAGACAATTCTGAGTGTTAACAAAGAACTGGAAGACAACTTTTTCCATGACTTCTTTGTAATACCTTTGAGGAAGACACAAAAATACTTCTCCACACACACACGAGACTGCATAAAAAAGCAGCCATGCTATCAAAAATACTTTTTGACACTGTGCCTGTAATCTCATTGTTAGAAGTTTCAAATAAATTAGTAAGAGAAATGTTAGATTTGTGGAGCTTTTGCTAAAAGTACACACAAATTGTCCTTAAAAAGGAGAACGTGTGCTCAACTTTGTACTGCCAGGCACCTGAAAGTTGCTGCATTCCATATTTCAATCATCAACTTTTATCATCACAGTTCACCTTGGAGTATCTTCAGAATTTTTAACAGTTGCCTCAAGGAAATTTCCTGGTAAGAACAGAAGCAAATGTTATGTCTTCCCTGGAGGCAAGAGATAAATGACACTGGGATATGTACTAAAGTTTCTTCTGCTTCTATTAAACCCAAGATCACACTTGTTTTTGCAAAGAGAAAAGGGGAAACTCAGTTCCAAGTGCTTCGGTTCCATCCCTCACTGCAATATTAATCACAGTGAATATTCATATGTACAAGGGAGCACGAATGTAAAAAATACAGTTCTCATGACACTATGGCAGAAGCACAAAAAACAGAAGAGCTCCACCATTTCTTCAGATAATTTGGTGTTCAGTTAGTTATTAGTACAGCGCCCAGGAGGCCTACAAAGGATCCAGTGTCATTTTGCTTTTCTATCCTCTCTCAAGGAGAGAATTATTGTATAACACAGCCCAGCACTTAAAACCACACCTGGAATGCCCCTGCTTACAGGTACACGACACACCCCAGTTACAGCAGGCAGGAACAAAACACCATCACTCATTTCCTAATGCACTGTTCTCATCACTCCTCGTTCCACAGCCCGTGCAGAAGCCTTGTGGCTTTGCTAAACCTTCCGCCGGGGCAGAGYCCAGCAGGCCCCGCCCGCAGAGCCCCACTCACCGTTCTCGTTGTGCCTGTCCTGCACCAGGTGCTGGTACACGGAGTCGGGGACCTCGGACTGGCGGTAGTACCACTTCACGTTCATCAGCAGGTGGTCCCGCTTGCTCTGAAAAACAAGGCTAGGGGCGTTACTAAAAAGGCAAATCAGACCACTCCTGACACAATCTTCGCTCTGGAAAAAGAGCCTGAGGTAAGACCCAAAAGGGAGGAAAATATTTCACCAGCAAAGAACCAGCACGTGCTGGTGGCAGATTGATGTTCAACCCGGACAAAGGCAAAAGAAGCTCCTGTGTCACCGTGCAGTTGTATCTCTCTGTGCATCTGACCAGAAAACCCTCATCTATTCACTCACATTAATGAGCCCAAGARAAGAGGCAGGGATCAGAAAAGGATTGCGATTTTTGGCCTCATGCAGCACAGTCTCAGTTCAGTAATTTTCACAAACAAGAAGTATTTATGGCCAAACATGCAAAAAAGAATACCAACAGTAACATCATTCGGTGCAACCATTCTTAACAGTTGAAACCAAGAGATAATAGATTTTTTTTTTTCCCCCCAAGGACAGATGGATCCAGACATAATCATAGACGTTCTTTATTACACAAAAGTATAGGATACTGCACTTCAATCMCAATAATTGCAGGCTCTGACTGCTCATCAACCTCACAGCAAAATTTGCACAGAACTGTTTTCCCCAAATGCTCTTTTTTCATTGAGGCTCCAGCCACCAATTTGTTCCTGCTTAGAAGGAAACTGAARCATAAACACCACTTAAAAAGAGAATTTTTTGATCAAGTCACTACAGACTCTGTTCAGTTTATCTCTGAGCCCCTTGGTCAGCAATTCTTCCTGCTGCTCCAAAACACTTGAAGAAACAAAGGCCTGAAGAGAAAGCAACATTCTTTTGGCATGAGGCAACTGCAAGTTTGTTTTCCTCTGGACTACAATTCTCTAAACCCTTCTAAGGTTGCTGCTAAAACATTTACAATACAGAGTTAAATCGCAGGTTACTGGACAGGGAGGTTCTATTGTCTCTCCCGCATGAGCCTGGGTGTTACAGCATTTCTGCTGAATAAACATCAAACCCTTCCCAGGAAAAGCACTTCCTGAACAAACCCCCGTGTAATACCAGCAAACCACTGCCAGTGGCAGCATTGTGCCAGGAAAGCCTGGGACTGAGCCACCACTTCCACATGTGCTCATCCCCGGATCCTCAAACCCCGCTCAGAACACACTGAGCATCCCTGGGCTATGCAGGAGAAACCTGAGCCCGCTGTGGTGGTTTTTCAAATAACACATTTGCAATCAAAGCCAACAAGCTTGTCTAATGCATGAAAAAAAATCAAAAGCACAACGAGTGAGAGGCAGCTCTGATTTCTGCTGCCTGCTGTTCAAAAATTGGGGTTGCAGGCTTGACTGTTCTCCTGAAATAATGCTCTGTGCATCAYAGCTTTTATGAACAGTCTCTGTGAATTCTGAAGACAAAAAAGTACAAGCAAATAATCTGTTACCCTCTCGCTAAGAGTTCATAAATTCTATTAGTGGAGCTTGCAGCAACGATGGGAAGCACCAACCCAGCATTTCCCTGCAAATTCTCTTTGTATTTCCCAGCTGAGAACAAAAACCCCACTCTTTTGTTACACAGACCCCGAGAGCACGCTCAGAAAGCATCACTCTGGGGCATGAAAACCACTCACATGTATAAGGACAGTTTACAACAAGCTTCCAAAGGGTTCTCTACAAACCAAATCATCACAAGTGTGAACAACCACCCACAGCCAACGGAGAAAGCTGAGAAAAGAGAGGAAGTTGCTACATCTTGGAAAAACGAGAGGACAAAGGCAGGGAATGTGGAGGAATGGCTACGGCCTCCTGTGTAACCTTACAGAGACTCTGCTCCGAGGGGACAGGTTTGCAGCAGGAACTCTGGAAGTGTCCAGATTCTGTGTGCAGGTACATCCTTTCCATCTGCATCCACGGAGGTGATATTCCACAAATCGGGAGGGATCAACACTGACCAATGTTTTCAATGCCTTGGCATCACAGAGAGTTGGGAGTTGCAGCTTTACTGAGCATGAGGCCAAGGCTCAGAGGGACATGGTGATGCCACCACCCCATTTCCCTCTCAGTTTCTGTCACACAACAGCACAGGGCTCTCGGCAGCGGGGACAAGGCCAAGGTCAGCACTTACAAAGTATTTTGACACTGGAGGGAAGAAATCAGTGAGGTTGAAAGTGAGGTTTTCCCACCTGCTGCCATAAGGGACCACCTCCCTCTCTCCCACCTCCCAAACACCCCTTTTTTATCCTCCAGTAAAAGCAAAGAGAAGTTTTGCTCATTGCCACATCTCCTGGAAGCTTCACTGCAAACACCCAAGTTCCCCAATACTCACTAAAAAACTGGAATAGCAGGGGATTACACAAGAGCTTATCAGGAATATTCACACGTGAACACACAATGCAGGCAGGCAGAGTATTTACTACGTTCTGCAGTATTTTATCACCTCATCACTCAGAAATCCCACACTTTGGGAAGGCATAACCTCTCCATACAGGCTGGAGCTTTCTGCCAGTTCAATCGTTTGACTTTGATGGGGAGATAGCGATTCCACTGGGAACGGGAACTCCTCAGCACACCTCAGTTGTTGCCCTCACTGTGCTTTATTCCGGTTACTCTGCACATGAAAGAGAACAACAACATTTCCTCCCCTGAAATCAGATTCACAATCAGGAGGCACAGGGGGAGATTGAATTTCAGGAGGCGGGGCTGGATCGAAGAAGTTTCCAGGGAAGTGATGAATTGCCCAACACTGCCATCAGGGATGGCACTGATGGCTTCGGGCTCATCAGTGGGGAGGCACTGGCACAGGGCAAGACTGCAAAGCAAAAGAAATCACAGGGGGTTCCCTAACAAAGAGAAGTGGCTTTTCTTTCACTGCACTTCAGAACACAAAAATAATGTATCTTTTAGAACTATGGAGAAAAAATATGAAGTAAGAATTAGAACCAGAATAAGTGATAAAACCAAAACACAACCAACCCAAACGGGGTGGGTAAGCACAGAGGTGAAGTCATGGTCTACACCCACTTTCCAGGCTTTTAACTTCTAAAAACTAAACTCTATTAGATAGGCATTTAAAAAGCTTTAGAAGTGAGACGAAAAGATRAACAAGGGCAGTGCAAATATCTTGGAAAATTATCAGACTTGTGCTCCATGCTGCTGACAGCTCCTCATTTGAACCATGGGATGCTGCCTATGGAATGACTCAATGCCTCCAAATGTAAGAAAAACAGCAACAAAAAAATCATTTGCAATGAGATGTGCAAAGAACTTTTAACAGAAAAGTCTGTGACTAAGATGCAATGGAAGCGCTTGGGTTTGGGTTCCGGGTTTGTTTGGGTTTTTTTCGGGGGGGGGTGATCTGATCTCCTTCTAAATACCTCTTTTTACCACAAGTGGTCATTTTTGTCCAATTCATTTAAAAGTTTCACCCTGAGAACTCTTTTCTGGACCCACTCTCCAACACGGATGATTTTGTGGGGTTTAACCTGAAGCTTCAATATCACTAAAAATACAAAACGTCTGTCAGAGTCTTCCTTTGCACATTTACATCCCTCATTGCACAGAAATTCCTAGACATGCTATTTTGTCAGCCAACTTTCTAAATATGTATGTCACTTATAAAACAGACTATACTCAGAGGTGTCAAGGCGCCAACTTCTGTGGTAGACTATTTATTTTCAAACCATGTGCACACAAAAGAAGTGTCCTCTCCTTCCCAAAGTGTGACTTTTTTTTATTTTTTTACACCTTTACATCTGAAAAGCTGCAGTCAGTCACATGCCAAATTCAGGCTTGCAGAAATTGCAGCCATGGCAAGTGCTTTAAATTCCAAGTGTCTTTCTGTCAGCTCAAAACGATTCCCTGTGCTACAAAACCACATTCTCCCCTTTAATGAAAATATTGTCTTTTGCTGCAGCACTCACAAAGTGCTCATTTGGGCGTTTTGTTCTTGCTGACATTTTGGGTTTTGTTCCTTTTAAACAACATGAATCAGTTTTGGACATTGAACAAGAATTAGATGGAATCTGTAAATGGATTAAAGCATCTCAGTTGACAAGCATCTGCGCAACTTCTATTAAAAATGAGCCTCTGCTTTAAAGGGAAAAAAAATAATCCTGCAAGTTCTCTTTAAAAGTAGGAATGTCCTGATTTCCACAGCATTTGTGACAATTCCAAGGTGCCTGTTTTCCCTAGAACACGCTTCAGAACAGAGTCATGCACACCACAAACCAGACCTTCAGAGATTGCACATTCTCTTTCCAGGGTTCTGACGAACCAAACTGTGCAAACGACCACAGATGTCCTGCAGATTCTCTCCGAGGGATTTAATCACTGTACTTCACTACTTGCCCTATTTAGATCCATGTTAAATCACAACTAGCTTTGGGAACAATGTACCAAATGCTGGAGATGACAGATGGGCACGCTGGAGTCAGGGAACAGCAGCTATTCCAGGCAAACAAACAGCAAAACAGCAACAAGGAAAAGAACATCTTCCCTTTCCAACGTGTTTTCCACTGTGAAATTTTACTCCTGCTGTAGAAGTGTTTTTTACACTCAGTCAATTTTGACATTTACTATTATTCAAAGGAGAGAAAAGGAAAAATAAAGACCACTCATATCAGATTCCCTGTGGGGAACAAAAAAGCAGAGGGGGGACACAAATGAACCTATCTGGAAATCAGGAGCTGAAGAGATACCACAAGGATTATTTCCCTTCCCTCTCCACAACAGCACGAGTAATTTCACGTTCTCAGGGTATCTCTTTGTAGGCTGTTTGCTAATTAATTAAGAAAACTGATCAGCTGTTCACAAGCCAAGCAAACCCAGCCTGGAAATACAGAGGTTATTACTACAAATGAATGTTATTTTTGCAGCTTGATTATTTAATTCAGACGCCTGCATAGCAACACATAATTACTCCTTGCAAACACAGAAGCATTGTCAGTGTTCAGCAAGAAATACAAATGTGAAATAAAAGCAATAATGTGGCAACATGCAGATTAATCCTGTGTGCCCCTGCAGCAGAGCAGCCCAGGCAGGGCTGTCCTCTTACCCTGAGCCAACACAAAGCTGCAACCTTTAAACCTGTTAGTGTTATCTAATGACTATTCCATCTACAAGAGCTTTTCTAATAGAAACATGCCTTGATGGCTTATCTGGGCACACAAGGCAGGGCACAAAGCAGGGCTGATTGAGCGCAGTAATGGGAGGCAGGAAATGAGAAGCCTTGGGAAAGCCGCGGATAATCGATCAGTGGATTCACTCAAGTGTGAGCTGAGCTGGGAATAAGCTGCCTGGGGTATCAAATATTGCTGTTTCCAGGGTAAAGGCCCATTTCTGTGATCTATGCAGGAGAGAGCATAATTTATTGACAAAACAATATCGGATTTTTTCACAATGGCTTGCGCTTGACATTTTCTGACTGTTTACAGCAAGAATTTTTCTTGTGTCCTTTTTATTCACAAATAAAACTCCTTTTGGAATTCATCAAGTCACCTTAGCCTGCTCGAAATTAATTCAGCCTCATGCAGGAGTAACTCTGAGATGTGAAATACACCTCACACTCACCTTGCCCTGAGTTCCAGCCTTTCACACTCAGACACACTCACAGGGCACTCACACACCTTCAGAGACACACCTGGCCCCAGACCCACAGGAGACATAGCCCTTCTGCTCAGATACTCTGTTCAGAATGTTCTTTGCTCTAGATCCCTAGTTTCCACAAAATTTGAAGCAACGGTGTTGGAAAACAACACCAAATGTCACAAACAGGTCACTTGTAGACTTGTTTCTTACAGGAGGGGAAGGCATTGAAGTCCCACAAACATCCCTGTAAGCCTCAGCCTACAGACACAGACTGAGACACACATATGAAAGTACAAAACAGCACTCTGTTTGCCTACACCTTTAACAAACTGCAAAACGTGGCCAAAATTCGTTTTACATCGTGACACATCATTTGCAAGGCTGTTTGGAGCACCATGAGGAGATGGCCAGGCAGCCCAAGTCCCGGATCTCAGCTACAGAGGCTCGAGCCTTCTCACAAGCACGAAGGTGGCACCGGCTTATCCGCGTGCTAATGCCGAGGAGCTGCCATATGCCGTCTCCCAGAGTGGGTGGTTTGGCATTAGAGCTGCCAGACTGCCTCACAAACACAGCCTTCCCAGCACCACGACTGTCACAGCTCGCTCTGCTGCCGCTCTCCCGGCACGGGATGTTCTGGTGGGACGGAGGCTGCAGCACCGGGCAAGGACTCCACACATGACAGACAAAGAATAATTATGGCAGCTGAGAAGCAGGGAAAGATCCGTCAGGAGCTGCAATAAATAGCACTAAAAGACTGCCTGAGCCTCGGTGAATTGAACAGTCTGCCTCACCACGAGTTAGCACTGAATTTCATTGTGCTTCAACTACATGCACTTCTAAGGCAAAGTTCAACAAATCAGACGCGTTTTTACAAAACCTGACTAACACAGAACAAGCGTTACCTACCAGCTCTCAATTTTATTTAATTTCACTCGTATCTTACCTTGAACACAGCCTCATCCAAGGTTTTAAAGGAGAAAAAGAACATTACTCATTTCAGGTAATGACCCTAAGAGATGTCTGTATTTTAAACAAACCATAGTATTTATTCCATAAACTTTCCAGTTTTACCAGAAACAAAGCTGCTCACTGTGCCAAGAACTAGCAAGTCACCTGTTTTCATTTAAGTGCAATACTCTTAAGTACAAAATACCCTTAAAATTTCAGTGCAATCCTAAATGACAAAAGATAATTTCATCTTGTAAAGAAAAAGGCAGTTATGCTTAAAAACTGACTGGCTTAAAATAAAACTATGATAAGATCTTCCATGAGGGTTATGGGTCATTGCTTACTACCTCATTTAATCCCTTTGTGGTATCTTTCTGCTCCGTTTCCCTTTTATGTTCCCTGAATCCCATCTGTGGTTCCTGGTGTGGGTTTGCTGAGCAGAGGCACAAAGTCAGCACGGCCTCCCCATGTACAAGCAGCAGAACAAGGCTGTTTAATTAGGGCTGGCAGACAGCGTGTCCACCCCTCTCCTCCCCCCAAAGATGCTGGGGCACAAAAAGCTTTCCCAGCTGCCTCTCCCTTCCCAGGGAGGACGAGCAGCGGATGGCACCGGATCCAGAGCAGCTCGGGGGTCTGGATCTGAGAAACCTGGGCAGATAAAATCCGTGCTGCYTTCCCTGATTCCCCAGGAGCTGTGGACAGTCAGTTGGGCCCATCCAGGTTTCCTGGGTTTATTTTCCCAAGCCACATCTCCACGTTCCATGGAATTCCATGTCCATGTTGCATCATGCTTGCGTTGAAGATCCTTCCAACACACAAAGCTACTGCCCCTCCATAGGTGCCTCTCTCGGGTATTATATCGTACCCAGCTGGGTACAAATCCCAGGAGAGGCCGTGGAGGTGCCACATCTCTGTATTGCTGTACAAATATCCCAAAACGAGACACACACACAGGGGGAGAAGTCATTAATAGGCTGTAATTAAAATCACTGTGAGAGAAAGCAATAAGCACTATTTTTGATCACAGCATCCCTGCTCACGTTTGCTGCCTCTCCCAACTCCACTTTGATTACAGATTATGCTTTTCCCACAGAAGGCAATTTGGAGGGAGCTGCTGACCCAGAATTGACAGGGACCCTCGTGAACATCTCCTGCTGTGCTCACGCCACACGAGGCACAGCACAGGCAAACAGCCACCTACCAACTAATGGTCTCACGAATGCATTGAACTAATCATTGAATATATGCTCTGCTAATTAAATCCCATTAAGGTTTTTTTAGCATTATGCCAAAGAAGTGCAACGCTGAAATGAAGATACCATCCAGGCCCCGCCTGACATTTGCCATTAAATGTCATTTATAGCACATAGCTCAGATCTAATTGCAGAGCAGCACCAGCCACAGTATTTATCACTTCTATTAAAATAAGCAGCACTCAGCAGTGGGGCTATTCGAAGCCATCATATACAGTTTAAATAGATTTCTCACCTTTTAAATATCAAGAGGCCACATTTTCTTTACCATCTCACTGAGGGGTTTACCTTTGAACAAAGACATACCAAGAGCTGAAGGATAAAACAATCAGGAGAGAGTTTGCTCTGCAAACCCAGCCCAGAGTTTGAACAGTCATATGCCTGTTAAAATATCACCTCATGGCCAGGGGAATTTTAGAACAGGAAAAATTAAAGCACCTTGGCCAACAGGCTGGGGTTGAAAATTATAAAAAGAAAAGGAAAGAAAATACACTGATCAGCCAGATCCTGTGACTTGGCCATTTCACCACAAAAGCAAACGCTGTTCCTTTGAGGAAACAAAGTGTGTTTGGAAAATAAATGCCTGGAAAGTAAATGTTTCCTTGTGCAGCTCCCCAGAGGATGTAATTTGCTTATGAAACGGTCAGTTACTGAAATGTTTACATCCTCTCACAACCTGCCCCCAACATGTGTGTTATTGAACGAGCCAACGTTTCAAACCAGAGCAAAATCAGCTTTCTGCACGTGAGGGGGTTTAGGCACCAGCTGATGAACAGGGACCTGACACAGCCTGGACAGAAATGCTGCCAGTAATTAACGTGCAACAAGCAGAGCAGCTCATCGCAAAAACAAAACTGCAAGCTCAAAAAAATGTCAAGGTGCAGAACACACGACTGTATCTGACCACACGGGGAATTTCTAATACAGATTGTTGCTGTCTGCCCTGATATCAATAGCTAAATTAGCAACACCAGAGTTTATATTTTTTTCTTTGTATTGATATGTAAATCAGTACTAAATAAACATACCCCAAACCAGCTCCACAGGCTGCAATCTAATCTAAACCCACAGATTGGAAAGATGGTCTCCATTCATCTGGAAATAGCTAGATATTGAAAACATTACAATCAGAAATAACTACACTGAGAATAAAATGGATGCATTTACCCGCTAGAAAAGAAAAAATCTCAAAGGAGAAGTTGGGAGAGAGACACAAACAAAAAACCCTTTTCTTGGGTGCTGAAAGCGTGAACAAACAGACAACTAAGATGGTCCACAAGAAAAGCAGTTCTGAGATAAAGAAATGTATGTTTTAAACATATCGTGGACACCACGAGCTCTCTGGTTTGAATTAAAGTGGACACAGCCAGCCAAGCTAACACACAATTCTAAAGTTAATCATTTGTCTTGGGCCATATAATCACCACAGCACTACAACTCTAACAAATGAAGCCACTAATAACTTCTATTAAAAAAGTCAAGGTGTTAATTCACTCCCAGGTCCAGCAGCAGAATGCTTGGAGACCAACCAGCAGCTCCATAAACCATTCAGTCCTCATGTAGAACTCAAATTAATTTACTCTATTACTGGAGGCACTAGATGGAACCCATCACTGCCACATTCAAAGGCTCTCRACTCAGAAATCCTCATGTAATGGTAATGAAGGTTTATGCCTTTCCCCTTGTTCTGGGTACAAGGCTTTACATCAAGCATATCATCACAGCCAATTCTTCTACAGACTTATTGAAAACGGAAGAATTCCGTGTGCAACCACCACCCAAAAATGCAGAAACTGGCGGAGGAGGAGCTTACAAAAAAGAAAAATTACTAGAAGCTATTCAGGAAATTTGTATAAAACTTGGTTTCACTGCTTTAGAGGGAGCTCATGATTTAGATCAGCTTCCTTTTACCAAATACAATCTTCTCAGAAAACTGTTTTTAACATATCCATGAACTTAGTTCTTCAAACTGCTGAGCAGGAGCCTGTCTTTGGGAAATGAAAGTGTTAGAGATTATGTAATAAAATTAGGAGCTCTCCCTCTCTTTGACATAGAAGTTAAAGGGAGAAGCCTATTTAAATCAATATTAAAGCCCATATTTCAGCTGCCTGTGCAGTTGTCTGCAGTCCTGGCTGTACCATCTTTCTGAAAACCTGACCCTAAAAGGCCTGGAGCTCACTGAGTGTTCAGTACCTTACAAAAGTGACATAAAATATTCATGCACTGGCACAAGCAACACTGACAAATCCAAACCCATTTCCCAGCACTTGAACTCGTGTAAACTGTAGCACTTGTCCTACAAGTGCTTCCCAATGAGCACAGTAATAAATTAATCTGTAATATAACGCAGCATTAGCTCAAATTTCAATATTTACTGTGCTGTTTGTGTCTTTCAAAAGCAGCCACGCTCCAGATGTGCTCCCAGCTGTTTGTTTTCCTGCCCCAATGTCTTCAGTAACAAACAGCCCCTTGGTTTAATCACCTCCAGTCTCCAGATCAAAGATTTATGATGATCTTTCACCACAGTTAATGGAATTTTGCACTTCAGAGTGTGAGGTTTTCAGCTTAAAGGCCCAAACCAGCTCAGAACTCCAGCAGTTCATGTTCTGAGGGTGCAGGAAAGCCCACGAAGCCACACCTGAAATCAGGATGCACCTTCCACAAATTTCCTTTGCAATCTGCCCCAGCTAAAGGAGAGAAGCACTAAATCCCAGTACTGCTGGTGATCATCACCTTGGATCAAGAGCACAGCACAGGGAGCAGGAATTCCTGGCTTTGTAAACTCTTCTGGAATGCCAATACGTGAAGCACTGCAATACATCAGAACAGGAAAACTACCATCAAATGGCAGCTTCCTTTTTGGAAAACATAATTCTCAATCTTTTCAGCGACAGACATTCCAAAAAGCATCCAAGGGAATACCTTCCTGCAGATCCCCTGCCAGCCACTGCAGCCTGTCTGATATTCTATATTCTGCAGCTTCTGCCTCGCAGGGTCCTCGGGTTCACACATATCAAAGCACCCAATTGCCTTTTCTTTTTTTGCCTTTTTTTTTTTTAAACATGAAGAATATGAAAGCACATACTGAAGCTGGTCCTTGTTAGCAGACCCATTTTCATCTCTTTAAACTCAAAGAGAGCAATTCCCTTGAAAACTGTCACAGCATTTTCCCAATCCATAAAGAGGAAGTTCAACAGCCTCAGGTCACTAATCACAACGACGGGAGATACAGAGCATAAATTATGTCTTTCTATTTCACAGCAGTGAAACATATATATTCTTTTATCTCACTTATTTGATTTTCTCTATAAACTGAATGTTTTAGACATGTTTGTAGTCTAAAAAGGATGTTTTACAAATAAAAGGGAAGCACTTTGTTGTTTATACAGCATTCCTTACGTGGGGTATATTAATATCACATACAGGTGGATGGACAAGAATTGCTTTACACAACAATATAAATTGTATATTTTTCCCAAGGGAAAAACTTCAAATACAGTTTAAGAGTTGCTTAGCACGAGTTTGTTGGTTTTAATAATTTTGCATCACTTTTAACCTTAAAATGTGCCAACAAACAACTGAAGGGAATAAGATTTAAAAACCCCCAGAAGTTCTGCTTAGAAAGCAGAGCAGGATGCTTACGCACCACTAATTTAATTAAAGAGTTATTTTCCTTTTAAATACCCTCTAATGGCCCAAAACGAACTGAGGCTGCTTTAAAATCAATCACTCTAATCAAAATTACAAGTTCAAATTCTCCATGGATTAGTGTTCAGTGACTGCGGTGTCAGAAATGCACATCCATCACATCCCCGCGCTTTCCTGGCTCCGAGTCCCGGGCAGGGACCAGCACGGATCCATCCCCACAGGGAGCAGCCAGCCCCAGCCCCAGCCCCAGCCCTGCTCCCCCCCAGAGCCCCTGCCTGCCTCTGCAGGGAACAAAATCCACCGTGAGAGCACCTGAAGCTCTGTCAGACAGTCACAAGGTGGAGCTGACTTGAAGCGTTTTCCTAAGTGGCTCCATCGGTCCCTGCTGAATCAAAGGGGAGATTTTGCCTTTCCTGCCGCTCAGGCACAGCACAGGTACCCAGAGAGCAGCCACGCTGCTTTCCCTTCACCACCTCAGCTTTCCTGCTTTCACCTCTCAGAGCAGCCTGCTGGAACACTCATCTTTCCCAGCATTCTTAATCTGTACACGAATCGACACCTCCTGACACGGTGTGGTGACAAACCTCACATTTACCCCACAGACCCAATAACCCCTCACCTGCCAGGACATACCCGCTCTGCAGGGCCAGGGGTGGCTGGCAGTGGCATGTTTAGGGTGTCCCACACCTCCACAGGCTACACTGGGCACTTTCATTTCACAGGAGCATTAAAAGCCTCCTCTCTACCTTAAAGAGCCATTCCAAGCATGGCTGAGGGGACAGCGATGGTGAGGGATGGGACACACACGAAAATTCAGTGACCACAGTGACATTTCACATTCCTCAAGGAAACCATTCTGAAAGCAGGAAAACAAATTTCTTTAATGAATTATCTTCAGCAGCTTACGAAGCATAACAATGTGTCTTTGGAGGCTTAGCAGAGACACAAGAAATCTGACAGTGCTCAAGTACCCCCAAATGACCAGAGAGAAAATTTCAACTTCAATAATCCTAAAGGTCAGAAGCATTATTAAACATGACAGATGCTCTCACTATTCAACACTAGAGGACATGGCTAAATTTATTCTAACTCCATTTTCTCTTGCTACATAAAACGCAGCTAATGTACAATTTGATAGTTTTTTTCTAAAAGCTAGAGATAACATTTTTTTCCTCCATATTTTCAAGCTGGCACATAATGATTTATTTAGCACTCAATTATCTCGGCACAGGTGTAGGAAACAGGTTTGCCTTGGGTAAGGAGGAGGAAACAAGACAGCAGAAAGGTAAAATAAAAAGCCGAAGGTGGTAAAGACCACACTGCCATGACAAAGGGCTTAGCAAAACTATAAATAAGGGCAAGTCAAAAATCCAGGGGCATGTTAATGAATCCTGTGGTTCCTGTATCTACAATCAATCCATTGCTATTAAAGATGTTCTTATCTACCACTTATTAGCCACAGGTCTCACCTGATAACACAGCATGGGAAAAGCAATCCAGATTATACTGCACAGCTAGTGTATTCCTGTTTTTCCCTGTTTGCTCAGTATCTGTGTTCATCCCAAACTCACAGTCCGGGGGGTGGGTGTTGTGATAATAAAATTTGTATGAATTGTGCGTCCCGCTTTCCTCCTTATAAAATTAGGAAAAATAATACAACAGCAATTTTGCAAACYGAGCGTGGGATTTCACATCCAGCCCTATTTCTGTGCCCCCACAATTCTTAAAATTCCCTTTGCCGGTTTATCCCGAGGTTGGCTCTCCCAACCAAGCAGCTTTGCAGTGAATGGGAGCAGTTGTGTGATGTGAACTGAGCTGACAGGCACGGTCAGCTCGGATCAACACCCACTGCCGGGCCCTCTCCTCTGGAGTGTGCACACACGGACGGGGACGGGCAGGGGATGCTCCCCAGCCCTGCCCCACAGCAGAGCCCACCGAGCCTTTCCTGGGGGACAACCCTCAACAGCCTCCAGACAGGCTCCAGAGCTCCCGTGGCAACAAGCCAGCGATGAAAATTCCAATTGCTGAATGCCAAGCCGGCCAAAAACAAACAGGGCAACCACGTTAAAAAAACCCCAAATCAAACCAAACCCCCCTGTGGATTATTCTGCGGGGGTTTTTTGTTTGTTCTGGTGTTTTGTTTGTTTGTTTGTAGGTTTTTTTATGTAGGCCCTGAGTTGTAAGGGCTGGATCCCAATTGCAAAGATCCAGGCCATATGGAAAGAAATGGAGGAAGAGCTGGATTCGAGCCCTAAAAAACATACATATAGTCTTAACTTCCAGCTGTTTAATCCTTACTCTGAACAATGCTACCATCTGCTTGAAACCTCCAAACATGAACACTCTCCCTTTCGAAAAGACAACGATGTAATTGTGTCATAACATTGCAGCTYTGTAGAAATTAATTGAGTTGCATTGGTGCATTACGCTACCAAGGCTACTCAGAAAAACAAAACCAAAACCTCACAAAAATGCTAAATATTCGTTAATTGATAAAATAATGGCACTGATGAAATCACAGATCTCTGCCAGCCTCAGCCAGGTCTGAATACAGCATCTCCACACAGCCCCGAGCACTTTGGGAATGCAAAATGTGCTGGTTTAGCTGCCTCAGAATGGATGGTTCCTGCTCCTGCCTTCCTTCAGGAGATATACAACAAAATAAAAGAATGTTGCTCTATTTTTCAGCCAAGTTCAGTGAAACTCCAATACCCATGAATCCACAGAGCAGCCCCATGCCTCTTTCCTCAATTCTGAACCCTCACCTGAAAGACACTGCAAATCCCTTGCTAATTTAACACCCTGAAAGCAGCACTTACAGAACAGTCTGTTACACACAAAGAATTTATTTTCACACATGTGACAAGACCAAACCTCACTGTGCACCACAGCTTAGTATCTGTGTGAGAATTCAAAGTGGCATCTGGGTAATAGCAACCAAAAAAAAAAAAAACACAGAGAAGCATTGTAAAAAGGAGGGGAATTATCAAAATGGATTCATATGCATCTGGAATTATTTTAATACAAAATGCCCAGCAAATCTCCCTGCGCTGCTGACAAATCACCAGCTGAGGTAAATCCCAGATAATGAAACATTGTAAGGAAGGCTCTATTTAATAATTTAGCCCCTGTCAAGGAGTTTGTATTGATTCTTGTTTTCAGCACAGGGAGAGAATGTTATCTTCAGCCTTACGGCTCAGTGACAGCATCAGTGAATTTAATCACTGTGCAGCTCCTGCCATGCAATCCTTAAACTGTCACCTCTGATTCTTCATCACTCTTTGCCACTTCCTTCAAAGCCCTGCACCCACATTTTCATACTAATCTCCCACCCCACACATGCCCCACTGTAATCACAGCAGCACTTCAATCTGCTGCACATTAGACATAAAAGCCAATCTCATTTGCAGGCTAAATTTTTTATTTTAAATAATTCAGTGCTCCTTCAAACGTCTCATTCATCTGGCTCTTATTAGCAAGTCTGCTCTGTCCCTTAATAGCAAACTGAGCTGTGCTGAGGCAGAACTGAGCAGCCATGGGACACCACTTCCAGAATCATGGAATCACAGCCTGGTTTGCGTTGGAAGAGACCTTAAAAAGCCCATCCAGTACCACCCCCTGCCATGGGCAGGCACCTKCCACTACTCCAGGTTGCTCCAAGCAACCAGACTGGCCTTGAAAAGGTTTAGCAAAGATCTCAAGATGGAAGAAAATCTTTTCGCCTTTTTTTGACTGTGGAAGGAGAGATGAATCTGGAGAAGCAAAAAAAAAAAAAAAAAAAAAAAATCTATATTAATCAGCATTTTTTCCACACCAAAAAGGAAAGGTCACACTGCCTCGTAACTGGCCAGGAAAAATTTGCCACAAATTAATTCAGCTGCAGTTCAGGAACAGAACATCAATTCATCTGCAAGCAGAATGAGGCTTTTAAATACATAAATGCTTGTGGCTACACAAACCTCACCCGGATATTTGCATGCAAAAACAGCAGCTCCTGTAACAGTGCAGAGAATAACAGATGTAAATTTAACATGTTTGCTAAAATGCAAGGCCGTATGCAGGGGGAATGCAAAGGAGGGGAAGAATAAACTGAATAATCTAGAAAAACAAATTTTCTTTTGATTTTTTTCCTTCTTTATTCCAGGTGAGATGCAATACTTTCCATTTTATAATCCTTTGGATCAGAGTAAAACGATCCCAGAGGCCCACACAGCCAAGGTCATCATACACAGATTTTCTATTACAGGGCACTAGCAGCATTTCACAACTGTCTTTTTATGCACTTCTGCCTTTCCATCCAGACTATAAATTGTTACAAGGCCCTGGGGCAATCCAGCTGTATACTCCATTCAAATCAGGCTTCAAGGAGAAAGCTCCACAGTCAAGATGCTTCAATCAAGTAAACACACAGGCACAAAGGGCAACTGCATCACAATTAATAATGTTTGCTTTTGTAYGGCAAATTCAGCGTTTTCCTGGTTTAAAGTTTATCTCTGATGCTCGGATTCAGAGTGTGGCCATTAGCATTTTAAATGTGCCATCGAATTCAGGCAGAATATGAGAAAGCAGAAACATGCTGCTGGAATCCATTTGCTGGTCGGGTTCTGGATCCCTCTGGAAAACAGGAAAACCTTAAAAAGGCAATTTGGACTTATTTATCCAAGCTGGAAATTCGTACAAGAAAGGTTTCAATGCCAGGATTAGAGGGCAGATTTGCAAGATCTATTGTATTTGTATAAATTAGCTCGTCTCACGCTCAGACAGAGCCTGTTGTTCCAGCAGCTGGGTTTCCTCTGCCTGTCACTTATCACCCTGTGGTTTTGTTGTTTTGTTTGCTCCACTTCTCCCTTCACCTCTACTCGTTATCCCAGAGAAAATGCAAATAAACTTCTTGGATGGTAGTTCCACTTTTTCTTTCATTTTGCAAGTGTCTTCTTTCCCTTTCAATTAGAAGTTGAGCTGGAACTGCCTTGGTTTCAGCAGATTACTCACAGCCTTACACTCAATACTCACATGTGTCATATTCCATGATCTGCTACATTTTCCAACCAGCACAATCACCCTTGGGATGGAAATTAAGACTCAGGTAAGTCCCACACTGTGCCTTGTGTCTTTCTCCCAAACACAAATAWTCAGTCAACTTATTTTGCCACTGATCTCTGCATGCAGATAAAGCTCTTTCCACCAGACATGGCTCTGTACTACTTTTGATATTGAAATTGAGCCTTAATCAAAGCTGGATACGCATGGGTTTAGATGCACTACATAATTAATATATTCATATCKGAAATGTAATTACTACTGTTGCATCATATACTTAAGCCAACAGCTGGCTATTTTAAGGTGAGAAAAGCAGTTTTACTGGGATGAAACAATCTTGTAACCAACACTGCCAGGTTTTTTTGCTCACAACCACTCCTGAGGAAGCAGCTGCACCAGGACACCCCCCAAGAGCCTGGCACAAAGTGCCCATGTCTGAGCTCTCTRCTCAGGGAGAGGTTTGCTGAGCTCCTGCTGGACTTACAAGAACATTCCTGTTGGATTTCCCGTCACATCATGGCAGAGCTCTCTCTAAAGCAGGTTTAATTTATATAACTGGGGTGCATGGGGGTTATAAAACGTCCCCTAACCCACAGGGCACACACAGGAACTGAATTTCTGCATATTTATTGGATTTGCTCATACAAGTCACTCAGCTAAGTTTTAATCATGTGTTTTCATCACCCAGAAGTAATCACAATCAACATTTTAATTAAGATAAAGAGAACAGRCTGAATTTTAGGACTTGTTAACCATAAACAGAGATAAAAGGAAATTTCACTGTTTATAATTCTTTGTATTACAATCAGCGTAAGGCTTAAACCACAAAAGAAAACCACTAAATACTACTATTTAATAAGAAAACCTATAGCTGTGAAGCTGTACCCTCAGTCTGAGGAGAATACAAATCTGCTCCTTCAAATGGCCTGATCCAAAAAGAAATTCAGTGACAATTTCCAGTTTTAAAACACAGTACTCTTCAATTAAAAACATAAAAACAAGGACTTGTTTGCTTTTTGGGGGCAGTGGGGTGGTGGGTGGAATGAAGTAGCAAAAAGTACTGGTGTGTGAATGATAAACACGAGTGGCTGAGCAGATCCTTTGCTATTTCCTGCAGAAATTCCAGATACCATTCTTCTGCCAGAAACTCAGGAGATCAAAGTGATTTGGGCCAGGTTTGATTAATTCTTAGCAGAGCTTAGGCTGCAGAGCCCACAATAACAGGGTAAGAAACTGCAGCCAGGCTCGCTGCTGAAGGACCACATGAAATGAGTGAAGATAGGATCAATTCTGGAAAAATTAGCACTGAGGGAGGGGGTAAAACAACATTTGATTCCCAGCTACTCATTTCAGAACTATTAAAGTTCAGAACTGCAGAGCTGCAGACAATTCCCCTCGTTCGCTTCCTTGCACTGCCAACTCAAACATGACTCAGTCACTGCTGCTCTGCTGGGTGTGCTTTGATCAAGGTATTTGTAGCACCACAGAGTATTTAAGGAATACTTCATGAAGCCTGTAGGTTTTTAAAATGTTTGACTCGTGCCAAATTAAAATGAACAAAAAGTATGCTTCCATAACTTCCTGATGAATAGAAAATGTGTATTTCTGACAGCAGCAGGCTGCTGTGGGAACAAATGCATTGTTAAAAATGCACTGGTACTATTGCAGAGTGAAGGGAAAAGCAGCAGATTGACATCCAGCAGACAACTCTTGATGTAAACAACCTGAATATTTTCTCACAGAAAAAAAATAATCAGAGAAACTTATGTTTTTTTAATGCACCCAAGCATTAACTGCTTCCATTTTATTGACTTGCCTGTGTAATTTAAACCCCAAGCTGTAAGATTGTTCTGGAACAAAAAAATCCACTSTAAGCAAACCCTGAACCCCATGTTAATGATCCCAGTTTTACCATTCTATGAAACACCATTTTCCTCCTTCTTATACTTGTTCAACAGTCAATGCCAAGAAAGTATTAAAGCCACATTACCATAGCCTTTTACAGGCTTTATCCATGTTCCAGCTTTCCAGTTACATTTTGCTGTTTCTTATTTTTAAAAACAATATTTTTAACATAACTGACATGTAAGTTGGATAACACAGACTTAAACTGGGGAAAGAAGTGCTTCCCAAGGAAAAAACAAGGTTAGAAAAGTTGCTTTAAAGCTAATCATGACCTTGCATAGTCCAGATTTCCAGGAGACCACTTGAACCCAAGCACTGGTTCCGCTGCCCCAACAGAGGAGGGAGAGCAAATACTCCAGCTGAACTGGCAGCAAATACTGAGTATCAGCAATGAAGGAGAAGGAGCTGATAACCAATAAAAACATGTAAGGCAATAAAGCAAACMCAGATTTAATCATTGCTTCACCACAGTTTGTTCCTAATCAAAGTCCTTAAGAATAATCTGGTCTTGAATACTGAAAGAGGATAGTATTAATCCAGAGAAAATGAATTAGCACTAAAAAGAGATTATTAAAATGTTCAGGAACACAGACAGCACAAAATAACACAATCGGTAGCAAAAAAAAATCATCTAGTAACTTTTTTTTAAAATACAGACAAACTATTTCATACTCTTCTGAAAGACAACAGCAATTTCACTTTTAAAATGTATTAAGTTCAATAATTCAAACTGGTGAAGTGAAGCAAACAAAGAAAAGCATTTATGGCATATCACACCTTCTCACATGACCTGCCACCCCATCGTTTTCCACAAGGAGAAGAAAAACAAGCTGTGTTYTGAACAGCCAACATTCACAAACATTTCAGTATCTGAGGGCCAAAAGAAACCAGTGGATTCCCAAAGAACTCACCCCTCAGTGTTCTGTAAAATTCCAAACAAATCCCAAACCATCACAATTAACAAAACAACACGAGAGCTACTGGAACATTATTCAGTGTTTTTACATCTTTGATTCCTCCCTTCCCAGCAGAATTGGTCTGAGGGACCCAAACACCGGAGAGGAACAGGTACCCCCAGTGATCCAGGTCCAACAAAGGCATCCTGCTTTTCTGGTGGGAACAAACCCAGAGGTGGAACAAATCCACACTGCACAGGGCAGGCAGCTCAACACTCCACAGCAGAGAAAACTGATGTTCCCTTCAAGCACACACATCCTTTTCCCTTTGGAAAATGTCTGCTCTAGTGCCATGTCATTTCTATTTAAGCAACTTGTCTCTGTAGGCAGCTGGGGGTAAGAAAAAATTATCCTTCTCTAAGCAAGACAGGATTCACAGGAACCACTCTCCATTACCATCTTTCAATTCTTTCCCACCAGTTCCTGCTGTTTCCCTACAGCACAAGGGTTACCTAAGCAGGTTACAGGACAGCAGTTCTGGGAGGCTCCCACAGCTCTGAAATTGATGCTTTTTCCAAGCGTTTTTCCAGCTGCAGGAACAGTCAGTGCGTTTCCGACTCCACACGGCAGAGCAGTTCTCCTGTCACACCCTTGGTGCCTGTGCTCTGGAGCTCTTTCCCCAAGAACATCTGAGCTCATCAACACGTTGTTGGAAGCGATGTTGAAAGAAGTTATTAATCCTGCAGTGAAAGCCACGTTCAGGAAGTAGTGGAGCAATGGCAGAGCAGAAACTGAGGTGCCCCTTCTTGCTGACAGTTTCCCTAAGATATCCATCATATTTCAATCATGTTTCACCTCTCAATCCCACAAAGGTACATGAATCCTGAAAGCTTGAAGGGATCCGGGACCACACGAACGGTAAAGACAAGAGGATAAATGTTATCCATGGCAGTTTCCAACAGAGTTAAGCTGGATTGATCAAATCATTTCACAACTTCTCACGTGGCCACCCTCAAGGCAACATTTGGTTTTTTGACAGAGGATGCACCTAGAAAGCTCTTCCAGCTGCCCTCAGTTCTGGGACCACATCTGCTGCTCTTCCTGCCCTGCTCAGCTCATCCCCACACAACAACTCAATGACAGCTCAAAGGGATGAGCAACCTCTGCTTCACATGAAGCCACACAGCAGCAAAGGGCAGGATGGCAACAGAGACATTTCACACAGACATTAGCAGCAAGCAAAGCTTCCTCACGAGGACTTGGTGGCCACTGGTGAAGTGCAATTGTTCTTAAGGAAAGGAAAAGAGCTGCTGCTGTAATATAATTTTTAATAGAACTGATTCATCTTAATGTCACAAGAAAGTTGTGATGRAAGGATAAACTAATGCATCAAAGTACAGCACTTTACCTGCCAGAATCGCTGAGCTACAAAAAGCAGGCAGAGAAAAACAATTACTGCTTTCTCCAAGTCACAATGTTGAGACACTGGAACACAAAGCTGCTCTGAAATGATATTTAACATCTGCTTCTGGAGTAGTGTGACTGCCATCAGGCTGTAAATAACCTGGAACACTAAACTAGAAAAACTGCCAGACTTCTCAGAACCAGTTTCTAGTACAGCAATAAACATAAAATCATCTAATTGTGGTTTCAGATCTTACTGGAACAAGCAAGTTAAACCTCAGTTTATTTTAAGAATGAAAGTGAGTGGTACTTTAGTCTCACCCCAGAATGACCCCCAGTGCCTCTCACCCTGCAGGGTGCTGCACGTGTGGATCAGACAGCACTGGCTGTGCCATGTTTGACTCCCTCTTGTTTTTTTAAAATGCAAGTTTACATTCTTGTTTTTATCAGTAAAACACCCCCATCAACTCCTGTACCCGAACTGCACCTAGAACCACGGGAAGCAGAAGGTAAGACTCAGACACTCAGCCAAAAACTTTTATTTCTTGACAACCAACACGGTAATGTACTTAATTAGTAGGCGACATTTCAAAGCTGTTGACTTTAACTTCCCTGCTTCACTTGACATATTTAGCTGAAGGCAAAACAAGGCTGTTTTCCTCTTGGTATCTCACACTAGAAGAGAAATCAAGTGTCCTTTCCACTGTTCATCTTCCCTTTCCCCCAACAGGAAAATCAACAGCCACACAAGCACTGGAGATTCATTTCTGCTGGTATAATCAGCATCAAAAGGTTTTTGGTTTTGTCATTTTCACAAGTTCCTTTCATGCATTATGTCAGTAAGAAAAATAAAATTAACAGAGAATCTAAAGAACTCTGAGCAGGCAAAAGTAAACATAAAACAGGGACACTATTTCCATGTCACAAATTATGCAAAATTGTCAGCAATCCTATTGCCAAGTCCTTTGCTGTTGAAAACACGAGTAAAGAGAAACCAGCCCAAAAAAACCTAAAGGTACTAAAGCTGCAATACACTTCCCACACAGTCTTTGCAAACAGCTTAACCATGTGGTGCAAGTGCAACGCTGACAAGAGGCTTCAGCTTTTGTTGTTCATATCCTGAGCAATTAATGCAACTCAGCAGGAACTTATTGCCCAGAACGGCAACTTTCCCATTGTAATTCCAGTCAGACACAAAAGCACCTGCTAACAGGCAAGAGTGGCCCAACTGGGGCTTAACCCATTGCTAGAACCTAAACTGCAAACCAAACAACTCCTTTAAAAAAAGGGGGAGGAAGAAGGGGAGGAAAGAGAGAACAAACCCACAAGTGCCAAGCTGTAGCAGGGACACCAATACTGAGGAAATGTCTCCATGTTCTCCTGCACTGTGGTGTCTCAGAATAGACTTGGAAAAGCTTGGAAGAAAGGAAGGCATATTCTGATAGCAACAGCCTGGGGGTGATCTATGTCTGTAGACAATACATTGATAAGGAGAGTTTATTACGTGTTCAGAACTTCAATAAAGCAATAACAAACAGCAAGATGACCAGCAATAAGAAATTCTCAGAAGTTCCCAAATACCCTGCTCACAAAGCACTGCCAGGTCCCAGACAAGCCCCTGTGCCCCGGGTGTGAGCAGGCAGCAGCTCCTGCCCYGTGCTGGGGAAGCAGCAAGTGGGAAGGAACACACTGAACCTAAAAAGGGGCAAACCACAGCTCTAATTTGTTCTTGCACAGGTCTCTGACTTTTCATTTTTAAAGAATAAAGCGCTAACGGGTTCTTAAATGTTATTTTCTATCTTTCCAAATTAAACTGGTCACCTTGGTCTGGTGTCCCTGTCAGCCCACAGCCAGCTGAGATGCAGAGGCTGCCACAAGCCAGCCCTCATCACAGAGCTGTGCTAGAGAAGGCCAGAGGTAAAGGCACAGCCAAAATTAATTTCCCARGAAAAATTTGACTTCCTGAGCCACAATTTCCTGAAAACACTCGACTCAAAGTTCATGTTTCTGTTCAGCTGAAAATGACAGGGATCACAATTTGAACTCCCCCAGTGAACTGAGCCTGTACCAAAGACAGATCCCTGCCTTCACACAAAGCAGCTCCTCTTTCACAGGGTAAAGATTAACTCACGAGGAGATACAGGAAGGGTAAGAAATATCTCCATCTCTCTGGAGACTGGGGCAGGGGAAAGGAGGAGGAGATGTGAAAACGTTCCTTACCAGTTTGAAGTCTTGAATGCTGCAGATGAAATAGGGCGTGTTCGGCCGGCGACTTTCGATATAAACGCAATCTTTAAAAACACAAGATTTTAAAATAATGGACATTAACTTCTGTGTCTCCAAGAAAGAACATAAACACAGGATAAATTCAAATACAGCTTAAACTTTGAAAGAACCACCATTTCATTTGCATAACGTGTAATTTATTCTGAGTGTGATCTAAAAATAGAAACTATTTATGATGATAAATAAGGGAATTAACTGCATAAAAAATTAACTTTGATTTGAATAGACATTTTGCTAGAGAAACAAAAAGAAAGTCATTTAAAGACCACTCTGGATTGAGTTAATAGCAGTGACCAGGTCACAGCCTATGAACCAGATCAAAATAAGAGAGGAAAGTAATCAGATTTTTTGTGGTCAGCTTGCCATTAAGAACCGAGCACTAACATATTTTCTCTTCTAATTGTGAAGAAAACCAAGGCAACCAATCATAGAAGAAACATAGCAAACTAAATTAGATTTACCTCAGGGAAGGCCTGGGCTTTCTCGAATTACATCTGACATGACAGAAACGCAGTAATTATTTTTGTTTGCTTTTGACAACTGGGCTCTACAAGGCTGCTGTAACATAAGGTCTGTTGTATTCAAAACAGTCTTGGCAATAACTACAACAAAAGCAGTGCCCTCGGAATAAAAACACTGCTGGGATGGGAAAGAAGTGCCTGGTTAATGATCCTGACCTTGGAACTCAGAAAACACAGCTTGCTCAACAGAAAGATGCCATTCCCCAGCTAAACACGTATTTAAAGGGCAGTCATTGTGTCCCTTTGACACACAGATAAGGAACTGCTGTTCAAAACACAGAAGATACAAAAAACTATCCTATGAATGATTTTCGATGAATTTTTTTATATTTCTACAGAAAAACCCCAAAATCTCCGAGTTTTATAAGACACGTTTCAAAGCACATTGATGGAGTTTGATTCAATCCAGTTGATTTGGAAGCTCCAGCAATTTAACTACATCCAAGTACTCCTGCACCCGTGGTTATCCCAGATTTCCCTGGCTGATCACTGCACTCAGACRAGCCTCCCTCACTCAATCAACTGCTCAGTATCCCAGATAAATCATCCATTTTACATCATGTTCCACCACTCATCTGCAGGAACATTTTCAGGATTCACTGGGAAATGTGTATAAAAAGCTGTGAGATTCCAGATATAGAAAACACCACAACTTGCAAGATTTTTTTTTTCTTGGTATCTCAGTTGTGCAAGCCTCATTTCCAGAGTTTTATCAGACAGCAGGCAGAACAAACAGCTAAGCAGCCCCGTGAAATGGCTGGCACACAAAGTAAGAGGATGTGGCATCTCCTATGGATAAARCAAACGAGTTGCCTCAGTCTATATTGCATTGAAGGGAGGCACTGCTGGCTGCCTGCCAAGCCCTGAAACAATGATGACATCCAGTTARGAGTCTCCAAAGCAATAGAGGCCACACAGATAAGAAAACAAGTTTATCCAGGTGCACAGCAATGTTATGGATGACAGAAACCGGAAAAATGTCCCCAAAAAGAAGCACATTCATGGCTGCATTCACATCAGCCACTCAGAACTCACCATAAAGAGCAACTCCTTCCATTTACCAGAAATCCAAACAGCTTTGACATGGACTCAAGAAAAGGAAAACTGAATTATCATTTTTCTAATGCAACAAACCTGCACAGATAAGATTTATGCCACTGAAAACTGCAGAATAGCCCCATCTTTTCCCTTAGCACACTGGAATGTGCCAGTGCACATTCTTTTTTTCACATACTTCTGGAACAATTTCAGCTCTACCTGGCTGCACAGGGTTTCTGCATAGACTTAGACAACTTCAGTCAAGTGTAATTTAATTGCTTTTACTGAAGGACAGCCTTCCTCACATCCTCCTGCATTTACGAGGAAATGAGAGCATGGATGAAGCATTAAGCACAAGCGAAATGGGCATGCTACAAATTCCCACTCTGGCTTCCTCCACAGGTACCATCCCTGGGTCAGCTTCCAAGGACCATCTTGGACAAGTTCAACGTTTGATGTGTTAAATCACAGAGTTTAGCAGTGACAAACCAGCAAATACTCCAACTGAAAAGCAAAAAACAAAAATAAAAATAAAAGGGCTTTCCATAATCTTCGCCACTACAATGGCAAAACAGAGTAAGGAAATCTTGAGTTCCCTGCACAGCCCTTGGATTCTCTGCCTGTCTCCAGCCATGASTGCATTGCTTACCTCCCTGTTCCGTGTAAAACGTCCCACTGGAGATGAAGCATTTCTCTGACACATGGTACAGAGTCATTATGCCTTTGGGCTTGTGATATTCACCAGATGTGCCCTAGTTCTGAAGGGTTACATTAATATTCCCACACTAAAAGCTGCTTTTAAAATTAGAGCTTCAATGCATGGACATAAAAATCTTTTGGAAAAAACCACCCCCAACCACCTCCATTTTTTGAACCTTCAGCAGCTTAAATGCTGCMGTTTTTGTAGTAACCATTGTCACAATTAGAATCCTTTTATGTTTCACCTAATGAGTCAACACTTCCATCACCCAAGAAGCAAAGCCGTGGGCTCTCTGCACAGCACCACACTTCCATAGGGAAGATATTCCTTGAAAGTCTTTGTCAAGGAATTATCTACAGTCCCTCCCCATCAGATTTACACAGCCACAAGCTCACTCTTCACATGTGAGCATAGACATGTATAAACCCGGAATATAAGTTGTGGGATCGGCAGTTAAAGGATATTTACASCCCAGAACTAAATAATATTTAAATTCCTCCATCCTGGTGCCTAAAATTAAAAGGCTCAGTGGTCCCAGTGCCCTGTGCCAAGCACTGAGGAAGCCTGATCAGGCAATTCTGAATCCTTCCCCAGAAACAGCTCTGCCGGAGCCAAAAGCAGTGGGAAGCCCAAGACACTTCCCCTGTCTCAGGAGCTCCAAGGTAAATGCCACAAGCCTTCACCACCCCCCAGCACAGTTAATGTGATTAGAGGCAGGATATCAGCACTTACAGATCGTTAATGACCAAGTGGTACCTTTTAAAGGATCAAAATCAATATTTGCAACATTCAGTGAGTTCTAAATGCTGAAATCTGAACTTGCCTGCATTCCAAACACAGGAAAATTGCCAAACCCTTGAAAACARAGGTCAGTAATGGAGACAAACCTCTAACAGCAGCAATCCATTTGGCACAATGGGTCAGTAACAAACACAGAAACACAGGGAGGAGAGCCCTGGGAATGCCAAACACGTGGTTTGGACTAGAACAATATTCCCACTGACAGGTAGGGAGCTGTGCACTTGCCTCTCTTCCCCCATATGGCTGACAACAAACAAATTGCCAGTCTGATCTTTTAGTGTCACTTCCTGCTGAGCAGATTTCAAGCAACGCTGCTGGCTCCTTGTCAGGGAACGACGAGCTCGAGCCCTGCTCTGCAATAAATGGTTCAACCAATTTACTGTGTTCATTTGAAGCTCACAGGAGTATTCCCAGTGCCTGGACTATAGTTCTTATTTGGCAAATGATTTTATTATAAACTGGTATCATAGTGAATCCATTTTCTTTAAGGGGTTTTGCTGCTGTTTAATGGACTGTCAGTATAATTTAGATTTCATCTATTTAAACTCATTCAAGCCTGGCTCCTGATTGTACAATAAATGGAACATATTTCTATTCAACAAAATTAATGACAGCTAATTGTACTCTGCAGTTCCCAATTTCATAAAAGCAACTGTTCTGCAGCTCAGGCCCCCAGCTACATCATTTCCCACACCAATTATTTTCCTGCACTTTTCAAGCATGTCCACAACCCTKCTCAGTTCTCCTTGTGAGGTGCACTCAGATACCCTTCGTTAGCAGTTCTGATACAAAGCAAACACGCCCTTTACAGAAACTTGTGTCACCAAAACATGCCMCACCGAAAGCAAAGACACTGGGCATGCTCAGCCCCCACCTCGTGCTAGGGGTTCCTCTTGTCTTGGAATTATTTTTCTTTTCCAATTAAACACATGAAAAGMGAGGAGGGGTGGCAATAAGAATCCAGGCTGATAAAAGTAATTAATTAATTAATTTTGCTCCTGCTAAAATCTAAAACTCCTCCTTTAGCAACAGATAAGCTTTACTGCACACATGCCATTTGTAACAGTCTTTTTCTGGCCTTTTAAGGTCACAGCAAACTCGTGTAGCCCTCAACTAGAAAAAAATTACAGCCATTCCTATTTCCCTACTAACTGACCCATCACTTCATCTTCCTGATTAAACAGAGAGCAATCCATTTTATCAGTTGTTGGTGCAGCCCTGAACACAGACACATGCTCAGAAGAGGAAAATTAAATGTGTCACTTGAGTGAGGAGGATTTTCACAGAATGCTGTGTTTCCAATAATGCAGCCTGTTGCCTCAGAGCCTGTGGAGGTGCAAACCCTCAGTGAGCTGGTGAGAGTCTCCCCATGGCCTGTCAGCCTGAGACTTGCCTACCTGCAAATAGGCAGCAGCACTGAAAAATTAGCTTCATTTTTCAAAATCAATATGCATTTTCCGAAAGGAAAAATATTGTCCCGTTCTTCAATTTGTAACTAGCTCCGAGAAGCCCTTCACACAGAACAAATTCGTGCAGCAAAGCTCAGCTTACAGCAGAAGTGTATTTACTTTCTTCCAGCACTGCTGTGTCACCTTTTTTCCTTCATTTTAAAGCACAGTGATCAGGTTGGTATGGAAAAGTCCCTGTTGGGTCACTCCGTGCAGCCACAKCCCCAGTGCCAACAGGCAGCCCTGGGCACACTCAGCCCTTAGAGCTGCTCTCCACGATTTACCCACAGAGCCAAACAAAGCCAGAGGAATCCATTTGCCAGCTCAACCTTGATCTGCACTTAAGGCTCCATCTGTCAGCCCCAGCAGCTGCCCTGGACACAGCAGTGCCTTCCCCGGTAAAAGGAAATGTGAACTCAGTAAATGTCTTTTTTTATCCAGTCTGGCTCATGCTCTGTTTATATGAACAGCAGGGACAAAAGTTCCCTCTATGCACAAGGAGCTGATCTGTGCTGTCTTGGAGCTTTAATTATTTTCCATGTTTAACATTATTCACCTGCTCAGCTGATCTTTAAAGCCACCCTTCTCACAATCTCCAATCACTAATTACAAGCCCTGTGATGTCCCACGGTACAGAACAAAACCAGCCCAAGTTTCAGCTGCAGACTGGAACAGGCTGTTCCTGCCCACTGTTCTCTACAGACTTCAATCAGCTTCAAAGAAAATCCTCCTGTGATGTTTTCATGCATTTTGTTAACCCTCCTGACATGTTTTAAGACTCACCTACTAATCCAGGCCTTTTCTCTAATTTTTTTTTCTTCCTTTAATTACTAGAGGAGGAATGGGTAAAGAATGCCTTTGTTTCCATTGAAACAAAAGTTTTAAAGATAATATTTTCTAAAAAAAGTACGTTTTCCTCACGACTATGCTCATATGCAGAAAAGTTGAAAACAGCGTTGGAGTGTGAAAAATAAGGGAACTTTTATAACCACATCAAGCAGCACAGCTCCTAAGGTTATTCCTATTTAGAGCAGCTGAAAGTCTGTCACTGAATTATTTCAACAATCTCCTATCACAATGGTAACAGACTTTCAAAAGAAGTGAAAAAGACAGATTGCATCATCCTAGAACACATGCTCATATCAACCATGGAGCTTCTGAGGAAAGAGAAGACCACACGTGCAAAAATAGAGATCTCCATGACAAACTTGGTCAACCCACACAACATGCACAGAAAACAATGGTCTGGCCAAAGACCTCCTAAAATTAAAAAGTACAGCTGAAAAAATCATTTCCTTGCATTTTTTCCTTCTGCCCAAGCGCCAAATTAAAATTAAAACTTCCCAGAAAATAATTAACTTTTCTCCTTCCAACTTCAGCAGCCTAAAACACACTTGCCAGAACTTCAAAGTTTATAGAAAAAATTCCTGTTCCTATTATATGTATTTTTATATTGAATTCTGGCATGGCCACTCTTGGCAGCTGATAAAGCTGTCAGAAGGAATAGAAGCATCTAGAACAATGACAAACACATGGGTCAGTGTCAAACACAAGCCAAGCACTGTCAGAGCATGAGATTTCAATTTCACCAACATTCAACCCAGATCCAAAGATAACAAATAAATAGAGAGGAAGCACTTCTGTTTGGTTCTTGGTTTTATATTTTTATACGTTCATGAAGGTTTCTAGACGAAAACAACCATTTCAGCAATTTCCTGAGTTACAACAATACAAAACAGTGACACCGTTTTAATAAAGGGAACATTAACAATTAATTACACCAGCAAAAACTTACGCTTAAAATTTGTAAGTCCTTGCTTGCTAACCAGCTTGACAGTGGATTTTTAAGACCTGCAGATTCACACCCAACACGACCCAGCATCTTCTGCTCTTTTCCCACTGTGACAGAGCAGTGACCCAACACCTGCAGGTCCCACATCTCAGCCACTGCACACTGGGAACTCTTCCCCAGCCTATCAAGTGTTCCCTTTGAAAAATGGCCACATGCTCTAAAAACCAGAACATATCCAAGTGAAATCATGTAAGATCTCACTTCGCTCCGTCTGCTGACAACTGAGCAGCAATATTTCACAGTGCATCCCTGCAAAGTCGGTGTCTCCTTCTCCAATTCTGTCCAGACATCAGCTCCTGGGGTGCTGGTGCCTCCTGAACAGCACTCAGGGGCACAAATCTAACAGAACCTGCAAGTGCCATCAACCTATAAATCCACAGAAGTTACTACTCAACTCAAGTTGTATTTTCCAGTAGCAATATCTCACTTTCATGCCAGTGACAGCAATTTCCTGTGCCTTAAACACAAAAAGGCAACTAAACCAAGAAGTCCAACAGCTGTCCCATGCAGTGACTGCCTAAAACATCTCCAAGTGACAGACACATTCCTACTATTCATACACCAGGCCACATGTTCCAGGAGCCACATCAAGAGTGGGAGGTGTCCCTGCCCATGGCAGGGGTTGGAACTGGATGATCTTTAAGGTCCCTTCCAACCCAACACCCTGTGTTTCTCTTCTATGATAAAGCCAATTCTGCTTCTTTCCCTGCACTGAATCAAACTGCACTTTCCATACCTTACCCCCTGCCCCTCTTCTTGCAGCTTCACCCAGATGCTAAAACCTACAGAACAAAGAAACTCTCCTGCAAGCTATTCCAGAGGATTTTGCTGGGAGATTCCTCTGCAGGGAGAGCAGTGCATTACAGCTTTTCACCTTGTGTTACCTCATGCTGATGTGCTGTTTATATAGCTACTGATGTCACTGCAGAAACAGATCCTCATAAATCCTTTTAATTCCTGCAGATCCTTTTAAATGTTTCTACGTAGGCAAAGCAAACAATATTGCCCTCATCTCCAGGTGACAGTCACCTGTTTCCCGAGGCTCCAAACCAACTCAGACTTTCACCCAGCAGAGTTTTTCCAGTCCAGCATTCAAGGTGCAACCACGATGACACTACAGCAATCTGCTCAGCAGCAACAATAGCCTCAGTATTAAGTTTTGTGGCTTTAATTTAGTAATATCCCTTCCTGAGATGGATTTTGGCAAAAGCTAGTGGCATAGAAGGGACTCAGTCTGCACGGGAAATGGAAGGAAAATCAGCATTAAATAATCTAAGTGAAATCCAAGAGGGGAAAAAAATCATTCTTGACACAACCGTCTTATATTATCATCACCTTATGCTAAGGAGCTAAAGCAAATTTGGATATACTGTACAACAAAAATTAATGTTATTACAACAGGCATTTTGACAACAGCAAGGTGAGAACTGCGAGGGGAAACAAAAAGAAGGAAAACCCCACAGAGTAGATTTGGAAGGAAAGGGGAGGGAGGTTGTGGACACTGAGAGGACAGATGGGGAACTGGGCCAACAAGCTTTTAGGATAGGCCTGTGTGATTTCCAGCAAAGTAGAGAAGATTAATTGCATAGTGTTGTCTAAGCCCTACTCAATTCTTTTTAATACATTATTTAAAGCTGTGCACGCATTCATTATATCTATGCAAATTAATAAGAGCAGTATTTACATAGTAACAATACAGTGCAACCTTTCACTTGAAAAAATTTCAATGATCTTGATTATCTGTTTATTTACAGTTTATTTGCTATTACTCCAATACAGCTGCTGAGCTCAGCACAGAAAAAAAAAGCAGTATTAAGTGCTGGATTAAGTACTCTACAGCAATGGGGTAAACACAGAATGAGATTTTAACCAAGGACTTCACAGGAGGGAGATGCAGACCTTGAACTTTCATCCATATCAGATGAGAGTATTTAACAGAAAGAATCAAACGATTGGAAAGGATTTCCTTTCCTTAAAGCCTGGAAGATGTAAGCTGAAGACAGCTATCCCTTCTGCACACACCTTTAATTTTCATCTTTCTAATCCTTGCTGTGTCTCATTAATTTAAACTCTCTAATCCCTCTTAAAATTTATGTAATTTGCACCCTTAGCTACAACTACATCTCCCTGTATGTAACAAGCTGTAAGAGCTCCCTCTGTAATAGATGCTAACATTGTTTTAGAATACATCAAGCACAGGAATGTGTATTCAAGATCTCACTCCTGATAAGAAATTACCTTTTAAATCAAATTTAAAAATCGGTATATTCAGTTAAGGTTTCAACCATGCTCAGGTCCCTCCAGAGCTGAGCTAATGTGTTCTCATCACTCTCAGCAGTTTTCAAGTCCAGTTTTACAAAAGCACAAAGAGCCAACTGAACAAAAAAGTGTCAGTGCCAGGGTACGTCTCTTATGCTGATTACTACTAACAAAACGTAAAATTTAATAAGCAGGTTTTTAAAGTACAGAACAGTTAAAAAATATCCCAATTATCACAAGTACCGTGGCTTTCCTTGTTTTTTCACTGGATAACCTCCTCCAGATCAGCCACAACCACTTCTCCATGCCACTACAGGATAAAATTGAGACCACGGACTGATTTCCCATCTTCATTTTAAGCAAACTCTTTTTGCAATAAAGCCAGTGTATCACATTGTACTCCTGGGCCCACACAACAGCTGTTCTCAACAGATTCTGAATTATTTTTCATCCTCTGACACTGAAAATAAGATTGCCACCAGAGCTGACGCTTCCGCAGGCTCCCTGTTGCCACTGCTCAAAAACAAATATTACTCAGCTACAAGCCCTGACACCACAGCAAAAACAGCTCCTTTGAAATGATTGATGAAATGAGTGGAAATTGAAGTTGAAGCATTTCAAGAGAGATGCTGTTCTGACTAATCTTGGTGGAGCTAAGTGAAAAACAGACTGTCCAATTTTCCCATGGAAGGAGAAGGATGGAATGCAGCACCTCCCACCTGGAGCTGCAGCTGGTCATGCCCCCACACACACCACAAGCACTTTGGGGCATTCACAGCCACTAAAACTGGATGCAGCATTTCAAACATTTACATCTGAGCTCAGGAGATTTTTGCAGCTGAGCTATACAGCATCTCATGGGAAATCAGATGGGATCTGACCTCACTGGTTTCCCTGTTTTCAGAGGGAATCCATCTCTGTTTTGCTCTGGCAGTGTTACTACAGCACTGTACTACAGTAACATAAAATTACCAGGGCCCTTAAGCCAGTGCTTCCAACAGTGCAGCCAAACATAACCACAGCTTGTGGGGGAACAAACTGCAAGCAACACTTTCAAAATGCTGTGCAGATGAACAGAGAAGTTTGTACTCAAAAATGAGGAACACATAGCTAAATAATCTCACTTCGAGTACAGTTTGAGGAAAACATTAGCTGGCAGCAGCCATAGGTTAGACCTTGAAACGTTACGTGAGACCCTAAAAGCTTCACATGAACTTGGCAGCAATTCAGAGGCACATCCAAGACATCCAGAGCACACTGCAAGCTCCTGTTCTGTCCCCAAAACATCCCATATTGACCAACAGCTGAGCTGCTGTATACAGGCATCAGCCATTAAGGAGGTTGTGAAATCAATGGAATAACAAGTATGAGATCCTCAGTCACCTGCTTTATATTTCACAGAACACAGGAGCAGAGCTCTACAAAGCAATCCCAGCTTCCCAGAAAAACTTGCCAGAAAGGTTGGAAGATGTCTCTACATCCCCCTAGTCAGACCTCTAGCTCAGATCAGTCTCATTCCAAAGTGGGAGTGAAGCATTTAATGCATTATCCAATTTAGTTTCCAAACTCTCAGGGACAGAGATTCCATATGATACAGAGATAATTAATGCAGTAGAAAGCAAAAAAGGTGGCTCTTTTCCAAAGGGGAGCTAAGTTCATTCCAACAAATCAGATACCACAAGATACAGTCAGAAGCCTTTGCATGCACATCCACATTTGTCTCCAACGGAAAGGCTGCAGCCTCCCCCAGGACAAGGCTAATTCCAATTAACAGGGAGCACACTGTGCTGGCTGCAGCCCCTGCCTGGCAGCTCTGGGGCACGAGGGCTTCCAGAGGAAACACCAGATCGGAATTTCTTACCTCCGGGCCTGTACACGACATCATCCTCCGTGATGAAGGACGTTATCTCGCCGTTGTCGGTTCTCTCGTAGCGGGACTTCTTCTTGGGGGGTTTCTTTTTGCTTTTCTTGGTGGACTCCTCCGTGGTGGCACTGTTGTTGTCATTGTCCTCGTCCTCGCTGTGGTCGCTCTCCGCATAATTCTTGGCGCCTCCCTCCAAGGTGCAGCTGCGCCGGGGCCGGGAGTTCTCGCTCTCCCTCGCCTTGTCCCTCTTGTCCCGCTCCTTGTCCCGGTCTCTGTCCCTGTCCTTCTCTTTGTCTTTGTCTTTCTCCTTGTCTGCTGTCATGATTCGCCACGTGCCTTCTTCTGTCCTCTCACGGCTGGGCCTCCGTGAAAGGTAGACAGTGAGCCTGGGCTTCAGTCTTCTGAATTTCTCACGCAAAGCCAGGAAAAATTCAACCACTCCAACAACCCCAGCGTTTTAGAAAGGTTCTTCAAGAGGTGAGGGGGGAGAAAGAGGGGAAAAAACCCATGTTAGTATTCAAAATTCTTTCCATTTCTGAAATCAAAATTAAAACCGAATAAACCCCCACATCCTAAAACAATTCAGTGTGGAAAGCACAAACAGTAAAATACAAAGCAGCCTTCTGAAGACTTCATAGAAATGGTAACCTCAGTGTCTGGGAAATGTCTGAAGCTACCTCCATCCTCAAAAAAGATCCCTCAACTCCTAAAAAACATTCTTCTGTTCACTGCAGACACATCATAGCTTCTCGGATGGGAAGTGCTCGCTGAGAACAGGTATCATTTTATACCTGCAGCTAATAGGAAGCAGGCAAGTGTAAAAACCAAAACCCATAAAACATTTAGGAAGGGACAAGTGCAACAAAGGAAGAGTCTCCAGCTTTTATCTGCAAGCAAATGACAGAGTTTAGCAAATGGCTGTATTGTTTTACATCTCAACACCACTCACCACCGATGCCCTACAAAGCTGGTACAGAGTAAAGGATGCCATCTGCCACTTCCAGGGCAATCTGTTAGCAAGTCCTGCCCCTACCCTGCTTTTCCAAAAATAGAGCTAACCTGTAATCCACAGATTACAGGAATTAATTAATTGAAACCAAACCAAACCACAGTAGTTACAACTGCACTAAAAAAATCTGCTTCTCCATATATAAATAATAGGACCTTTCATGAAAGAAGGATATTTCAAAAAAAGGGGCATTCAACACACAAAGTTAAATTATCTTTTTTCCCCTAATGCACCAATAATGCTGAATTTACCCACATCCAATTCCTAAGTTTTCGGGAAGCTACTACATGGTACAACTTAAAATTAGCCCACTGTGTAGAATGTATACTCTGAAAGGCAGGGACCTGAAGAGATTGATTGTTCATGCATTAAGCTTTTGAAACCACATTAGAGAAGGAAAAAGGCTGGTTTGATTTTTGAGAAGTCAGCTGAGGAGTCACCGATCCTGGGTATTTGACATTCCCTCAGTCTTACATGAATCTCAGCCCACAATATTCCCGTCCCTGTCGACTGCTCCTTGCAGCAGTGGAAACAGCAAAAGAGAGACAAATTGCTTTTGCTGCTGCAATTCAGGCTGTGCCTGGAATCTCTCAGGCATTTCCTGAATGAACCCATCAGCCAGGTAGGAAATGATGCTGTTTTCTTTCCCCCTCATAGCAGCTGCCACGGCTCTGATAACACACAGGGGGATCCAATGAAACTCCAGTGGAGAACACCACAATGAACTTGTCAATTGGCAGGGAAGTTGCAGGGAATAGTGATAGCAACGGCCTGCAGGGATTCAATAAGAAAGGTCTTAAATTTCCAGAGGTTGGGGAATTCCCCAGCAGCAAAGCTTGGGGTTTTTTCTATTGCTGTTCATACAAAGATACTTCAGGGAAAGGATCACACCCCTCTTCTGGCACAGCCAACTGCAGCACAAGCACCTTCCTCTGACTGGCAAGTTCAAAATGTCTATTTTTCTCTATAAATGATTTCCAATTAAAAAAATCCCCATCAGTCACCATAATATTTCATTATTAGGGATGGATAAAAAACAACAGAAAGAGCAGGTGTGAAACCTGGCCAGCTACAGGGTCCTTGAAGCCTCAGGATGAAAAGCTAACAAGGTGCCAACCACCCCACACCTCTAAACATAAAGGAAGAAGGATTTTCAAGTTCTTGTCTTAAGGACAAATAAAAAAGTTGATTAGACAGATAATTCATCCATATTTATTTTACCTGCATCTGAAACATTCTGAGCTCCACCTCATATTGTCTAAGTCTCAAGGAGCTGAGCAAATAATTCTGAGAAATCAGCCACGATGTCAGTGCAGGCTGCTCCCTGCCAAACTTTATTTTGAAAGTAAATTTCAAATGAACCATTTTACACCAGTGGAGTCTGTCCTAAGGTCATCAAACCCAGTGACTTCCACATGCCTGGTGGGTAAATGACTTTATAAAAGTCACACCCTAAATGCACCTCCCCTTGCCCTACTTTACTATCTTCGCCCTGCCATGAAGCACAGGAGAAGCCCCCAACCACCAGGGGTGCCACTCGGTGGTGGAAACGCTGATGGATCCCAGTTCTCCCCATCAGCAAACAGGGACCAGCACTGCAGGACTTAACAGAACTGCCTACAGAGCTGCAGGTTTAAAGTCCTTGCAGTTTCTCTCAGATTAAATTCAAACAAAGTACTGCAGTGTTTTTATTCCAAGTCCAACTATTACGGGGATTTTTTTCCTGGGTTTATTTTCTTTGCACAACACAGTTGTGCACACAGAGGAGTAACACTGAATAAACAAACACCATGTTCAGGTGGTTTCATTTACTGGGGGGCTGTGCAAGAATTAGTGCGTAGCACACTTTGCTCAGTCTGTTCATCTGTGAAATCTCCAGCTACAAATACAGACAAATGGGCACCTTCCTCCCAGCTCCCATTTCAGGGGATCCCATAAAAAGTAATTTTCATAGCCATTGTATTTATGAACAGTATGGGCAGCCTCTTCTTCTAATCAGAGCTTCTACCTAGTTCGACTGGCATTAAAGTGATGAAATCTCATCACAAGCACTATTCAACTTTGTTACATAAATATATTGAATTTCCAAGACTATTTTACTCTAAATACTCAATTTCAAAAATTTTACAGGATTAAACCAACATCATCATGAAGCACTGACTACTTCTAAGAATAAGCAGTTCCATAACCTTCAGAGCAGCTTTAACAGGACTAGGAAAAAACCACATCTCACACATTCTTGCTTCACCCACCAACCACCCTGGAACAGGAAGATGCTACAAACTCAACATGCTGCCTGATCACTCTTGACCAAAATGTAAGTACTGGGAAAACACATCTGCTGACTCAACATCACTCATCAGTCACAGATGCTGAGTGGGTTCAGCACTTGTACTATTCTCTGTGTAATTATGAATGAACATGGAACTCAAAAAAACACCATCACAAAAACTACAAAAGCACTGTGAGCCTTTTTTCCTGTTCTCTCAAGTACACTGGGATAACACATCACGTGCATTCCAGATACAGTAATCACACAGATGTTTAACTCTGGATTAGGGCAGCAGAGGCAAATACACTGAAAATCTGAAGTGGTTTTTGGCAAGCTCTGTGCCTTGGGTTTCCAGTAATTTTACTCACTGGCAGTTTCTCATTCTCTCTGTACCAAACCCCACCAAAGCAGCTGCTTCTGTCATTCTACTACAGAAAAGACATTCAGGTTACAGCACCACAGGCTGAAGGGCATTAACTGCCTTTGATACTGGTTTACTGCTCCTTCCACAGGGAATTCATCTCGGAAAGAAGTCATTTAAGCTGAAAGGGGAACAATCACTTTACAATAGCTGAGACTGGCATACAAAGGAGTGGGAGAATAGCCCCCCCTCCATTATTGGTTCAATGGAAGCCAAAAAACCTGAGGAAAAATGTTGACTTCACTGCAGTCACACTCTGGTGTTGTTATTTTTTAACTAGAGCCTCAGGATATGGCCATTTCTCCAAGTAAGTTTATTATATCCAGTCTGGGATAACTTTCATTATCTCCACCCACTATGTCATCAGACTTGAAAGGTCTTTTTTATCTTAAATTGTTTAGAGATCGAATATGAGCCAAAAATGTGTTTGCAGAGTTACTCACTAAAGTCTCCTATTCTCTGCTTTGTAGCAAAAAATGCAGATACCAATGAGTTCACATCATATTCAAATGCTGATATTCCTGTTAAAATACTCAGGTCTCCAGTGATGAAGAAACAGAGGAAACCAGGATCTCCTACCAGGATTCTGGAGAAATCAAGTAGGCATGATTTAACCTTTAACTTCATTTAATAATCTGAAGTGCAGAAGTTCATAATCATTATTTTCAACTGATCATGACTGCGTATTCACCTGGTTCAGGGTTTTTTCCCCCCCCCAGCAGTTTAAATTAAAGTTTCACCACTTTTTACAGACACAAAAACCTTCACACACCCATCCCAGTCTGGAGAGGAGGATATTGCTGCTACCAAAGTTACCTGTTACACACAGTTCTTTTATTTGTACACCTGAAACCACTGTCAGAGCAAAAGGCACATATACCACCTCTCTGCACATTAAGTACTTAAACCTCTTAACTAGAATTAAAGAGTCAGGTTTTAAAGATAATGTGAAAGCAAGTCCACAGAAACGCTATGAGACTGTAACAGGAAGGCATCTAAGTATGTGGGGTAACTAAAAATATGGAGAAGAGCTCCTTTTTCTTATTTAAGCTAGACAGATAAATCTTTTAACAAGATTTGTTTGGTCATGTGTTACTAGTCTTAGTAAACACAACAGGACCATTCTTCTGTAAGCTTTTAGTCTCATATTGCCAGATAAAAAGGCACTGTTTTCAGCAAATGCCAGATTAAAGGAAGTATGTGCTGCCACTGCTAGAGTTCCTGCCACAGAGCTTTTCTAATTTTGATGTCAAGAATTTTAGCTCAGTTTAAGTGCAAGGGATTAAAACTAAAAAAAAGGAAAAAAAAAATAAAAAAAAAGAAAAAGAAAACGGCCTATAAAAGTTCCCCCATGTACTCAAAAGGTTTGAAGAACTGCTTTAAGAAAAGCTTCAAGATCGTTCGTGAAAAATACCCCTGATAAGTCAACATGAGGGAAAGCAAATCTCAGCTGCCACAGACAGAATGAGGAGCTAAACTCCAGGAATCCAAGAGCTGTGGTTCAGCCCCTCACTCCTGCTCCAAGCACTGAGAGGGGAGTTCCTACACAGCCCACACTCCACAAGATGCCACATCCATGATAAAGCTCATTAACTGCAGAGGAGCCACACACGTTTAACCTTTAGGTTTCAGAAAAAACTAAGAACATCTGTTATCAACTTTCTCCCACATTCTTTCCCTATCATCTGTTTGCCACGGAAAATATGAGTTGCAGATATTCAGAGGGACCAAGTATTTTAAGAGCTCGTGCAGGATACCCCTCAGAATATTCCCCACTCCCACGGTCCATTCATCATCTCAAACTGCCACCTACTCTGCTCATGACAACACACATCCAGCAGCTGCACACGCAGGGCAAAGTCAGTGAGAAGCCAGTAGAGGAGGAGGGGAAAAAAACAAAAGGGGAGGAAAAAAAAAAAGAAAAGAAGATACAGCAAGAGTTTTACACCATTACTCTTGGACAGTATTTCAATGTTTAGAGTCAGATTTGACTAAAGATACTTGCCCCAGCTTTCAAAATCCAGATCCTGCTGGGTTTACCTACAGGATTTTCCAACCAACTACCACACACACACACAACTTTTTCCCTATCTTAATGCCCGAGTCAGTAAAAACGTTCATTTTCCTCCTCTGTTCTCATGCCCCTCTGACCCCTCTGATCTGTGCCAACCTTGCAGGTGCCGAGTGGGTGTTGGAGGGGTCCCACTGCCTATTCTTGAATGCTCAGGGGACAAGTCTGTGACCCTCCTGCAAGCAAATTTGCTGAAAGTCTTCAAAAGCTCTTAGGAGTCTCTCCAGTGATTTATGTGCCTCTTATCAGTTGTCTCCCTTATCTCCTTCGCTGGCGTTTTGAGTTTGTAACACAAACACAGCCGTGGAACACTGCGGCCAGGAATGGTCACTGTGAGTTACATTTTTACAGTCCACAGCCTCGTAAGCCCTCTAAGTACACGCAATTAAAGTGTGTTTGTTCACTTTGAACTGCTCTGTGCCAATCATCCCCAGCAGACCCAGGGCACTGGGAAGAGAAAGCACCAAGCAGGCACTGGCTCCATCAGCACCTCAGAGCTGGGAGGTCACTGCCACTCGAGTCAAGGCAGACAATCCAAGGTGTTTCCCATGACAGACAGTGACCTTTTTCCCCCCCTGCTATTTACCCAACGTGACCTGAGAAAAGCAAACAGCAGATCTCTCCCATTTCTGAGCCAGGCCTGGCCCCAGCCCCACTCACAGCTGCCAGATCTCAGCTCACAGCCCGGGTCATGCCACGCATCAGGGCTCTGCCCCCGCACATTCCCCCCGCACCGATACGCTCTGACTGGGGATGTTGTGCCATCCTCTGAAATCCAGGTCGAGGGGCTGTGTGACAGATGAGCTATGCAGGGTGACAGCTCAGATAAGATCATAAGTCCCTCTCTTCAACGCAACCTTGATGCTCCACAGCTTAAAGGAACAGGGGAAAAGCAGCAAAGCAAGATCTCACAAGGCAGAAACATTCCTGCATTTATCAAGAGAAAAATGACAGGTTATTTTGCATGCCTTCAGAGTCACATTTTCAGGAGGAAATTGCCAGGTTTATCAGGCAATCATGAGGATTTTTAAGGATTGGTGTGGTAAGGATCTAAGACAGCAAAGTACCATTTCCTTTTGTGTTATTCTGATGGGCAGAGGGAGAATGAGTAGAACAACTTCGTACCTGCAAGAGGTCATAAATTCAATAAGGACTAAGAACAGAATTTTACAAGACGGCTTTGACCACAGAGTAGACGGAAGGACTGGGGATAAAACTTGGAGTGAACACATCAGCTCCTGTCGCCTCCAAAAATGGATGGGCAATTTATACACCATATTCACAACAGTGATCTGAGAAAAGCTTCCTCAGAACACCTGCTTTTAGACAGTTTTAAACTCAGGCTCCCATAAAAGTAATGTAATTCCAAATATGCCACATTTTCTCCCCACACTACTTCAAAAGCAGCAACATAAAATCAATACAGTCTTAAAATGTTTCTGTACCCTCAAAATTAGCAGATAAATTAGCTACACTCTCTATTCTGTTACTGTTTGGTGAGGAATGTAGAGAACAGCAGGGGCACTGGGGCTGCCTGCACACTCGCTGTGACCCAGGGCTGCTGGTCTGGTCACCACCTGAAGAGTTCAGCCCTCATTTGCCACTCTGGGATACACAAAACACTGAAAGCAGCCCCTCTCAAATCCCTTTCCACCAGGAGGTTCAGGGCTGGGTGGTTTGGTGGTGACTTCAAAAGCAGATGCAGATCTATGACTGGAGTACAACACTCCAGATCCCAGCCCATTGCACTGATCCATTCTATTAAGTGCATACTTAGAGCTCCTCTTGTCATTTAAAAAGCTGCTTTAATGGCCTCCATAGTCATAACACATGGGAACAAACAGACAATAAATATGATGCCATGTATTTACCCTTCTCTGAAGTCATTCAGGCTTAATGTAAATGATTACCACAATACAGGGCTGAGTAATGTAAAGTAGTCATCCCATCACACCATTAAAACCCAGAACTTTAAAAAATGACCATATAATGTAGGATAACTCCCTCACGTTAAATGCTGTTAGGGGAGAACTGGCCCATGGGAGCTGCAGAAGCTGCTGTTAAAACAAGAACAATTATCTGGGGAACTTGAAGTCATTTGGAGCCACGAAAACATCTGCATTATGAGGCTGCTTAACAACATTTAAAACAGGAAAAAAAAAGTTGAACAAAAACTTGTTATTGTACACAGCAGATTATTTTGAACAGATTCCATCACTGAAACTCCTGAGTGGGAAGGGACCCACAAGGATCATTGAGTCCAACTCCTGACCCTGCACAGGACACCCCAACAATCCCAGCTTGTGCCATGTTCTACTTTTATCAGGCACAATTACTCTGCTTTCCTTCCAGCCACCACCTAAAGCCAGAGCTGGATTTGCGGGAGAAATGTTCAGCCAACAAAATACAAATCAGAGACAAAAAGGAGTATTAGGGTGGAGATCCTAAGCCAACCATTCCACCATCCCCACCACAGACCAGCCAAGGGGCGATCCATAAATAAATAAATCCACAGATAAATCACACTTTCTGCTGATAAATCAGCAACTATTGTAAAAAAACCTCATTTGTTGACAGAGGTTCCAGAAAAAGATGACAGACTTTGAGAAGCAAAAAGGGTAAAGCCTGAAAGCATGCATATGGATTTCTTGACAGGCAAGTCTGTGGCAAAAAGAGAGAAGTCTGTAGTATGTTTACTAAAATAGGTAAAATATAAACATTCCAAAGTGCTGTAAATTCAGATCTGGAAAATACCATCAAAGAAATCAAAGTGTAAAGAGAAATTCCTGGCACAGAATAACATCCAAGCTAATGGTAACAGGAAAGAATCCTTGCACAGAACAGAACCACGTGTCCCTCTTACAACAGCTCTGGCTTTATGGGATGCCTGACTATCAAAGTACATCACATCCCTGTCCCTGCCTCTAGGCCACTTATTTTAAGACAAAACTGAATTTCGCACATTCATTTGTGTGTGTTTATAGAATGAGCCCACTGGTGCTTTGCAGGCAACTTCAAGCGTGACTAATCTAGAACTGTACTCTCAGCTAATTCCAGTTTCCATTCTAAATTTTATTTTGGTACCTCCATCTCTGCAACATGTCTACAAATATGTACCAGACTGTCCCTCCCTGTATGTATTTAGCCGTGCTTTTCTCCATGGGATGTTTCATTTTTAAATGGCTGAACACTCAGCTGTCCCCTCGCAATCCTTTCATCTTCTAGAAAGCTTCAAACTATAGTTATTTAAATCACCCAAAAGAGAACTAGATCAGGTTATTTTTGGAAAACCCCTTTGAGCAGGAAAGACAAACCCTCTGGTCTTCAGCCACATGAGCTGTTTTATTTAACTCCATACACAGTTGTGGAGCTGAGCTACCCAAAAGGGAAGAGTAACCGGAGGGTGGGCTCCCACCAGGAGCTGCCCGACCAGACATTCCCAAAGAAACGTGCCTATAATTAAAGCCATTTCTCTCGAAAGAAAGCAGCATCCTGAGATTTAGAGACTGTCTATAAGACTAACTAAAGCTGTGCCACTTAAGTGCTCCATAAAATTCCATAACAGAGGAAACAAAGAAATTCTGCTCTTTCAGTCAAAGGGTGGAGGATGGGACAATGTTAGGAGAAGGAGCAAGGGATATTAAGAGGACATTTTTTCTTGTCCACCGTTTTAAAACACTTCATGCATAAGCATCAAGATAGATGATATTTCTGTCTGGAGAAACTGCCTTTAATTTCAGCCCTTGGTCTCATTTTCTCCAAGGAGCAGCTTATTTCGGTTAATGACAGAGCAGACGTCAGAATTTCCTTCCCTCCCCAGCCCGCGTGGCCAGCACAGCAGCGCTGCTGTAATCAGGAGATTAAGTGTGCTTATTCATGTGTGAAATGCAGGCCTGAGCCCTGGCTCACATTAGAGCCTGGCTGCAGCAAGGGTCAGCATATTCCTCATCCCTTCAGAATACTTAACAACCGAGATGGATTCAATTACACCTCACTTCCTTTATTGCACGTACAGAAAACACTAATAAATACTTAGTATTTAAAGTAGTAAAGCCTCACCAGTGCAAGTGTGACCTTTGATCTTTAATCTCCAGCTACGCGAGCAGGTTCTGCCATGAGGCAGCAGGAAAATGATTTGAAAAGCAAACAGACACAATACTGTGTGCAAGAAAGGACAAGCACAAAGTTGTGAGACAAAGGTGTACTGCTTAAAAGTGAGTCTGTCTGCAGCAAACCCCCACAACAGCTCGTTATCCCTCTGTGGTCTTGCTAAAGATCTCCAAACACATGTTCAAAGGCATTTGCAAAGAGGGTCTGTGTTTCAGGGATCCTATGATCTCTTGCATGACCTTAAGTGAAAGAAACCAAAGCTGTCAATGTCAGCATTTGACTTGTAACATATTTTCACCCCAGAAGTGCAGCTCGGTGCCTTTCACACATCCCACAGCCCGAGGTGAACCTCCCAGAGAACGCCCCCACTGTTCAGTTCCCCAGCCACACACAAACACCACATTTCTCAGTTGCTCAATGCCATCCCATGACTTCTCACCGTACAAACTTCCACAGCTTTTCTCCCTTCAGTCTGGTTCACTTTTCTGGAAGTCAGAGAGGTTTCTTTAAAAAGCCAGTACATAGTTTCAAAGATAATTGAAAAATTCACCTTCTCTGTAGCCATGTTACTGCTCCTGGGCAACAACCAATTGAGTTCCTGAGTAGAATTAAAGCACTATTCAAAAAAAGAAAAAAAGGACCGGCTCTCAGGTCTCACCCATCAGGTGTTTCAACCCTACAATATTATGTTTCAAACAGCAACCTCTCTGCTGCATGAATGACCCCAGCAGTACCCAGCTGCCCACTGCTAATGAGCCCAATTAAAAGGGACTTCACAACCGGCCATCTCTTCCATGAGAAAACGAAAAACATACTAAGAAGTGCTCCAAGTGATTAATCTGCTTCTAATCTACACCAAGAGGAAATATTTTAACACTGCATGAAATAACTTCTGGCTTTGGTCACGCTTCAGACATTAATATAATTTCTACTTGCAAGGCTCTCAGTAGAGGCTCTTAAAACTCCTGTATGACTCAAGCAGGATCTGCTGTAGCAGCACGAAGTTGTATCCGTGTATTTAGGTCTGATCTTGTAAGCTGCTGAGAACAAGGCTGCAGAGTAAGACCATAAGCCATTAAGCACAGAATAACCAATGCAAATAACCATTAAGCTACACATGAAATGTGGTGGCCTCCTTCACACTACGGTACCACCACATCTCAGCACTTGCCATCAGCATAAAGCAGGACATGGCAGAGGTACTGTGGCAGCAGTTTGGGGTTGTGGCCTTGTGCACGTGAAATTAAAAAAAGAAAAACCTCCCCAGCTTTCATAATTACATGCTAATGCTCCATGACATGCAAATTAAGATCACGCGAGCCATGTATCATACTGAAAATACCCTCAAAATGGAGGTTATTTTCCCCAAATGGAGCAGTATGAAACTCTTAATTCTATTTTCAAGGTGAAGTTTTAAGGTTAGACACCAGTAACACCTCTGACACAACATTAAATGTTTAATAAAGCAACTTGCAGTCTATAGCGGACGAGACACTGGACTAAGCAGAGCACCATAAACTGTTCACAGCAGTGTTTGATCCATCTCTGACCAAGGAAAGGCTTTTAAGATCTTCTTTATTCCCACAATAACAAATAAAAACCTGTGATCCCTTAGCAACCAAAGACAGCAAAACAAATTACATGATTTATTACGGATATGATGCACTGAAGTTTTCCTTGTAAAAGCACAGCTTTGAAGACTCTTGACTATGAAGTTTCCATCATTTACTGCACGTGAGCATTCAACAGCTAAACAAGCAGGAGTTTAGAAGGATGTCCTGTCACAAAGTGTTTTCCTGAAACACTAACCTAATCAGGAGCTGACTTAAGAGCTACTTTCAAAATACTCCACAAGAAAATTCACTAGGTGCCAGTTGCCCAAGCAACTGGGACCTAATTAAATCTATCCAGCACTTGAGGGATTAGCCTGTTTTCTCCTGCAGTCCTCCAGCCTCTCCCCTGAGATAACACACACAGCTATGGTGAGATTTATTACTTGCTGACTGCTTCTCACATATGCTGATCTGGCCTTTGAATCAGAATGAACTTGGCTGCAAGTGACATTTCCAAACTGTTTTGAAAATTATGTACTATTTCTTATTCGAAATATGAAATAAAAAAGTTATGTATAGCATTTTAGTATCAAATGGTATTGATAGGACTAAGAAAAAAGAAACTCCTATGAAGGATATTTCTCAAGCTCTCAGCCCAACAGCCAAGTGAAAAACTTCATGATTTTTCACATATTTCTTTGTCTATTGCTTCCTAGAGAGGGATAACTCCACACATGCTGCTCAGAGGTTAAAAAAAACCTCCCACAAACTAATAGCCTTTTTGGAGAGCAGACAAAAAAAAACCCCACCAAACCAAAACCTCCAGAAAACAACACATCAAAGCCAAGCAAAAACCCCAAACAAAGCAAAAACCACGGCAAGAGTTCTAAGAAAAAGATCCCTATATAAATCCAGACAAAAAATCCCAAACATAACCACTGTCTTCCTCACATATTATGCTCCAAAACAAAAATAAATTGAAGTCATCACATGTACTGTTTAGGCTGGAAGAGGCAGGAGAAGTTTCAGCCTTCTCCTAAAGATAACCACGAGGAAATTTTTATTATTCATCTCTCCACATGCTTATCTATAGGGCCAAAGCACTTGTTTATCTGCCTAAGAAGAACAGTTAATACACTTTAGAACTTCCCCGGAAGGGCTCTCCCGTGAGACCCACAGCAACTCCACACTCCGCATCCCAGTGCGGGTTCCACAGAGTGGAAAAAGCCCTCAGGATTTTATTAACCTGACATACAGTGTTTATAATTTATCCCCAACAATTCTCCGTGCTCAGAAAGAGCTGAAATGTGCACTGAGCAAAGATTTCCCTGTCAGGAACTTTGTCATGCTCCTGAAATCCTAAACCACTGTGAACACCCCCACAAGGGAACAGAACAAGACAGTTACATTTACCTTTGGCATCTCAGATGCCACAGAACATCCTCAGAAGAGGAGCACGCAGCCAAAAGCATGGGTTCAATAAAGTTTTGTGCCAAAACAGAACTTTATACAGCAGCATTTGTTACGAAAAGCCAAACTTTAAAGTTCAGCATGTACATGTTTAGCTTCATTCCCATTTATATTGCTGACTCCACAATTTAAAAATCCACAAGAACTGCATTTACGAACTCCTTGGAGGTTGTACATCTTCCTAGGGCAAACTCCAGCCTCGGACTCCCAGGTACCAGCAGACAAACGTGACAGGGCACCCTTGGTCCCCACTCTCAGCTGCCCTGCTGGAGGAACCCCCCGAGGCACCTGTAACCAGGGCATGCTGCTAAATCCCAGTGAAACCACCAACCCCAAGGCAAACCACGCCTAGTTTGATTCAGGCACCACAGCTACACTTATTCCTCACATCAACAATACTCTAGTCACAAACTGTATCACTCAGATCGCAGATGTCGTTTTTGCACAAAGGCAAGCTCGACTAAAACTTAATATTTTTTTTAATCTTAAAAAATTCACGGGAGCTTGATCAAGGTAGCACTTGATCATATGCTACTTGAGTTAAAAACAGAGCACCATGACAGGTTTTTTCCAAACACCACCTTTTCTCATGTCAGGGAAGCACAGAAACACCCCATCAAGAGACAAAGCTGCAAGAGCCCTGCTGCAACTCCTACATCCATTCATGAAAGAATTCCTTCCATTTAACCCAGAACACACTTCCAATTCCCTCAATGATACATTCTAGCACAAAGAGAACAGACCCAAGGTGAAATACTGTCAAGATCTGAAAAACCTCACAGAAAACCTACACAAACAGATGGCATAATTTGGGTTTTAAATGCTGCTTAGCATTTACAGCTGCAAGTGGCAAATATCGAACATGCTTTGAATATGCAAATGATGAGATCAACACAAAAGGGGACAATGCAATTTCTGGTAAAGACAGGCAGCCAGAATGTTCAAACAGACTGCACCCCATTTTCATACACTGTTCCTAATTACTTTATTACCCTGTGAAAGGGCAATTGGTTTCCCAACAATCTGATAACCTTGGGCTGCTCTCAACTCTTGAATACCAGTCTGAACTACAAGCCCAGGCTGGGGCTCCAACTTTAAGCCAATTACAGCAGTCTAATATTAAACACACAGGGTAGAGGTGTTCTGCTTCTCATACTCTCACACATCAGCACACGAGACACCAAAGAACATTCAATTATTAAGCAGGAACTGCCACATATATATAAAAAATCCATTCCCAGCTTTAATCTCGAAGGAATAGCTTTATTACCAGGAAATGGAAATCTGATTTTTGGCTTCTTTGTTAGATTTCAATAGGAAATGGAGCAAATACAGTGTGTTTTGACTGCTTGGAAGAATAAATTCTATAGGGATCTGTTACTATGTCAAATTTGGAAAAAAAAGTCCCCAACCTTAAGTGCTTGAATTGTATTGACTCATATTATGGCTCAGTCATTTCCACACTGTCTTGTGATTTAACTGCTCACTGGGGCTCCTTCGACTCATCAGTCACTGAGGAAATCCAAGAAACTTCACAACAGCAAAAAACCACAAATAACTGAGTTCCCAGGACCAACTTGTGCTTGGGTTAAAAAACCTGCTCTGGGCAAGAACAGAAATGCTGTGAAATTCCCACAGTCAGGATGTAACACCTTGGTCCTGGAGCAGGTAAATATGTTGGTTTTGTAGACTGATAAGATTAAGAGGCTGAAATCTCCCCCATAAAGAGCCTAAAGCCACTTCATTCTTAAGTTTTAGAATGTTTTACTGCCATCATTTTACTAGCTAGATGAGCATGCATGGAGACAAAACAGATCTATGGATTAAAACATCAAATGCAATGACAAAACTCTGCACTTCCTCCAGTTCCCAGCAATGACCAAAACCAAGGCCCTGATCTTCCAGAACAAGATCAACACACAAAACCTGACAATAATGTTCAAACTACAGAGTAGTTTAAATTTTAAGCATCTAAACAGAATAAAAGCTTATCAGACTCCAGAGGCTGCTGGAACACTTATTGCCTATTAAAAAATTTCAGTTTTATTTCAAAAAACAAGTAATTCTGAACCCTACAAATAAGCAAATTCACAAAGAAAACGCTGCCAAACCCAAAGCACTTTTTATTGCTAGTCTCAAGAAAATTCAAATCAGCACTTAAGACAAAATATATTACATGCACAAAATTGGTGTTACAGAAGCAGCAATTATCTATAGCAAGTTAGGTAAACCTTTTACTAAAAGCAACCAATCATCTGGCTTTTTGCAGTCAGTTCACTTAAAACAGGGAAAAATAAGGAATGAAAAATCTGCAAGTATCAAACTTTTAGGCACCAATACTAACACATTCCAGATTTGTTATTTCACACTGTATTGTCATCTTATGAAAATGAAAGTGATATCCATTTTCACAGAAGACTAATTAAAGCAAGTTTCCTTCCAAAATTTGCTATTACTTCCCAAGAGAAGAGCACAGCTACATCGTTAATGCTGAATTTACAGCCTCCATTTCTTCTGTACTTTTGCTAACATTAGAAAAAGCCCCAATTCCAAATGCACCAATTATACAAAAAACATTTTGAGAAAATCTACACATCACAATCACATACTATCTATTCCAGTAGTAAAACATTTATCCAATTACCAAGACCTTTTCTTGGCTAAACTTAACACAAATGTTTCCTACACAAGGCCAGCTTGTTTTAATCATTTACATTTTTCGACACTATTTGTTCTCACTTCGTATCCAAAGGTCAGAACTCAAACCACTACCCCAGGCAAACTTTGGAATAAATACTATTTTTCTCCACTCTTCTGGAAAGAGTTTCACTTCTGATAAGAAAGCTGAACTATAAAAACCAGATTTCCCCGTGATTCACTTAAAGATGCCTGACAATATTTTTCATAAAGTTAGCTGATAGCATGCTTTTCACGGGTTCTCCATGATTTAACTGGGAGTGTTACGTCATTACAGGCTTTTCCGACCTTTAGTAATAGAGAGGTTTGTCCTGTGTGTGTTCTGAAAAACAGCAACAGGAGAATCAGCCAAAAAAGGAGCAAGGCTAAGCAAGGTCCAGTTGACACGAGTTTGAGCTATGCCCGTTGTGGTTCCAGCTCCCCTGACACAGCCCTGCTTCCCTCAGTGCTCCGTCTGAAATCATTTTATACGTATTGGCAAAAATCTGCAGATTAATCTGCATGTTATTGGCTGGTCAATCACCCCGAGTAAAGGCTTTCCCATCTTACTTTGGGAATCTGCACTGCACTGGATTGTTATATCCACACCACATGCAGCTCAGGGATAGAACAGGATCAGAAAACTGGAATAACCTCGCCTCACACACCAGGTCACTTCTGCTGCCCCTTGGCCAACCTATCTTACAGCAATGCTCAGTGCTCTGCACACAAAGGTGAAAACCTTTCAGATTCCTGCAATTGCATGTCAATACTAGAGACTCAATCAGAGGATCAGAGCACCTGCTGTTCCAGGACTACAGTGGTTTAGAAATAATTTCTCTGATTCACCTTTAAAACACAAAATAGAACTACTCGGTGTTCTTATGTGTCATATACTGAGTCTGGCACTTTAAGTACACAAGGTTCAAACGAAAAACAGAAGTCATTTTAAAGCAGGCATAGATATCTTGGCCAAAACATTACAGCTCACAAAAACTAATAAAACTAATCTGCAGCTTGTTGACCCAATCCCATCTGTGAGCCACCTCCAGGGAAGCAGTCACAGCTACTCTGCAGCCTTTGGAGAGCCGAAAGTGCTGAGCATTGCCTCAAACACCACAGGCTACATGGAATTTCTGCTTCCCAATGCCTAGAAAATGCTGCCAGTCCTGTCCAATTTTCTGACTCTCAGCTATGGAGCCAAGCAAGCCAAGTCCCCAACAACGTCACAGCCCTGAGAGCCAGCTCACAGCTCAGCTCCTAAACTGCTTTTGTTTTCTGCCTGGTGCATCCCTCAAAGCAGAATTAGAATTTGTTTAACTGAACACACCTGGTTGAGGCCAGCAGCAGTTCAAACCCAAGTTCCACTCAGGATTTAGTCACATTGGGGCAGCAGTGGCCACCAGAGCGACACAGCCAACAGCTGGGGACTCCAACAGCTCCAGCCAGCACCTTTTAATCCACTCATCTGTCAGAGCCCAGCCTCATGCTCCACAGAAACAGCCTTAATTTGAAAATCACTTGGCCAAAACAGCATTTCGTGACAAACCTCAACACGCTGTGCCTATTTCTATACTCTGCCTTCACAACTGCTTTTTTTTTTACCAGTCCCTGGATCTCAGGTGAAATATCGTGTTATCCACATATATCAACAAGTTACAAAAACACTGCTCTTTGGTGTTTTACAAACTAAACAGTGTTTTGCTTCTGATCCAACTACACCGTATCAGCAGAATCTCCCAGCATCACCTGAAGAAGTCTCAGAACAAGGAACAATTAACATATGCACAGTGGCCTAACACTCAGAGCCAGCCATATAAAGCTATATATGCATTAAAGAATTGGAAATTAGGAACTTAGAGCTTACTTCTGGCTACTCTGAAGCAAAACAATAGGTAGCATAAACCCCCTCAACCAAAAGACAAGGAGGTTTAGGATTAGTTCAATGATAAACAGCTTATTTCCTTTCCCCCAGACAAAAATCAAACCCAGGCTCTCTGGCAGTGAGCTATTAACCACTAACATCAGGAGACAAAAGCCCCATCTTTGTCACCTTTACATAAATAAAAGTAAGCAAAAGAGGGTTTGAGAGACACATCAAGGGATTCTCTACAACCTGTAGTAAAATTGCAAAGAGAGCCAATGCGTTCTGACAGAACAGCTGTACACATCATTATGTTAATTAAAATTAAAGTCTCATCTACTTAGCATACAAGCAATCCACTGAACCTTAGTGACAAAAGGAAGGAACCATTTCCTCAAAGGGACACAATCACACACAACTGGAACAAGTTGTCTGCTTCTACTGAAGGCCACAGCAGAAAGGAGATAGAAAACTATTCAAGAAACAGTCCCGGCTATTTTAAGTAAAACAAAGCACTATCAAGTATAAAACACACACAAAGGAAGTGGTCGGACGGATTACGTCAGCCCTTGCCTCAATTCATAAATCCTAACCGCAAAACAAGACAAATCCTGAACTGCCTTTCTCTGCAAACGTGTTTAAAGCCAATACACGCAGTTTCTGTCTTAAAATTCGCTCTCGAACAACACTCGCTGATGCATCACTTTCAAACAGCAACCGGGGGGTGAAAAAAAATTGTGTAATCCAAGTCAATTCTATCGCGCTGCCAGATCAAATAACATTTCAAGAAGTGCCTGCCAAGCACCCGGCCTGCCAGAGCACAATGAGCACTCAAGAGCTCGGGACTCAAAACCACCTTTCACTGGTCCCAGAGATCTTTATAAAACAGTTTAAACACTACTAAATTGCAGGGTTGGAAAAACAAATAAAAGCTTTTAAATGCTGCTCCTACACCATTCTCAACTTGCTGTTAGGCATCTCAAACGCCTGTCTTGTGATAGTCACTGGGCAAAAGTATTCAAAACTGTGACTGGCTGTAAGAACAAAAACTGAGAAAAATGTGGAGTCGGTTGCACGTCTGGAACTAATTGCCTGCAGATTAACGGCTTTACATTGGAACTGTGCTGTCTGTAGGGTTTGAAATCCAGTTGACTTTAAACTGAGTTCCCAGAAGAAACATATCTGTGGAGCATCTGAAACGACACTTCACTAGGTTTCTATTCTCCGCTTTCTTCTACTTCATGCCCAACATTAATGTTAAGTTTGAAACAAAAAAAAAAAAAAGAGAGATATGAAGTGGCCTTGTCAACTGCCATTTCCACTCCCCGACAATTAAAGCAGCCCCATATGGCTGTTAGGAGCCATCCAGCCACACAATGCCCCACGCAGGGCAAAGCCACATGGACTCAGACGAGCTTAAAACCAATCGCAAAACAAAGCAGAGCTGGCTTCCTCCTCAGGAAATAAAGTGGCCGAGCAGGTCTCCTGTCACTATCTTAAAACACCATTAAACATCGTTAAAAAAGTTACACCACACACTGTCCCAATTAGTACTTCAAAGACATTCCATTGTATCAAGCGTAATGAAAAAGGACTTTCTTCCAGGATAAGGAAAATGCAATCCTTATCTCCTTATCTCATTTGCTTTTAAAAAACAGAATTAAACACGGCAGTCCGGTTACCCGAACTGTTTATATTTAGAACAGGGAGGTAAAGCATTTGTTATGGAAAAGAAACCCTGCAGCCTTAGAGCGTTCTGAACTTCCCAGGCCAATAACAACCCACCTACGCCTCACCTACCAAGTCGATCCAACTTTTTCTGGAAAAAAAAACTGGAGCAACCAAAAGCGGAAAAGAGAATTAAGTCAAGCCTTTCCTCCATCCAGGCAGTTATCGTTGGCCAGGTAACAATTAGTCAACTTGAAGAGCAGCCTTAATTTTCCTCCCGGGAATACAACTTGTAAGGCACCGAGTCACCCGATCCATCGGCTCCGGGAGCCGCTGCAGGACCCTCGGCCGCGCGGGTCCCGGGTCCCCGGTCCGGGGCAGCCCCGGGGCGCGGGGGGCACTCCCGGCCGGCCTGGGCTGCGCAGCTCCGGCCGCGGGCGAGCCCTGCCCCGCTCCCGGCCCCGCGCTCCCGGGCTCTGCTGCGCTGCCCGGCGGCGGAGCCCGGCGGCAGGAGCAGGAGGAGGAGGAGGAGGGCTCCGGGAAGGGCAGGCACGGAGGAAGCGGGGCCGGGAGGCGCAGCTGGTGAACAAAAGGAGGCCCCTCCGCCGCCGCCAAGCAGCTGCGCCGGGCGCGGAGCGAGCGGGGTGTCCCGGGCCCGCCGCCCCCCGCCCCCGCACAGCCCCGCACGGCCCCGGGCACGGCCCCGGCCCCCGCCCGGCCCCACGCACCGGCCCCGGTCCTGGCGGCGGGGGCAGCTCGGCACCGGCACGCGCGCGGCTTCCCCGCCTCCGCCTCCTCCCTCGGCCCCGCCGGAACCGGGAGCCCCGTGATTGATGGCAGCTCTTTAATAGCGTGGTCAGCGAGAAAATGCATCTGCAAGCAGGCGAGCGGGGAGGCGAAGCATCCCCCGGGTGCGCGGCGCTCCCAGCCCGCGGCTGCAGCAGGAATATCAATGCACGGCCCCTCGCAGCGGATCAAAACACAGGGGGTGGGGAAATGCAGATAAAATAGGGGTGGGGGGAGCCCTCCACGCGCGGCGTTCATCCCCGGCATGGAGCAGAGAGGGATGCCTGGCCAGTGCCACATTAAAAGACACTTTGCACAGGGGTTTGGTTGCAGTGCATTCAATTAGTAAGCCATTTTGTTCAAAATCTTTTCCACGACGTCTTCCTTCCCCCCATTAGAAGCAGAAATTCATCTGCTCAGCGAAACGTGTTCCTTTTAATTGTATTTAATTGGCTTTTTTCAAAAAAGAATGACTATTTATCTTACTGTGCAGCCTCACGCAAACCTGTAACTCATCTCACAATGTCTTGTGTTCTTCAACACCACAACCATGACCTTTCAGCTGCTAGTACCGACAATTTTAGAGCAAAGCTTTGCTATTTCCCTTGCAGAATAACACGCAAAACAAGTCATCTATGTAATCCATTACCTCGGGGCAATGTACACTTTATCCCTGCCGAGCAAATCCATTTCCTAGCCGTACAGTAATATTTTACCTATAAAATAAATATGGGAGTACACCACCTCAGAGCCGGTTTTACAAAGCCAAGTTAAAAAAAAAAATTTAGAAGAAATTATAATCATTAAGGTTCACAGACCCGGTTAATTAGAGCAACACCCTCAAGTACTGCCTGCCAACTTCATCTTTCCAGATGCTGCTAATTATTTGTAGTTGTATATCTTCCCTCTATTTATCCATACACATTCCTACCATTTTCATACTAGAGCCCAGGAGTTCTTMAGGAGACAAAGATCTAACTTTGAAATGTATTCTGTACTTTCTAGAAATAGCTCCCTAAAACCACACACCTCACTGAGGGAGCTGATTAATTCCAGCGCGCCCTTGCCTCGTCGCAGCACTGCTGTGATCAATACAAATTGGGGATGGTGGAGGCACAAGCTCCACTCCTGCAATATTCATCATACAACAGCTCCTGAACTGGAGCCTGTCTTCACCAGACCTGGTGCAAAACGAGCTTTGTAACCAAGTAGCCGTGTGATAGCTCCAAACCTGCCAGAGCTGAAATTCAATCCTCGAGTCAGCACAAAGCAACCACATTGCATTTATCCTCAGTCTTAAATTTTCTAATCAAATGTGGCCCAACACCTGGCAGATCGTAGAAGGGAACTTACTGCTCCAGTGTGTATTTAAATCAGTGTTTACTCCTAATGACTTCCAAAAGAGCTTTCCAGCAGGAAGTTAATTCAGGCCAGGTTTCATCACTTGAAAAATACCCTGTTTGATGGTACTTGTTCAAAAACACCTTATCCCTCTAGGGCAGGTGACCCAGCCAGCTTGGGTCACGAATCCTTACAACCAGTATATATCGGAAAAATGCGCAATAATAATAATAAATGCATGGATTTTTTTGTATCCCATTAGGATGAAAGTTGTTCAAACAGTGCAGAGCACAGCATCTGGCAGTCTGAGCACAGCAACAGAACTGGGGACTATTCTTGAATCTCAGACAGCGTCTTGCAAATCCAACACAATCCAACTTCCGAATTCAGCAGTGTGGGAGATGGCAGAGAAATCATCTCAAGTCCCATCTGTTTGTATACAGCATATTGGAGATCCTTGAATGAACAGAACAGCCACAGCACTCAATCACCAACATCAGAGACAACTCAACTTTCACTAATTGGCTTTCCTAGGAGATATGGAGATCTGCCCCCATTTCAGAGACTAAAATAAAAAACATGCACAGAGTACAGCCTCAAGCTCCATTTCGCAATAGGGACTTTTTATCCTGTCTTTTGATAATGGATTATAAAAGATCTTTTCTTGGTCATGAAATACACCTTTGCTAGTCACAGCATTGTAAACTTACAACAGCATTTCTTTCAGTACCACTTCTGAAAGCTGGCTGTCTGAAAAAGGAGGGAAATGTGAGTCACACGTACACAAAGCCCGTTGAGACTATACAAAATCTACCTTCACATGGGTCAGGCAAATATACTGGAAAGAGGAGACGTTGAGTGGAGATTCCCTGAATAGACAGCATTAGAAAAACTGCCCAGAGACCTCTCACAACACGTTGTGGCGTTTGGTCCAGTGTGCATCACTCCTCTGGTGTTGCACAATGAAATAAAGCTCGACTCCACCGCCTGCAAAATCCATCCCAGCTTTCTTGGCAGCCTCCATTTATCAAAACAAGCCTGTCATGTCGAGTACCATTAACAGATAATGAACTGAGACAAGGGATGCAGTTACAAGCAAAGCACTCCGCATGCTACAGGCCTAAGCACACAGCCAAGGGAGCTGATATTTACTATAAACATCATAATTAAATAGAACACCTAGCTGAAGAAACATTAAGGTCGTGACAATAAACAACAGAAGCTGGAAATATGAAAAAAGAAGGCTTTGACTCGCTGTCAGTAATTCCACATACACGCCTGTACACCTTCTCTTCTCGCAGCTCAAATCTGGGAAGCACCTGTTAGCTCGCAGTTTTCAGCTTTCAGCGCTTTCCCTGAATCCTGTAACACTTTGTATCCTGTACCCACGCACTTCAGCTCATGAAAGATTGAGCACTGAGAAGTGACAGACAGTGTATCTTCAAAGGGCTGGAAAATGTGCTGCTTTCTAGACACACGACTCATAACAAACGCGAATAATTCATAACTTTGCACAAGTCCTACCCTATTGGAAGAATATTAAATACAGACATACAAATTTGAAGAATATTAAATAAAGATATAATCCCTCCAAGACACAAGACCGATCAATCAGCAGCATTCTGCACTTCTGACAGAATTAGCCATCGAGCACACATAAACATTTCACCCGCTGGAAAAACCGCTCCCAAGGAACAATTCAAGGTCTCCCAGGTATCCACACACTTGAAACACAAACTAACCGTAAACAGGCTTAATGAGATTATACAGATTAAATGGGTACATTAACTTTTTTTTTCAAGAGACATTCACGACCGAGAGGTCCCATGAACACTTACAAGCAGCTCCCTCTGACTCTGAGTTCACCCATCCGGTCAATTTTTTCAAAAGGCAGGTTGGAGAACACTGCCTTGCACAGATTGAACAAAAAGCTGCCTTAAATGCCTTTTAAGAACGCATGGAGACGTGAACATGACAAGTGTTTCCTAAAAGCCAATATAACACAAGTTCCCAGCTCAGGCAAGCAGTAAGTCTAACACACTAACCCCCTGCTAAGCTGAACCTAATTTTAAAAGGGGACTTAACACTGTCTTCAGAGCTCCACGTAAATCAAGCTCTCCCCTCGGATTTGGCCTTGGGTAGGGGGCAAGAGGAAGGGAGTAAGTTCATGGAGAACAAACTAACAGCTTAATATTGTCACAACACTGTTTTCCTGGTGTGTCATCAATTCCAGTGCTCAGCACAAGTTTCCCTTTCACTGTCAGTGTGTGCATTCCCAGCCAAAACACCACTGATACTTCCAATAAAACAAAAAGCCTGAAGCAGAGGCAGCTTAAACTGAAAATGAGCTGGAGAATTCCACGGGCGAGCGGTCAACTAGAGATCTCTCAGCAGAGGAGAGGAACCACTGGCTGGGCTGCCAGCAGGAAAGGTCACCTCCATCTGCCCCCAACAGCAGCGCTGAATATCTGTAACCCATTTCTGTTTGCTTGCAATCGGACATCAAAGCACCTCGGCTCTATCTAAACACAAAACCTTTGGTCAGGTTAGAGAGGTGAGGCTGTATTCCTTTGTAAATAATGCACTGTTTTATTGGCACAAACACAGCTGAGAGGAACTGATACTCAGCTCTTGACAAGACAGTTACTGCTGTCTACACACACATTTCTTCAAATCCGCTCAGAGCAGGAAAAGTCGTGTCTGCACTTGCAGATCTGTGAGCACATGTGAACACCCACAGGAAACCTGCTCGGAGCTTCACACAGCCACAGCACTCACTCAGCTACAACTCTGCTCCACAGCTACACCCGGGTGCTTTTCCACACTGCTGAAACGTAATCTGTGAGAGGAAACTCAGGGCAATGTTATTATTGCTCCACCACAATCAAAAGGACATTTGGTGCTGTAATCCAAGGCTAAGGAGGCTGTAAACTCTGCACACAGTTACACAGAGCCGTGGCCGCTTCCGCTGCACCGCATTTGCATACACAGCACTTCTTAAAAACCAGCATGCCAAGAGTTATTTTAATTTACAGTGTGACTGCTGACATTGGGATGAACCATTTCCTTGCCTCTCTCAAATCCCCAAAAGGAACCTGTACCCTTTACAGACCATGGACCGTAAGAGGTTTGGCTTTTTCTGCTGGGTTAGATTTTGTTTGGTTTGTTTTTGTGTGGTTTTTTGGTTTTAGTTGGTTTTGTTGGGGTAAGGTTTCCCCCCTGCTAAACCACACTGCCAACACTATCACACATTTAATGACTCCTTCCCTGTACTTACGTGGAGTTCAGGATATTCCAGGTGACCTCCGGGCAAGCTCTGAATCCTCACAGGTCACTATTAAAATCTAGCACCACACCAACACTGGGGAAGGAGGAGGACCCTACCAAGCAGGGAACAGTCTGAAGAACTTCAGCCTTATGTTAACGACCCTTGGGCCCAAAAATTGCAGGCAATGCCCTTCTGTAACTGTCACCAGCAACTGCCACCAACTGCCCCTTGGCCAGCCCTGCAGGGTTACACCTTTGAACCATCCCCACCCGACAAACCAGCACGGATCTCAAGCAATACACAAATGCAAACACAAGTCTGCCAAAGAAATAAAACACAGATCATTCCCAAGACCTGCGGTACTTAATACTTGTTAATACAATTGCTGGTTATGAGGTAAAAGTTGCCTCAGATTCCCCCTCAGCCTTGAACCTGTGACACAGCCAAAAATTACTGGCACAGTCAGTGCGTCCCTCAGCTGAAGGATGGGGACAGGGACTCCCAGGATGTGAGGGGCTGCTTAACTCCACTCTGCATGTGTTTGGGAGAAATCCTGTGGGTTATTTTTGCACAGCATCCTGGATGCACGCTGCATTTCTGTCACAGTAGGAATGAAAAAACAAGAGTGGCTCCCCCAGGGAGCTGTGAAGACTAAGGCAGTTCACATGCTAACACGTGAAAAAAGCAGGGGTTTACAGGAAGGCCTGGCTTAGTCAGTGTTGGGGAAAACAAACAAACAAAAAAATACCAGAAAAACCCCAGACAACCAATCACAACCCAAAAAGAAACAGCACAGCCCTCTCAGAGTTCAATCTCAAGCGCTCCCAGAATTAAATGAGTGTTCCCAGCAGTGCCAGCCCATCCCCTGCTCCCTGTTCTCCCTCTCCAAGTGCTGAGCACTCAGCTCTGCCAGCTCCAGAAACCCCTGAGCCCAGCCCCGTGTCTGTGCTTCACAAAAGGCCACGGAAAAGCAAACCTGAGGCAGAGAAGGGGACACAGCAGGCTTAAAACTTAATCCAAGGGCAATGATGTCAGATATCTGCACTGCTCGAAACCAGGTAGAGCCTTCAGAGCCAGGAATCAAACCAACCAGGCAAGGCAAATTTGAGCAAAAAACTCCATCTTCTAATCACATAAATCACTTTTTTTCTAGTATTTCTCCTCTGGTTTGTTTCCTCTTCTCTGTAGGGACCAACATTTAAATTCAAAAGTGTTTTTGTAAAAAATCCCTGCCCTGGGAAACTCCAAATTACAGAATGGTAAACTGTAAGCCAAGAATATTAAAACAAAATCCAGTGCGTCTGCCAGATTTTGTGATACTTACGGCAAGACATCAACCTGTTCAGCAGCTTCTTTAATTTAACACAAAGGAATGCACACAACTCATTTTAGAAGGTATTATCTTAAACAGAACAAGAAAAAAATCCAAATATTTGTCAAGAAAAGTCATATTTAAAAGGAAAAATTTACATACTTGAAAATGTAACAAATGGATTAAAACAAACAAGAAATTCTTTGTTCTCAGATGAATATAAAAAAGCAAACAAAATAAAATTCTCAGTAAACATGTGTGGGAGGGGTAAAGCTACAGGAGGGAAGGAAGAACTAAGCAAAAGCATCTTTTTCAACTCTATCAAAGCAACTGTAAAACAATGGAAGTTTGCCTGTTCTTCCCTCCAGTTTAAACTAAAAGTAACTCTGGGAATGGAAAACTTGATACCTCTATCAACAGCCTGTGGAATGTTTAAACTATTATAACATAAAGTATGCTCATACTCACGGCCAGAGGAAATGACTCCCAAATGCTTCCCCTGCAATCTTCCTTCCAGAGCAAGATTCTTTACCAAGAGATTTTCTCAACACAGAAATTGAGCTAACAGAGATGTAAAATTTATCATGGATTTACAGCCTTTTATTGAAATCACAGAGGAGATGGGAACTGTGACTACAGCTCAGTTTTTGGTGCAGTAATCACTTGCACATTCAAAGGCCTCTGAAAATTCAATAGACTTTTTTTTCAAGTGACAACAACCACAGGATGTGACCGTACCTATAATAACCTCTCCCTCCAGACAGGGAGATAAGCTCTAAAAACAGGAAGTTTCTACTATAATCTTGAAAAAATATTAACAGCCTGAAACCACACAACTCCAGTTCAGTTACATGAGGAAGAAACCCTTGACTTCCCAAAACTATAGGACAAGACACTCAGAGGATGGAACTAATTCAGACACTGCTCCACCACACCCCTCCAAAACACGGGATAATGTGGAGGTTCTCAGTTTATTCCTCTTCTTTTCCCTCCACAGCTTCTAAGAGGGAGCAAACAAGACAGCTTCACTCCCACAGGAAGCATTCTCGTTTAAGCAGTTTGCTGGACTCAACTTATTTTGATTTGTTTTTCCTGCAGCAGACAGGGATTTACTGGTGTAGGACTGTGTTTCTCATAGCAGTTAGTCTGCAGCCACCTACACAGAAACTTTTAGTCAACTGAAAGGAAGCAGCAGATTTTTGATAGCTGTTATCAACCAATTAACAGTCAAAAAAGGTTTTCAAAATTAGTTTCACAATGTTTCTCACACTGGAGATGAGGAGGTGGCAATAGTGAAGCATGGCTTACACCAACTTAGCAAACACTCTCTCAAAAGAAATGGATCCTGCAGTATATTTTAACATAAATCAGCTTCATGCTGCTTGTTAACACAATGCACGTTTTCCTGGCGGTATTTAACATAAAACAACATAAAATCACACTAAGGGCTTAAAAATCCCACACACATGACTGTATTCTGATCTGAACTTCCTTCAAATTCCCAAGTAAAACACACACCAGTCTTAACTTTGTTCCTGCTGGTTTCATCCGTACTGCAGCTACTACAGGAATATTCAAATTTAGTATTTCTAGGAAGGCTATTCCTGCAACACACCAGTTTTTCCCTTACACTATTAGACAATTCAACATAAAAGGCATCCCAGGTCTTCAATTTAATTGTCTCTTCTTGTGATACAGAGAGAAAACAGCAACCCACACAAACTAAGACTTAAAATACAAAATCCCCGTCAGAATGAGGCAACCAAGTAATTCCAAGGCATCACAGCAATGAGGATAAGTGAGAGTATCTGTGGAATTTCTTGAAAGTACTTGCAGAAAAGTGTAAAATAGCAGAGTCCCATTCCCTGCCATTCCAAACCATGTCCCAGACATTTCATTACATCTCTGATGAAGTAACTGCCTGCAGATTGCAAGCCAAGCCCTGAAACACACGTACAAAGGGACAATTCCACAAAACAAACATTCATTTAAGGAAATATTTATACGTCCTACATTAAATTTACAGGAAAAACAAACACTCCTGGACAAAAGGAATGCACGAGTTTCAGAGGATGTGAGGCAAATTTCCAATGTAACAACAAACAGCTTTAAAGGCACTGAAAAGAAACAGAAAAAATCCCTTTCAACAAAAAGGGCTCCAGAGTAAAGTGTGCCCAGTGTGCAGGGAGGTGACAGGGTCCAGCTGCAGCATTGCCATCTAGTGTCAGCCTCCAAAAACCGGTGCAAACCCCACCAAAACACCGCGAATCCAAGGGAGCCACAAAGCCCACGGAGAGCCTTGAGTTTGCAATCGAAAATTGTTCATCTTCAGTTCTGCCCTCGAGTGCTGCCAACAGCCCAACCGAGAGCACTGAGGGAAAATCCATAAAGCACAAAGTTAAGCAACATCACAGGAAGCTCTTTAATATGCCTGGCTCCCCCTCCAGCTGGCAATTCACCTCATTAACCAAGGCAGGAACTGAGGAACAACAAACCAGCGTGCGAAGGGCACAGGGATGCAGGGGGCTCGGGCACGGCCGGGTGTGCGAGCCCCAGCGCAAACCACGCGCGCCCGCCCGGTGCTGAGCGCTGCTCCCTCCTCCCTCTGAACGCCCTGTCTGGGTTTTGAGAGGTGAATGACAGGAACTGCTCAATTTTCATGCTAATGTTTTATCAGAAAGAAGCATACATGTCACATCACGAGCTCATTAACAATCCGTTCCTAACACTTGTATTAAAGGTTGGCAGGCAAATTCCTCCTGAAATGAAATCTGCTGCTTTGCTTTTCAGGATCTGAACGTGCTGGGGTGGCATATCAAGAGGTAAAAACATAATTTAAAGGTTACACTTTGTTCCAATTTCATAGAATCATCATTCAGCAGTCACAGAACGCACGCCAGGTTATCAATTTCATTCTTTGTTACCTTCAGTCATCAAGTTTCAGAAGAAAAATTTGAAATCACATGTCTACAACAGCACAAATCTGTGTAACTTCACATCCAGGTAAACACGCAGCTGTCATTCCTCTTGCTGCTTCTGTCTTGAGGAAATGTCCACTTTGGGGCACCAATAACCAGATAGGAAACTGATGTATTTTAAATCAGCAGAGCTCGCTGGACAAACGAGGTCAAGAACAAGGCTGACAATCGCGTTAGATTCAGTTCTTGGAATGAAAAGACAAAGTCCCTTTCATGGCTTCCACTACAAAGAAACCCATCATTAGACCTCATTTTTGTCAGTTCGTACAAAGGCTGAAGATACAGACAAGTGGTGTTTAAAAGAAAAGCCTTTGAAATCAAATGGCTCCCAAGAATATCCATGGCAGACTCCAACTTGTCCTGCCTTCCCTTCGTTAGTCCAGCCGAAGGTAGGAAGCACCATGTTTTGCTCATTAGTATCAGAGCTGGGCTGAGGCTGTTTGGTTTGTTTGTGGGTTTGTTGGTTGTTTTTTTTTAAATAACCTTTAAGACATCTTTCTGTTGATTAAACCATTTTCATCCTTCAATGAGTTTGATTCCTATTAGTTCAGACTGCAGAGAAGACATTGATTTTTACTATACTCAGGATCAAGAGAAGTAACAGCTTTTCCAATTAAACAACTGCTCACCACGTTAAGTAGAAAAATATGTCCACAGCAATAATGTGCAAGCATCCAGAGCAGTCTGCAATGCCAACAAAAGCTCACACACATGTTTGTAATAACTTTAACCTTTAACTTGAGAAAAGGAGGAAAACTCCATGTATTACAGACAGTTCAGCTGTGGTTAACTCTGCTGATAAGAAGCTGTAACACTGAGAAAGGCTCAGAATTACAGACAACTCATCTTCCAGCTCGGAATTACCATCATTATACCACACAAATCACCACACTGGGCTTCTGCCTACTAAAATAGAAATCACAACCAGAAATGGACCAGTCGGCTGCTGCTTCTCCTCTCAAATGAAGCTTTTAAACCAAACAAATCCATACACTTCTTGCATTTCACAGAGTTGCACTGTAAATCAAATATTTTATTCCACACCCTGCAGCTATTTCCACGTTTAATAACTGACATGGGAGACAAGTTTTAATCTCCATCAGGCTGAAACAATTACTGTCCTTATAACCACTCAAGTCAGAGATAAAAATTATGAGATTTCTATTACCTGATTGCATATTCAGGGGGAAACAGTTCTGCTTTTCCAGAGGAAAAAGACAAAGTACTGTCAGTGGAACCAAAAAGGGGAGTTTCAACGATCACAGTCCCTAATTTTGCACATACCAGAATGGCCATGCACTCCATGCACTCAACACTTTCTTTTAAAGCTAGAAAATAAATGCAACAGCCCTGCTAAAAAGCCAGCAAAGAGGCAAGATCTGAATATTCCCTGGCCAAAAACTTGAGGTACAGCTTTAGGTAAGACCTTAAACTACAGGGGGAATTTTAGTCCAGCCCTAAGCACCTAAGAAGCATCAGCACTTTGAGGCTTCACAGAAACCAGGAAATTCCCTCCCAAGGATGTTTGGGGAAGGGTCACCAGACTGTAAATGAAAGGAAAAGAAGAAAGTGTTACATGGACAGTTATAGCCAACAGGAAAAGAAATCCCTATGTGAAATCTCACTGTGGAATTTGTCTATTATTACATGTTTTACTACCAGTTATTACTGGCTGCTAGAAAGGGATATTAAAAATCACAGCAGGTCAAGGCACTGCTTCTTTCTCTATTAATATATCAAGGCAGAAATGCAGTGATTTACCTCTTGTCCAAGAAAGGGAGAAAATGCCATCACGTTTGAACCATTCATCTTTTTATTTATGCTCTATAAAGACCCCCAAAGATACTTAAACATCCAAATTATTTAAATCAGCATGAAAACACTAAGAAGGATGTTAGAGCTCACAGTGCAGGAATCCCCCCTGAGCTAAATAATTAAGCAGCATCTTCCAGAGAAACTCTCCAGGCCAAACCATTATTCAGGTTTCCAATACAGTGAGAGCCCGTGTGATTGGTGAGAAGGGCAGAAGGGAGGCAGAGAGATTTTTACTGTTTTCCTTCAGCAAAACGTCACCAGTGCATGTTAAAGAGGGGAAGGAGACGCTGCCTTGGTTCAGAGCACCCTCTAGAGCCAACTCCTCATCAATGACATCACACCAATGTCCTCTTCCACTCAAATCCAGGCCCCTGCTCCCTGCAGGTCTCTGAAAACAGGCACTATTTGACACAAAAGCTGGGAACAGACGCATTATATACCAGTAAACTCAGGAGCACTTTTCAGACGTTAGGGAATAAATGTATTTTCTAAATTTACACCCAGTGTATATTCACGTATGTTCTCCCTGAAGTCCTATCGCTGTGCTGATAACAAAATTAGACACTACCTCTGATTAAAGTACAAAGCTATTGAAAAAAAAGCTCTACTTCTCCATTGCTTTGAAGGAGAATTAACCATCTCATCCCGAATAAAGACTAAGCTTTGTTTTCCAAGACTTCATATGCACCTTTCACTGAAGTGAATAAGGAAGCTGCTGTTTCCCAGAATTTTTATATTGGGCTGAGTATGGATTGCAGGAGCCAGTCTTGAACTGGAGTTTTTAATTATTACTAATAAGTGAAAGATTTTAAGGCATAGGATTTCAGTTAATTAAAATCCACTTAGTTATCAAAGTACTATTAAAAGACCTATTTCAACCTCAAATGAGGGTTACTGCCATCCACACACGTATCATTAAATTCTTGCTCACTGATTGTAAACTTTTTGCTCAAAGCAGGTACGTGCAAAAGATAACAGTGACACAGGAAAGGAGCTATGCAGAGAGCCTCTAATCAGTAACTGTTAATTCCATTATTAGGGATTCATTTCTTCCAAATCCGAGCCCTTAGGAGGAGAAAAAAACCCATAGAAAAAACAGACTGTAGAATGTAATGATGTCTTTTTAGTTTTATTCTCCAAATTAAGCAGACTCACATCTGATGACTGAGGACAGAGAAGAAGTTACACAACACAAGCAATTCCTAAGGAGCAGTGCAGGCAATCCCAAAACAAGGAGGAAGGTTTTTCCTTCATCCCACCACCCTCATCTTCATTCTCCAGTCCAAGGGCCACACGTTCCAGCCCAAAAAGGCAAGTTAACACACAAGGTCATGCTCCTGAGCTCCACTCACACATCTCATACTGGAAACCTATCTTCTGTTTCAGAAAATCTATGATTATCCTTCTAATCTGTCTTGACGAGGACATTCATCCTCCATCTAAGGGGATTCAAAGAGATCTCTCGAGGACCTTCCTTTGGACACAGGCAGTAACTGCAAGAGCTCTGAGGGCTCTAAGAATTCAGGGTTATCTCCAAACGACCATTTCCTTCGAAGTATATCAATGGGGAAATGAGAAGTTTAAGTGATTTTTTTATATTTAAGCAAGTTCAACATAAAGCCAAAGAGCCAGAAGAAAATAATTTGTCTCTTCAACACAAAGTCATTGCCAGGAAAAGAAAGATTTGGAATAGGTCAGGAAAATTTTTGGCAATATGAACAGGCAGAAACACTGATCTACAGAAGGGATGGGATGTAACACACTCTCATCACAAATTGTCTTCCTCAGGGATATTTGTAGCAAGACAATCACAGCCTTTAAGGTCAAAATTAAGCATCACAGACAGCCAAAGTATCTCCTGGAGTTCCTGCTCACAGCTCTGCACTTCCACACACCCTGAGCGTGCAGGTCTGTAACACTCATCGGTGCAAGAAGAAATGTGAGGTTTTAAGCTTGTGCCTTCTTACAGGTTTATTTACCTTTGAACATCAACATTAACAAATAATTAAGAACAGTAGCTAAAATTAGCATATATTGAAAGACAAATCTAGAGCCTCTGATAGCTACAAATCTCTCTTACATCTCTCAATGCAAACTCTTTTCTCAAAAAGGATCGATAGTCCAACCCCTGTTTTAGCATAATCCATTCTTTCTGTAAACCCACCCCTGCTCTGATTCTGAAAATGAGCAAACTGCCGTGCATATAAAAAAAAATTACCTGCAATTCCACCGACAGATCAGTAATCTTGGTGGCTTTCACATCTTTTGCTAAAGAGCATTTCTTCAGACCTCTTTTCCCTTTCACTTGACCAAAATAGAAAGATTAAGGTAAGCCATTTACAGCTCGGAAAACGAAAACTTATTACGTGTTATTTTTAACCAGCTACACTGAATTTAAAACCATTTCCAGCAATTATGCCATGGCTTTCAGCAGCAACATTTATGCCTCCCACAGCTAAAGTCTAGGCATTTTCTCCCTCCCTTATATTAATATGTTTATCCAACCATAATTCCATTAGCATTATGTAACACAGACAATCTTCTTAGGCATTTTAGCATTGTCTCACCCAAAACTCACCCACTGCACACACGAACACTGACTGTAACACTGTGATCTTCCAGACTTTGCTGACATACAAGAAACCGTCTGATGCAGAACTGAACTGACACCTTCAGCTGCTGAGCAGCTCTGCCTTATCCTCAGTCAAACCCTCTCAAAACAGAACAGTCTCACTGGCCAAGGCATCTTTTCTTCTCACAAACTCACAACATTAAATTATTGTAACAGCTGTGATTCTTCCTCCAAGAAAAAAACCATTTTAAAAATAMATTTAATGTTTATCAACTGTCTACCTCTCCTGCATACTGAACACAGTAAATACTATTTGCATTTATGTCTGTAATTTGACATTAATTCCTTAATCTTCTTAAGGCAAGGCAAGCTTGTAGATCATTATGAGGTTATTTAGAAGAGCACATCTCAAGTGTTACATGAAGTGTACATTTTATTAAGAAAATAAGTTAACTCAAGTTTTGTATGTTGTCATTCATACACCTGAAAAATAAATCAATCTCCTTTGGAGAGCAATGAAAAGATACCCTATGAACTATTATTGCTGTGTAATCCTCTTTGGGGTGGTACAGTATCTGCTAACAAGATTGTGTGGCTTTCACATTGGATCAGCAGGACTGTGACCTTTCCTGACAGCTCTTCTAATATTAATGCCAGACATGGCCAGTGCAGCATCTTCCCCATTTGTGCTCTCCCGTCCGGATCCCCCCCAGATCGGCTTCCACTGCTGGCACCACCTGTGCCCTGCCTGCATCAAAATCCACGGATCAGCCCCAGCACGGATCTCTGTGCCAGGGCAGCAGCAGCACCACACCAAGCACAGGCTTCTTCAGAAAAAACCCAACTTTAGCACTGTCTGTTGTGCCAAACCTCATTTAGAAGGCAGAGCCAACAGGGGCTTCACAAGGCCTTTTCAAAATATTGATAATAAATAAAATAAATAAAAAACCAACCACCCCGTGACAGAACCAGCACAGCCCAGTAACTCCTCTACGCCCACCACACACAGTCCTTTCTCACATACAAACATCTTCAGCCACGCCAATGCTGAAATCTGAGTTCCAAGTCAAGGGTTTTACTTAAGCCAATAAAGATGAGCTTAAAAACAGCTTTTAAAAAATTACCTGGGCAGGGTCAGCTCCTGATTTGCCGTGTACTGACTCAGACTGCGGCACTGGTGAGAGAAAAGAGACCTAAACCCAAAGGGGAAGGGGGATGAGTGACAGGACACATACCAGGCAAAATGCTTGGATCCACATTCCCAAATGACTCCAACAAAGAGAACTCACCGGCTGGCACATGGCAAGGTGGTTAAAATCCAATTTGCATGCAACAGTCTATAGCTGTAACAATTAAAGTTACTTTTCTTAAGTTTAAATTATGTAAGCAATTTAGAATTTTGCTTAAGTTTCCAGAGCAAGATTCATTCTGATGCAAATTTGAATATTTCACTTGTTCATACAACAGCTACTAAAACTAGTTTTGTGAAAAACAGGATGTGAAATAGCACCTACCTCTACCAGCAAAATACTTTTTGCTAGTTTTACAATCACAAGGCATTTTGCAATTAAATTGCTAATGCTGCAGAACCTAGTTTTGGTCAAATCTACATCTAATTACATTCATCAATTAGCCTGTAATTGCATTTCGCTATTTTTGATTCCTAAGACTTTGCTGGGCACATCTGACAAACTGATATTCCCTGGTTTTGGTTCTCGGACTGCTACAAAAGAGGCTGAATGGTTTTGAATGTTCTTATGTTTTCAAGTTCAGGTTTACCTGGAAAACAGAATGTGATCTTCAGTGTACAATGGGACAGAATGACTGCTCATAGTGCAAGTAAGTTGAAAAAGGATTCAAATACTACCCTGCACCATTCTAGTTTCTAAGTACTTCTGAATGCAGAAGTGAGCTCCTCAAACTGTTTTTTCTGCCCTGAAAGATGATTACTGCCCCCAAATCATTACTGTAATTTCCAGGGGAGATAATCTACCAAAAACAAAGGAAATCCCATTCTGAAATTTTATTTGCACTGTGAGCTCATCTAGTGGAAAGAATGACATTTCAGTGCCTTTTCCTTCAAAACACCAGTAAAAGTAACACACAACGAGGAATACCTTGCTTCAGGGTTTTGCCTAAAGATTCAAGACACGAACAGTTGTAAAAACAAAGTATGAGCTGAGTAGGAAACATTTTTTGTTGTCACAGAAAACTGGAACCCAAAAGCAAACAGGCAGCCAGGCATTGATCATCAACCTCCTCTCTGTAGGATGTAATTAAACAGACAACTTTTATTTTCAGTATCAAGACACAGCTGAGTCCATGAAACTTAAACTTTGCCAGACCTCCCCATAATGACATAACTAAACCAGAAGGTTTGTTTCTCTGGAAGTGTTTTGTTTCTAAAAATAAAGATGCAGATTATCCCGCTCCGAGTTATCTGCTATTTCCCCACAAGAGTCATCAGCACTCTGGGATTGCATGATTACAAACCCATAAACCATGTCAGAATCAGCATACTTAAGTCTGAAAAAAAAAGGTAATTTTAGTGAGTTAGCAGAGTTTGGCATGGAATCACAAGCAAATGAAATCCCTGACCTTTCCCTGAGTCACTGTCATTCCTAAGGATGCATTACTCATCCAGCCTCCACCACAGGAGCAAGTTGGCTTGATGGATGCCAAAAGGATCTTATTTTAAGCAAGGAGTAGTATCTTCTTCAAAAGCAGGTACTTCTCAGCCCTTGCRTTGTAGACGTGGTCTATGTGTGGTGTTTCCTGAACTACTACCAGAAGCCTTTTGAAATGATTCCCTAAGCAGAGAGCCTTAAGATTGTCAGAGAACAAAGTTATACAGGGATATTTATACAAAGTTCCTTCCCAAAACAGTCATGATTACTGGTGAGATAGTGAATTATTCTGACCACACTTCACCCACAAAAATTCTGTTTCCAGTGATGAGCAAGCAGTAATTCTAACCAAGAAAAACTAATCCTGCTTTAAGAACTACTTTTAATGAATTTCAGCTCTGTGTGCCAATTCTGGTTAAGAACCCAATAACTTTGGTGTTGCAGCTGATTAGGATCCAACCAAGTTGCATTTGCTGCCATTTACATTTCTCAGAATGTCCTAATAAGATCAAGTGCGATCCAATACCAGCAAATACAAGATTTTTTTTTTGTTTCCACCAGACACCACAAAAGAAATCTGAATTATTACCTAAGGTAGCAAACAAGTCGGTACGCCTTCAGCTGTGGTTAGAACCGAAACTGTCAGGCCTCACTTAGCACGTACAGCTCTGCCTTTGCATATTTTTCTGTTTGTCTCACAGCTTATTAAGTTTTGCAAACAAAAGCAGTTGTGCTCTCGCCAACAGATTATCGCCTTTTATTATCACGGATCATTCCAAAACATCAATGTACCTAYATAAATAAGAGACTCGAGCTGCAAGTGTCTTTGGGCAATTGCAGGGGGATTTTCTTTGTATCAGCAGCAGGCACACGGGAGTGTTTGGAATTGCAGGATAGTGTTTTCATCTGCCATGACAGCTGAGGCTGTGTAGATACCAAATACACAGTAAATGCAGCAAGCGTTTCTTTTAATAAACTGCCACAGAAAAAGTATGAAAAAAATGATTCAAGCTGAGGACATATTGATGGGTACAAAATCCTTGAGGCATTATGCAGCTCACACAGGCTCATGGATCAGTATTATTGCAGCAACCAGTAGCCGTCAAAGCCAATTACCCCGGGGAGTGGGGACGGGGCTCCTGCTGCCTCCCGCAGCCTGCGGAGCCGCGAGAGGCGGGAGCGCGGCGGAGCTGTCACAGCCAATTACTGCCAATGTTTTATTTATGTCAGGATACACCTGATCAGTGAACAATAAAGCCATTTTATAAAGGATGATTACAAAAACAGAATGCAAAATGGCAACAACTGGTGGAGAAATTTCCTTGCCAGCGCAGCGCGAGGCGCGCGGTCGCCACCCGGAACACGCGGAATGGATTGCGACGCGCGGGRGTGCGACAGCCTTTGGCTCCAGATGTGCCCCGCTCGTCCCCGATGCCCTCACAAAAGGCTGCTCTGTCTGGAGCTCCTTTTAGAGACAGGGTGAAGCGAGTCAATCTACTACAATGGTTTTAAAGAATTAAATTTGATAGGGAAGGAAACCAGACAGGGGAGAGAGGGGAGCAGAAAACACTGACACAATTCGGAGATAAGCCCACGGAACATCTTTTCTGTGCAACACCAGCCTTTATTTCAATTGCCCAACTCAAGCGACAGAAGAAAAAGGTTATCTACAGGAAAAATATAGAAATTTTAACATTCTCCAAGGCTCGAGAAGCTGCTTTGTACTTATCTGTCTTCATCTTACAATATACTACCTGCATTTTAAAGTTAAACAGATTTAAGTGGACTCAGCATCAGATCCCAAAGAAAATATTGATTTTTTTTTCCCCACAGATATATAAACTGTGTCTAGTTTTATTCACAGCAGTTTTCATTACTTTCAGGAAAAGGGCATTGTACAGCACTGCTCTGAATGAGCAGATCAGCCCTTATCAGGTGAATATGCTCTTGGGGAAATTCTCAGTTATGCAGAACTGACCTCCCAGGAGAAGCTGTATTAGCCACCAAGCTGGAAGTTGGCACTTACAGATAATTTTCTTCAATTATTTTGCTGCCTTAAGTTCCAACTGCCAACATTTCCYGTCCTCTCTGTTAGAGGAGGTATCACGACCCCATTCTCAAAGACATCACAGAGAGATGCATAGGAGATTTGGTGATCCCACYAACCACTGCTCTGGAATCATGACTTCCGTAAGTCACCTCTGAAATAAAAAACAAGTGGTCTATACAATTTTTTTCTCAAGTATGGCCTTTTTAAGTACCAGATCTAAGAGGAGTGATACTTCACTACTTTGTAAATTTGAAAATCTATGGAGAAACAGCAAAAARAAACTGAAAGCCCAAAGATATAGGAACTAAAAACCCCAAGACTACATATACCACTTTAAAAGGTCTGAAGACAGGCAAGACACAAGAGAATTTGGGTATGGCCTTCCCTGGGAGTAGATTGCAAAGACTGCAAATAATGGGCATTTCAGCCCTGAAATCCAAGTATGAAAGGAATGGCTGTTGGGTGCCAAGCTGAGCATTGGACACTTGGATTCTCCCCTCCCTTTCACATATCATATATGCAATATTCTTCAAAGGGTCGTTTTGTTCACAAGGCAGACACTGTGCAAGTACAGCTGCAGAATAAGGCAGCATTTTAACACAAAAATACACTCTCTATGTAGAGTTTTGTGTGCACTTTGATACATTTTTTAAAATAATCTGTCCCGTAGCTATTCAAAGGAGCTACACAGGTATCTGCCAATAAATTTCATCTTTATTCTTTTCTCTCCAAATGCACGCCTTTGAATTTAATCTAACTGTGCCACCATCACCCAGCRTATTTATGTGTGTGATGCTGCAAACATATTTAATCAAGGCAATATTACCCACTGTAGTGCCTGAGCTCCTGAAGTTCCCTAGAGAATACATTCGGTTTAGATTTTAATACCTGACAGGGACACCCCACCCCTTAAAAAAAATAAAATCAGAAATATAGCAGATCTAACAGAATATTTCACAATGGAGTTGCACAGTGTATGCACTCAATCGCTCCATTTCCCAGAAGATTCATTACAGTTACATTAGAAAGTCAAATCAGGCAATTCTGCAGTCTGGTGAAAGCTAGCATATGAAAGCAGGTTAATACAAAAGAATTTCATTTTAAATAGAGGACATTTAGGACTTTTAAAAGCAACATTATGATAAAAATTTCAGGGTGTTTATTCTGGCTTCAGAGCACGCTTTTCAAGTCTTGTTTCAATGATGTAGCTGATTTTCTAAGGAGAGAGGGAGGGAATGTTAGATCTCCAAGGTTTGCCATCTTAATTACCCTCCTGCTACCACACGTTGCTCAGAATCACGCTGCAGACGTCCTGCTCTCCTCAGCAGCCAGGGCAGAGTYGGTATCAACCCTGAGCAGCAAAAATACCAAGTGCATCGTGAACACCTACAGGGGCTGTGTATTACACACTAACAAATCACAGGGGACTGCATCCCAGACAAAGGTGTTGTTAAGCACAAGATACAACGCATTTGAAGTTTTCTGCTTACCTTACAACAGAGGTATTATAGCTAATTATTACCATTTATAACCTTGCTTCCATTGCAGTGAGTAAAATGCAAACAGTGAATGTAATTACTCACTAAACTAATAATGTAAGACCTGATTGACAGGATGGAAGGAAAAAATTTGCTCAAAGCAGTTTTAACTTGAGTATAAGCTTAGCTGAACGAAGGCAAGTAATTTTAGAGGAATTCTTTACTATAAGCAAGGCACCTACAAACGCATAAGTCACACACACAGTTACAAGCAACATCAAAAAAAACCCCCAGAACACAAAGTGGTTGTCACAGCACCAGCTTTGGCAGCATTAATGATGAACTTCATGCACCCCTGCCTATGTCTAATTTAATACAAAACCAAATGCAGTCAAAACATCTGGTGCATTATTGATGGTTACCATGATAAATGAGATTYGACATTTCACAGGAACTCATTAGATATTCTACTTATAGCCCGTACTCAGCTTGTTTCTGATTTTACATCTTTTTGGAAAACATGCATTGTGTGGATATTGAACTGATATTTTTGACCCCACTATTGTAAAGGAATCGACTTGCACAGCTGATTACTAATATTGAGACTTTAAGTACCACAGACYACGTTATTCTTTTACCCTCTACTAACCCAAATGCTCCTGAAAGTCCAGGAGAATTTTTCGAGCTTGTCCCATTTGAAGGGCAGAGATGACAAGTGGGGGCAATGTGGACACAGGATTGTGCCACTGCTGACCAGGGATCAGAAACTGAACTGAGCCCTCTGGAGCAGCCCCACTAGGCTCCTGCAGCCCTTTACATGTCTGCAGGAGATAATGCCAGACTGCAGGAACAAACACACTGCAGGCCAACTGAGAACTGCCTGCCTTTAATTTCTCACATCTTGACTCAAGAGCTGTACAAAAAGTTATTAAAATTAATGCAAACTATCATAACTCTGTCTTTTTATTACTGGTAATATTCCTTCTAAAATATTAGTCTCCTCGGCTGAACCAGCAYGTCTTTTTGAAAATTGTCTTTGAAGATCAGAAACTCCTTAGCATAAAAAGTGAAACATGCAATCATGTTAATTTGACAAGGTAAGGGGGGAGGAAAAAAAATCACTTCAGCTTAGTATTTCTGAAACTCAGGCTATTCTTTCATTTAAAAGAAAAAAAAAGGCATTTTTCTTTCCTGGTTCCCACTACAGTAACTGAAGCGAGGATGTAACAAAGGCTTTTGGTGCTCCAAGTGTTTTAAAAACAAAACAAGAAAAGTATCAAACTTGGCAAGTGACTGAAGTAAACACCTCCCATCTTACATAAAATTACTAAGTTTGAATAAATTACTGAAGCTCAAACAGCCCTGGCAACCCAGTGAGTACTCATCTCTCCTTGTTTGCACAATCAGTACCACAGCTATATATACATATATATGCACATATATACACATACAAGGAGGAGGCAGGAGCAAGACCTTCAGCACATGTGTTGTATAAACAAGAAATTCCAGCTGGAATTTCTCACTCTTCTTTCCGAAGTGAGCTGCGTGCCCGGCCAAAACACCACATTATCCAGTTATTTTGTCAAAAGCAAGAACAGAGCATCCACACATTCCCGGGTTTTGTATCAAAAAACCCCACAACCTAAGAACTTCATGAGCTGGCAGAAGTATCACAGTTTTCCAATATCCAAGTACAGCCCATGGTAACACTTGGTGCATGTGAATGTTATATTCTCATTGTTTGTCCCTCTCATCTGCTTTGCACCAGGAAAAGCTTAGAACAGCCCATTCCTCACTGCTCCCRTGTACCGCTGTGTTCCTTCCAAGTAATCCAGGTTACCATTCCTGTTCCCAAATATTTATGGACACCTCTGCAGTCAGTAATGGGCTCTTGATTGCAGAGCTGTAGAACACCACGTTCAGGGCTGATCGGCACCCTGAGAATCGTAGACTTCTCAGAGTCACCCTGTGGGACAAACTAAATGCCAAAATTCAAGGCTGACAGGGATGCTGGTAAATATTCCTATTTCTCTGAAGTTATAATTGCAGAGTACTCCCTTGGAAACCAGATGTTCTACCTCTCTACACATGCTCAGCTTTCCTCAGGACAGACATCCACGTTTTACAGACACACAAATCAACCCACACGAGTGTAAACACACAAAGCCACTCTGGGATAGCTCTGACTGCTGCCTCGCCAGTGCTGGTTCAAACACCAACACCCAGCACTGACAAGACACCATTTCCAGGAGTGCCGAGTAACCTCCTTTTCATAATTGCTCACTCCATTTTTAAAAGCATGTTCCTCTCCCTTACAGTTACAGAATGATTTCAAAAGCATGAACCCATTAGACATTTGCCTCAGTCTGCCCTCAACAATAGCCTGGAGAGATAAAACTCTCATTTGTTTCCACAGAGGCCCTATTGATTCTGCTGTCACAGAATATGACTATTCTCTCCTCATGCTGCTTTTCAGAACAGAGCATTCTGCCGTGGAGCTGCACTTTTATTGCCTTCCCTGTCTCCCACAGCAGCTCTGGAGCTGTGGTTTCTCACACCACCAGCCCTCTCTATCCCAGCAGAGCTTTCAGCAGGCAAATACAGATAAATCTCCTTCACACACACTAATACACAGGAGAGTTAATGCACAGAGGCAGCCGAACTGTGGGGAACATCCCARCTCTCTTCACAGACTGTCTCACACAGACTGCTTCCCGCTATTCCWGTAGGAACACCCAAGAGTCTCAGAGCCAGGTGGAGACGAACCACCTGTCTTACAGAAATCACCCACAGCATCACACAAGTGCTTATGGTGCTTTAGAAAAACAAGGTCAGAAGACTTATTTCTGGCAATCCTGTAAATGTGAAAGTCTCCAGGCTGATCCTGGGCTGTCACTGCAAAGCTGCCACATTTTATTAGGACCGGGGAATATCGACTGCGTTCCGTCCCTGGAATGTCAATGATCTGATCCTTCAAGTGAAGGCAGGCACAATTTCCATTTCCAGTGGAGAAAAAAGCAAGGCAATACAATATACAGAAATTGAAAARAGAATAAATTCAGCTTGCTAATATTTGGGTCAGTATGGACTAGTTCTGCAACATCTCCCACTAAACTCATTCCCACTACGATAATGACTAAATGAAGACATAAGAATTTAGCACACTAAGTATTTTATAGAGCTTCCAGTAGGACCTAGAAACATTTTCAGTGATCCTCTGACTCCACTTTACTGATAATACTGCACAGTGCCACCTTTAGCTCACTAAAATGATTCTATTGAGTATTGTGAAATTTAAGCTTCTCTGACAGTAAGGAAAGATCATGTAGTGAATCCGTGTCATAAATACAAGTTAGCCTATGGATGTTGAGATGTTTGGGGATGGACTAAGCTAAATCCAAGAGCTGCAGGAAGCTGCTCAGCCTCAGAGGCCAACAGTGACACAGTGAGAACTCTCCCTGACCTGGCTCCTGCTGTGAGACAGACCTGCAACCCTGCCAGGCAGCTCATTGTCCTACTGAACTCCAGTGTTTCCACTCCTAACAGAATATTCCAGCAGCCTTATAAATCTCCTCTTGACCTCCCTACTTTCCTAATCCTCAGCAGTATAAGAACTTTTCCCCAGCATCSTGAACAGTTTCAGTGGGATATAACTCACACTTGAGAGCTAACATATGGTTCAAACAAGCCTCAGATTGTTGCATGGTTTTCATACCAGCCCATGTAATCCCTGAGTTCCTCACATCTGTCTTTCATTTGTGATATAATTACACATTTATTTTCCATTTTATAGTTTAATTTCATATACTGTTTACTTGATCTTGGGTCTGATCTTGCTACAGCCAAGGGACATCATGCTCTCTCTTACCCATATAAACAAGTTGAGCCCACAAAGTTCTGCAGTTTTCTTATTCACAACAGATTCATGTATTTATAGAAGAGAATTGCTCATACATTTTTCCCCCTAAACTACAAACATAAACTCTTAATACTTCACAAAAATCTAGTGGGAAAAACTACAGAAACTTGACCAGCTCTTCTGTGAAGACTTACAAACAACTGCAAAAGCTTTAAGTGTACTGGGAGGTGAGGGGGCAGAAAGAGGTATCAATATTTAATCCACTGCTAAAAGTGTAGCATCAAAGCTGCATCAGGGTGGCATAACATTGCAGCTGGTTCCATTTTCGTGTTCTTACATTAAGAAACCAGCTTTTCCTTTTGCATTATGTATTAAATAGTACATATTTTAGAATCTCAGAGAATCATCTCTAAGCCTTGCTAAGCCTTTATAATTGAAAAAATTGCATTTAGCATTTCACCAGCTAGACATGCATGAAATACTAAATTCAAGGACAGAGCTAATGTTAATTTCTTGATAGTCTCCTGTAATCTATAGCCCTTCTCAAACTCACTACATCTGGAAAACAGAGCAATCAATGTAATTCAAATGCCTAACTTAAAGCATACTTGCATTCTTCATGTTTGAGCAAGGGAAGTTCAGGCTTTCTATCCACACAAATTCCTTTCCCGAGAAAATTGCCACCATGTGGTGAGTGGCTATCCTGTATATATTGCCTAGCTGGAAGAGCATTAAGAAACCAAGGAGTTATGTTTCAAAACACAGTGATGCATTTCACACAAGCATGGCCATGAAAATCTGGGTTTGCAGGTTGTTCCAGACAGGAATTKTGTTTTCCCAGTTCCAAACAACACCCTGGGAATGGTCAGTGCTTTATGAGCTCTCCAGTGAAAGGTACACACCGGAGACATGACCCCTGCCCACAGTGGGGTAACACAAGGCAGGCACAGGGCAGCCTCATCCCAGGCAGGGGGAGAGCTGCAGGAGGAGAAATTGGACATATTGTTAACAGAATACAGTTTTGGCAAGCAAAGAGCAATTAACATCAGAACTCTTAATCATCTCGAACGTGTCCAAATYGTAGAGCAGGGTATGAGCATGTGGCAGAGGCAGTGCTGATGTCGAGCTCGGAGCAGCGGGATCAGCGTTGGAATTGCAGCTCTGGCACAACCCTGCCACGATGCACCAGTCCAGCCCGCTCCTTCTCCTCAGCCCACACGGATCCAAAGAACTACAAGGGAAGCTCTCATTAAAAATGAGAGGCGAAAACATTTTTTTACAAGACATACAGAGCAGAATAGTGCAATACGTTCCTGCGGCACCACTGAATGCACTGGAAACYGGGTTTACTGTAGCCAGTAACACATTGCACACAGAAATTCACCCCACAGATTATCTTCCAAAACAAAAAGTCACGTTTCCACAGTACATCTGTGCATAATCAGACAATGTAAGTCTGCCCTATTTGTTTTAACTTGCTGTGGCTAGAACACATGCAACTGCAGCTCGAAGTTCCCCAACCTGCCTGGTATCCATTATTAAAGCTGCCCAGATGTTTATTCACTCTGTAGCATCGTTGTTGATAAAGCACAAGGCACTGTTCATGGGGCCCAGAATGAGGCCAGGCACTTGCACTGCTCCGGGATGAATCCGAAAGCAGAACAATGAAAGGCATTCAAGCACAGCAGAACTTGCTAATGGGTTTTGATAACAGCAGAGACACCCACTGTATTCTTCATTACTGCTGCGACCTATTTCACAGTTCATTCTAAACAGATTTGGATGCATAAAATCATACACTAAGCACTGCATTTAAAGACATTATCTACCTAAGCACAGGATCCCTTCAACACCTCTCCCATATTGATTAAATGACCAACACAGCAAGGATTTACAAGTCCACTATAATGGAAACCATCTTCTCCAGAATCTGCTCATCAGTTCTTTGTGCTCCTTTACCCCCTCCATGCTTTAAGTAGTTTTCCAGTTCTTAATAAAATACATTTCTGGTCACACCATTAAGTGCATCACCAGAATGTAACAGCACCGAAACACTGAAAAAACTATTCTTCCACTCGGTATTTCTAAACAACGAAACATTGCATTAAAAAAAATTATAATAAAAAAGACAATCACTCCGAAATACAGCCTGGTTTTGTCAGCTAGTGTAGATTTTCAAAGTCAGATGCTTGCATTTTACTTGTCTGCCATTACTGGCAAATTAAAGCTATGAACAAATGCTGCGTAGGCAACAAATAATTCTACTAACACGCCAACAATCACTTTAATCTCTTCCACTTAACAACTCATGAACCTTTTATGAACATAATCTTCTAGAAGGTAGCTGGTAATACAAGATAATCCCAGTACAAGTTTAATTAAAAATACAAACTACATATAGCTCCATGCTTACCAACTCTTTCACGCTGAAGGAGCAAGAGTGGCTATTATTAATAGCTCCGTTAATCTGGCAAACTGAAGAGCACAGGAACACGCTAGAGAAGCATTCACCAGACCATTTCACACTGAAAAAACAGCCCTCACACATTCTAGCTTGCCTTAGCATAGCATTTAAAAACCCCTTATTTTAAATAGCTGAACTAAAGCTTGCTTGCAGAGTTATGGATCCTACTCTTACAAAGAAAATCCAGTACAAGATTATTTATTGTTACAGGCTACAATGGAATTAATCGGAAACTAAAAAAAAAAAAAAAAAAAAAAAAAAAAAGCCATTTTCCTTTAGGAAACAGAATTTGAGTCACTTGGCTGTCAGATGGAAGTCAACACAGATTTCATTTGACTGCCAAGAACCTTATTTGACTGGACATAAAAGACATTTGCTATTTTTAAACATACCTCATGTAATCATTTAACCAGAGCCCTGTAATTCAGACTGGGGAGCTCTTTTCACATTCAAGAGCCGATCAGAGGACRGGTCTTTACAGTTCTGTTTAAGAGCTGGCTTCGTTCCAATAAATACAGTTTGCACTCCCAAGCCGCCCTAATAATCATCTCCACAGCTCTTTCCCTTTCTCCTTAACCCAGTTAGAAATATTTTAAACTGCCTGAAAGCCTCCAAAAAGCTTTTTCTGCTTACCTTGACCACACTCACTGCCTCATAGCTGTGGCAAGCACTAACGAGTCCAGGCAGGTCAGCACTGGCCACACACTGGACACTCAATAAGTTCGGGGTGTATCCAACTCTTYACTACTCTAAGGATAATGAAGTCCAAAATTTGACTCTACCAYGTGGTGCTAACAGTCAAACTGTCACAAACACAGAAGTGGCACCTACCTGCATCCCAAACCTGAATCACTTCCTCACCTCAAACACCAGCTATGTAACGCTGAGCTTTAAGTTACTCAGAGTCACAGGAGGAATTCTCTTTAACACAGATGAGTAAATACATCTCTAATGAATTCTCCTGACACACAGAATGAAGTGATGTGTAGGTGAGCTGTGACATTCTTTTTGAGAGGCACGTTCCCCGAACCAGTAAGTTTTCCATAATTTTTTTCCGTTTTTCTTTTGGATGAGACTAGGCCACAGTGAAAGGCACTGTATGGGCTCTTTTCCACACCAAGAAAATAGCAAGAAATCCCACGCTGGAGGAAAAAAGTGCACAAGCAAGCAAAATTAAACCTTGTGATCTAACACAGATTCCTTTAAACATGTTTCAGCTCTGACACTTCACTGAGAACTAAAGGCATAGCAAATATTTTTGCCTCCTACAAGAGAGAATCAAATTTTAGACACAGCTGAATGAGTTACCACTACAGAGAAATGTAGGTTTCCTCAAGCTCAGGATCATCAAAAAAGCCAGACTACACAAAGGCTTTGTCCTTTCAGGAATACACTCAACTAATCGGAACAGACAAATGTAATTCAGATGGATATCCAGCTCCTAGAGGGACCAGGGAGGGTGCTATTGCTCATAGGAAGGGCTTTCACATTTGGAAGCCAACTCTTCAGCTGTTGCACTGTAACAGCATTTACCAGCTCCCTCCTCTTAAACGATTTGATGCATTTCACTACCCAGGGCTACCCCCAAATGTCAGACTTTCAGTGCACYCTTCATCTCTAAGCAGTTTCTCACTAATGTGAAAGCTTCCAATTCAGGCACTGTTCAGTCCCCAGAGCACTCAAGGTTTGTTTTGATTCCAGTGGTTTAAAAAAAAAACCCTAAAAATTGCACTGTGCTATAGAGACAACACTTCCAGCCCTCCCTGACAGCCAATTTATCTGCAGTCCAAATTCATAGCTAATCAAGTCACCAGAGCAAGCACATCAGGCACGTGCCACGCTCTGCAARTTCCTCCTGACAAACACTTAACATCTGCAGGCTTTTGAAACACGAGACATTTTTCCACAGCTGCAGAAGTCAAACTGTGCTATGGATGACTGGCCCCTAAAGTCCTATTTCTGCAAGCAGGAACTGATGACCTGAGAACTGTGAACATCAAGGAACTAAGCAGGCAGCAATCTCAAAGGGATGTTTAAGTGATGCTACCCAAATAGGTTCTGCCCACACAMAAATCCACTCCTTTCAAAATTTCAAATATTTTTTTATCACTAAGGCATTTGCCTGAACTTACAAACCTGAAGACAAGGGCTTTGCTGCTGCCAAGAGGTACTTCTAAGGTACCTTTTAAGTCTGGTGTSTCTCTGTATCATCACAATGTGGAAAATGAACACAGTGGAGCTTGTCTTCATTTTCTCTCAAAAAACCCCAAATAGAGGGGTCAAAAATAAGTCACATTCAACAACTCAAGCATACTCATGCACATGCCTAAGTACACTCAGAAAAGAAGGAAACCCTCTTCCTCCCAGGCATGCTCCCTGATCATTGTTYGTATGATGTTTAGTTTTATTTTAAAGTTTATGGAATATTTTGGTTTTACTTGTGACACCAGCTCAGTACAACTATCCCCTCTTCTCCTAATCACAGACTACTCAGAAAGGCTACAGCAGCTCAAAACCACATCCAGCCACACAGAGAATAGACCTGGTTGGACTTCAAACAGAAACTTCAGATCACAGAGGGATCAGTGTTTCCTGCACTGCAAGTATTAATCTCTTCTGCCTAATTTTCTTCCCCAGAGCCCGCCCTTCCTCTCCCCAGGGAAGAGAGAACACACATTTGATTCTTCATACACCCACTGGACCACAGGCTGATTTTAAAGAACCATATTTAAATGAGGTTCAAATTATGTTCCTACTGAACTGGATCCTAAAGAACATATTTTTATCAAAACCAAATCTGCACATAGGAAATTCCCTTCTGGCTTTTCTCAGCCTCCTAATGGCTGACTCCACCTTGTTCCATCTTGGAAGGCTCATTCAACATTTATAACTTCACTTTTGTACACCTGAAAGCAAAATCCCAATTCCATGCACTTTAAGGGGGCAGAGAGAAGGTTACTCTGAAAGTATTTCCAGTATTGATTGGGGACTGCTCTCTGAAGGAGCCAAGAGTGCATTAGGAACAGGAGGGACACCACGTACAGGACTCTGCATTAGTAATGCTGAGAGATGTCCTGCCTCCTCTTTTCCACACATCTTTTCCACTGGAAGCACAAATACATAAACCAAGGGCAAGAAGTTACAGCTATTCCCACAAAGCTTATTTTAAAGGCAAACTTGATTCAGGACCAGAAGTACAGCTAACAGAGTTCTGAAAAYCACAGAAAACAGCAAACCAGAAATTTATTCTAAAACTTTAAGAAAAAAAATTAATATAACTCAAATCTGACAACTAGCAGAAGTGGCATTTAAAAACAATAAGAATAATTTCCATTCAATACCAAGGAATTAGATCTACAGCTGCTGGTCTGACAAGATCCTAAACTGCTTTGCTATTGCCGGGTAATACCAAAGAGATACAACAAGACACAAAATAACAAATGCAAAGATACAACATAAAGTTGCCATCAGAATTMGACATCTAGGTGAAAGAAGAGCAGCCATATCTTAAAGGTACGGTGAGAAAGTGATGATCCAGTGAYATGGAACAGAGCTCAGTGACGTTTTGATGCAAATAGACCATTATATGTGTATGTTTTTAAAGCATTAACTATCTGTTTCATGATCACTGCAAAAAGGAAATATGTGTTTAACTAAGTTAAACATATATTTTCAGATTAGCAGAGTAAACAGATACAGAAAATTGGCACTTTCTTATTGYTTAACAACTATAAAACTTCCTGATAACAAAGAGGAAGTACCCTSACACCTATTTTGTTAGCAGAAAACACAACTGCAATGAGTGATTTGACTCAAGATCGTGCAAGGAGTTTTGTGGGGTTTTTTAAGTGTCTGGAGCACAATCCAAATACTGTGATACCAACATCTAAATTCTTGTCAGGAATTAACAACACAATCTTTCCAGTCTCTCTTGTTGTCTGCATTTGGCATGACCCTTTATCATCTCCAGGAACTAAATATATGACTTAATTCTAATATCTTTGGGATTTAATAGAGSAAACATTCAATTTCAAACAGAATGTCATAAACAAGAGGCCTCATTCACTCCTAATCCCTCCTCACTTCTATCCAAGAGTATCCAACATGTGCATCAGGGCCATCAGAAAASTCCCAGCAAGGAAAAGTGTGACTATAACTTATGGGGACTCTGAAGACTTGACTAAACATACACAAAAGTAATTACTTTCCACATCTTGCTAAACTCGTACTTTGGGACAAAAGCTGTGGAAGGAGTGATTTGATGACTAATTAGTGCACGGAAGAGCATTAATTGAGGCRAGGCTGCAGAGAGAGTGACGTACACGGAGAACACGAGCAGAGCCAGTTGCACTGCTCAGACACTGCAGCCAAGCAAAGAGGAGCAGTTACACAATAAAATCCAACAACAAAGGACTAAGGCTATTCAGCATGAAGACAAGCAGGAAATAAGAATCAAATGACTTTTTGCAGCCAGAAGAATGAGCAGATATGCTGTTTACAGGCTGTTTAACAGAGCCAGCCCTGGAAGGTGAGCTGTGACAGTGACTGGGACTCAGGGAAAAAGAAACATAACATATCTTCAAATGCTCACATTATTCACCAAAAAGCAGAACACGGAGAATCTCAAAGTCTCCAGCAGAGAAATGGGCATAATTATGAAAAAACTCTCAGCAGAGATATAAAATAAACATGTTATAAGTCACATACATTTCTACTGACCTGCTAAAGGACATGTGGGATACACTGATAAATCAAGAACCTCCCTATGAATTAGTACAATTAAAAAATAACCTTCAGATTACCACACTCTGTACACCACTATCTTTTCACCTACTGCCCTCCAATAATTCAAAACCTTGATGAAGCATTCAAACAGTAGCCAGGACTGTTTCACCAGAGCAGAAGAGAACCTGGATTCTGCCTAAATTTTCTTTCAAAAGTAAGATTTCCCTGATTAATTACAGATACAAGGGGCAAATCACAGCAAGATCTCAAAAAAAGAAAAGAAAATAGATTTTACTTGACTAAAATCATGCCCATTTCAATTTTGTTCCCATTAACAGGAAATACACTTGTTGTGAGATAATAATAAACCTATAATTTAAGTCTTACAAATTCAATACATTAGCAATTAAATGCACAGCCCAAATTGGGGTAAGCCAGTTTATTTCCTGATGACTTACTAGCTGGGCATTTGACTCACAGAAATCTTTAATTGTATAGGTAAATAAGTCTGTTGAATCATTGAGTAAAGTTTCTCCTCTGAAGGGTTCACGTTAGAAGGTAAGTAACATAATTCAGTGGTTTAAGGAGCAGCCAGAGCCAGGTCTATTAAGTTTCATGAAAATGAATGACCTTAGAGACATAAATTAGATTTCCTGCATCTCACTCCCAGTTTGTAGAAATGAGGATTAAGTGTTTAAGTCTCCTGCACCGACCTCATTAGAAGATCTTTAATGGAGACATTGCATTCCTTCTTACCCAAGATGTGCCACCCTGGCACAGCAGTTTCAGGTACCAGAAGGACACACAACTGTTGTTAAATTGTGTGTAAAGCATGARGCAACTGCTCTGACGAACCTCCCCACATGCCAAGTGCTCTTTCTTAATTCAAAGCCCATCTCAAGGTCCCGATTGTCTGGCACCACCATTTTTTACTGGCTATTTTCAGGGAAATACAACCCTTAAAGCACCAGAATTCCATGATCTACAGCACTTTCTTCTTTCATATTCATGACACTTCTCATGTTAACATGCATGAATGAAGACTCCTAAATCAAGGAGAAGATAAAGAGGCATTTTAGCATCAACACCATGTATTCCAGTCCCTTGTGGATGTTGGCATCAGCAGACTACTGTCATACACACACTTGTTTAAGAAGATTCATAATCCTTAAACACATATATTTAATAGCTTTGATATTTAGCACAAAGCTGCTGATCCCCTAACATCCTATAATACATAGTTAATTACTAACTGAATTTGCCATTTTCTTTAAACCAGGGAATAAACTGGTTGCCAAAATAGTAAGCTTTGACAGAAACCACCCTATTCTGGTTTAATTCTCTATTTCACCACACCAAAACACTCAAGCGTAGATCGTCCTAGTTTATATTGCAATGCAACCACATAATTACTGGAGGTGCTCAGGTTTAAAACATGGTACAGTCCTACCAGCTCCCTCCAGACCACTGTGATTTCAGTGGCAATAAAGGAAAGGCCTCTCTGGCTTATTTTTTGTTACAATTTTAAAGGTATTAGCTAAAACAAACCAYTTGTCAGTTTATGCAATTCTTGGATGGTTATGGAACAAGCAGTGCTAAAAGACTGCTGAGCCAAGGTATGAATGCAGGGATGAGACCCTTCCCAAGCCCAGGCAGATTCCTCCATCCATTCCCCTACACACTCCCATGATTCCATGCACAGAATTCCAGCTTTAAGTTTAAAACACGATATCTGCCTAAGAATTTCACATGTAGCACTTGCAAGATAGTCAAGATCAAAGAAGATCTATGCCATTTTAGTCCCCTAAAATGAATTAGACTTAGCCTATAGATAAGAAGTCATTTGTGGGAAAATTGGTATAAACACACACACACACACACAGATTCATGTCAAACCAAAGAAAAGCTTGGTTTTCTAAAAATTTTAACAGTGATTTCTCACGAGTAAGAAATTCTGCTCCTTAATGGTTTTATTCATTTTTAGGATATAACAAGAATGTGTTSCCTATGTATTTTACCACCAGTAAACAAGACGCCTGCTCCCAGACCAGCTGACACCAACAATGCTTCCAAACAGCTCCAAAAAAAAGAAGGAAAATCTGCAGGAAGATGGGCCAAGTGCCCAATAACTTGTCTGTTTCCACCCCAAACCAGTTGGCCACATGAAAAGAACCAACATAAAGGAGACACCGCTCATCACCCAGACAGAAATATTTATTAGCACTAGATGACACAACTTCCTTTCTCTTTCTTTAACCCGGTTTCTCAGAGAAAACAAACTTCCCTAATTCACCTCACTTYCCCCTCTCTCTCCCTCCCCAACTCCCTTATCCTCTTATTTCATGCCAGTAACTTGTAGTGCATAATGAATTTCCAGCCAGCCTGCCACGACAGTCATCTCAGCAATAACCAACATTCCTGAAAGTTTTGTGCAAACCAGCAGATGGATAGGAAAAAACTCTCTAATTAATTACATCCCCAGTAAGGCATGGCCAGACAGAAAGCAGCATTTGGAGTTTTGCTTGGCAGCCAGAGAGCCCGTAGGCACAGCCATGTTACTTGCCCACTCAACTGTTATGAAGCACAGGGGGAAAAAAAAGAGGATTTAACTGGCAACAGGGACAGAGGGAGCAAACTTCAGGACTTACAAGCCCTTGTGTCCTCRGCAGAAATAACTGAAACAGAAACTTCATTAGTTCTGCTGATCAGGAAAATGAATTTACACTACAGCCTGCAGTGCATGTACTAGAAAAGATCACGCAACACCCATCATCATAAACAGAAATCCTGTTACATATTTGAAACAGGCCAAAATTGACTCTCAGTACCAGGGATTAATAATATCACAGGAACTTTTTTTTTATTACAGACAAGTAGATTAAACACATAGATTAACTAAGACCTCAAAATTAACGAGCACTCATTTTCTTCCACTTGTCCTGAATCTTATGAAGTGAACTGGCCTCTCATTCGTGTTCTGTAGGAAGAACAAAAGACAACCTACATATTCAAAGAATTGTCCATTTTTCAATAACTCAATCATTAAAACTTACTTTTCAATCTATTAAATTTATGCAGTACCTAAACTGATCTACATTTTCAGAATTGAGCTTTTAACAGAATTAAGATGCCAAATGCAAACACAGCCCTTTATGCCTCGAATTCAGAGATGATGATGTCAAGCCATCAGCTCCAACACAGAGCATTCCATATACACGTTTCTAAGAATTCCACAAAAAAAAAAGGTGATCATTATCCCCGCTGGGCACAGAGGGAAAAGTGATGTTTGTATCCGAGCTAGTTTCACTTCTCTCTAGGTCGATGTACAATTCTGGATGCTCAGTGAACTCACAAACATTTGCATTAAAAAACAAAACCAAACCCAAAGCACACAACACCTATTGAAACAGGAACAGCCAGGCTAATATTTCGATCTGTTTGTGCTTTTCAGTCCCTTACAGCCAGTCCTTGCCCCTGTAGACTCCTAAGGCAGAAGGAGCCAGTGCAGCATTCATATCTTGTTTGCTCCTTTGTTCCCCCATCAGCCTCTCTGAAAGGAGCAGTTGGGCACAGCCACCAACATTAGCAAAGCTTGTGTAAAACGCTGCTGGCAAACCCACAGACGGAGCACAATACTGCCTTGTGGATCCTGCTCCCCAACACCTCCTATCACTCCAAGGAGGGCACAGATTTTCTTCCTAGCAACTTGCTGGAAAAGCCATTCCCAAACTGCATCTAATCACACTCACTCYCTTTTGCCACCTTCCACACCACCCATGCCAGTCTCACACACCTCCCCAGTTCCCTGTTTCAATAAACCAACCCCACATCACTTCCCTGCAAACTTCATTTCAGGCAGCTTTAAAAAAAGGCACATTAAATAAACAGGTTTCCAATCAATAGGGGGTTTGTTCTGTTACGGTTCAAAGATAGGTTCCACTTAAAAATACACTGTATTTTAAGCGTATTGATTTAAATTTAGGCTCTAAGCTAAAATCAGAGAGTATGCATCCCTTTAAGTCAAACAGGATGATTTGTTTAGCTTTCATGCAACTGAGACAACTGCAATATATAGCAAAACCAGAGTGAAAAATAGCTGAACATTAAAAACAGTCTAGCCAGGACGCCATCCTAAAAAAACCCCAAATACCAGTACATCAGAAACTCAGAGAGTCGGTTGTTTTGAGTTTGTTTGGGTTTTTTAATGGTTAACTCCAACCCCAACCACCCCTTTTTAATTTATGTAGTTGCTCCCTCATCTCATTTCAGAATCACATAATAACTAATTGTTTTCCAATCATCATTATTTTTTCAACTAGAAATTAAGTACAATTCGAGCACTGTGTTCATACACCAACAACAGAGCGTAACATGGCACTGAAGCTAACAGGGCCCTTAAATATAGCTCCTAATGACATCAAAGCTCCCCTCAGGCAGTCTCAAGGTATGAACAGCACTGCTGAGAGGACAACACACCTTCTGCTGGGYCTTTACACCACCAACGACACGTTTTTAGCACATACTTGCTAAACTCTATGTGCTCATAGAGTTCTAAACTCTATGTGCTCACCTCCCTCTCCCAAAAGTGAAATAACTCCTTTACGGGCAAAACAACCACCCAGCGTGGCTGCAACAGAGAGATGCATTTTGGAGCCGTGAGAGTAAATTTACAGATAAAGTGTTATATTTAAAAAGTCAGTTATTAAACTGCAACATCATAATGCCATTTTTCTCACCTATGATGTAATCAGTGTTAATTATTACAGTATCACAGAATATCCTGAGCTGGCAGGAATCCCCAAGGATCAGAGTCCAACCCTTGGCCCTGCACAGACACCCCAACAACCCCAGCCTGTGCCTGGGAGCGTTGTCCAAATGCTCCTGGAGCTCTGGCAGCCTCGGGGCCATGACCATTCCCTGGGGAGCCCGTTCAGTGCCCACCACCCTCTGGGGAAGAACCTTTCCCTGATATCCAGCCTGACCCTCCCTGACACAGCTTCAAAAATTCACAGCTTCAAAAATTACACACACCACATCTCTTCAAATTCATGAACGWTGTTGCTTACTCACCCTTTGCTGTGGCAGCACTGAATCCACACCCACAACTTCACAGGAAGGACTCTGCATGCAAACAACCCCCCACTAAGGTAAAACAAACCCCTGGATGCAAAGAAATCACTATTTGCTAATCCAGCTACGTAATGACTGGTTAAGGCAGGTCTGTCTCTCCTAGTTCCACTCACCTTTCCTGTCAGGAAATGCTTCCTGTTTTGCACAGGAATATCAGAAGCTTTGTCCAGGTGGAGAGTTATCCACCTCTCAGTCTCTGCACAGTACAAATTCACATGGCACAGGAATCCCAGAGCCATAGAGAGGCAGCACAAGTATTTCAGTGTACCTCTCTCAACTCACACCACAGCACCAGTGCAGACAATAGCCTACAGTCTCKGGCCACACCAGAGTTGGGAGTGGGAGAAAAATACCAAAAACGTGTCCTTAACCCAGAGGCAACCACCACATTTTATTCAGGTAAGGAAAATGAAGTCATTCACCCCAATTACACAGTGAAGTCAGCTAAAGAGTCAAAAACAAAACTTAGAGACCTCATGATTAAACTATGATAGCCACTGTTTCCTGTTTTCCAAAGGATCCAGCACAGTGGCAACTTTTCCTCAACAACCACATTATTTTTCACTCCCTTCTGCATCCCTCAGCATCACCAGCCAGTTGAAGTCACCAGTGACTTAACTGAGATTTTACCAGACCTCAACAGCCTAATAACCCAAAATCTCAACCCCTTGTGCAGCAGTTGCTTTTCTACATCCTCAGTCCTGCAAGGAGTAAGGAGCTGGACTCCATGATCCTATGGGTCCCCTGCAGTTCCAGACATCCTACAAGTCTACAGCTGGTTTAGGCCTTTTTACAGCTGCTGCTGTAAAAACAAAAGCCTTAAACAATCATCAGGAAAGGAAACCATGTACACACTGAAGTCAACCTCTGCACTTCCTCTTACTTTTGTCATCCCCATGCATTTATCTGACGTGTCCTCCCCTGACGGCAGCAGCTTTCCCTGCACACACCCCTCCAGACCAAACCCAAAGCCAACACACAAATCTGAAGTGCAGCAATTTTTATTTCCAGCGGCTGGGGTTTTCACCTGGGGGGAGAAGGTGGAACATGACAGAAAGTTGAGAGGGGTTCAATGGAGTGCACTTCCGAGACTCACCTCGCGTGCTCCCGCTCTCCATTCACTCCCAGACACAGCGAGCAGCAGAGCCGGCGCTGCCAGGGAGGAGGAGAGCACATACACAATGTTTTGGCGCCCTTTAGCTTCTAATTTACTATTTTCTTTCTCCAAGGCACCAAAAGGCCATCGTGGGGAAGGAGGGAGACCGCTTCCCGGTCTCCATCTCCCACTTCTCCRAGGAAAACGGCGCCGTGTGAGCGAGAGCAGAGTCCCAAACACAGCGAGCGCACGGAGAAGAACAATGAGCTCCCAGCCTGGGCATTGTGTGCATCCACCTCCTGCTCTTCCCTCCAGACCCCAGCAGCCAGCCAGGCAAACACCCAAAAACGYCCACTCCAGGCCACCGAAACCAACCCCACGCCATCGGTTACGGTACAAACTCGAGGAGTAAAACCAGCATGAGACGTATTTACCAGAAGTGCTTTTATTATTATAGAAACGTTTCCACGCCTCTTAACCACCATGGATTTCTCAATTCTAAGGGAGCTGTGTATAGCGGGGAAAAAAAAAAAAAAAAAAACAAAAAAAAACCAACCAAAACATTTGCCTGGCAATACTAAAACAACAACAAAATGTTGTATATTGCACATTATTCAAAATTTTGACATCTGCCTTTTACAACCAAGAACTACTTTTGACACAGTGTTCATTTTTATCTGGTTAAACCCCACATTTAAAAATAAGGACACTATCAGATTTGTTCTGAGAAGGCATTTTTACTAAATTTTAACAGGATGAACCGGTGGCTGAGGCTGCTCAATCCAGCCACACTGGTGCACAAGCCAAATAATACCTTTGATTTCAATAATTGGCCAACGTAAGGCAGGAGTAAACAGCCATCAGACAGCAGCTGCTGACTGCATAAAAACCTCCTGAGCTCCTCATCTCCAAGAACACTGCTGCTTCTAGGAAAAACTCAGCATAAGAACTCAACAAACCAAAATAACTGCAAGCAGCCTGTAAAAATAAATCTAAGGGTAAAGACACCTCAACAATGAATCATATTGKTTTTTTTCCCAGCAATTTCTTGAGCAGCCAGTTTCAGCAATGAAGCCTCCAATGYTGTCTACCTCCCACTACTTTTCTGATTCTGGGCATCTTCTTTTCATGCTTTAGAAAGAGAAATAGGAACAAAACAAACACACCAAAAAAAAAAAAAGAAAGAAGGAGAAAACCCCACCCCTTTCTATGCTACTGAAAATGTTATGRTTAAATCAATTTGCATAAAATCTTCATTTCAGAATTCCATACCTACACAAATGAAAACAAGTGTGTCTTCTAAACAGCCAAGTCGTCCTTCTGTGTGCGTGCATCTAAGTCATACATAAGTCAKACATCCCGTTTATTTAGATGGGTAACAAGTTAAGCCTTTTCCTGAGAACATTATTTCTATGGAGCATCAGGCAGACACGACACATGAGCCATAAGATAAAGAAATAAATCGGAAACCCGAATAAAATAAATAAATAAACCCCGAAACACACACAGACCACAGACACAGACCAGCCCCAGCACCTAGAACTCCGAGGAGAGACTTTCTCCCCCCGCGGGCGCCATCCCCCCGCATTCCCCGCGGAGTTCCCTCCCCGAGCATCCCGCACTTCCCACGGACACCCGGCGGGGCGGGCAGGGCCTCTCCCCGCCACAACAGAACCGCGGCGCGCCCGCCGCCCACCCACCTCGGCGGGCTCTACACCATCCGCGGCGGCTCCGGGGCGCTGCCGGGACAAAGCGGCGGCGGCGGCGGCGGCGGCGCGGGGGGAGCGAGCGGCGGGGACCCCGCGCGGTGCCTCAGCAGCAGCAGCCCAGGGGCATCTTCCCGGGGAACAAGGAGGGATGGAGGAGGAGGAGGAGGAGGAGGAGGAGGAGGAGGAGGAGGTCGCTCCGCGCTGCCCCCGCCCGCCCCTGCCCTCACGCACGCACGCACCGCCCGGGCACCCAGCAACGCCGCCGGCCCGGCCGCCCGCCAGTATCGCCGCCCGCCATTGGCCGCCGCGCCGCCGCACGTGACCCGGCGGGCGGGGCCGGCCAATGGCAGCGGGGGATGGAGGGCATTTAAAAGCGCGGGGGGAAGGCGGAGGGAGCGCGCCGGGGCACAAAGGCGGCGGCGCCCAGCGGGAGCGGGGCCCGGCTTCGTGCCCTGGCGCTGCTCCCCGCTCTGCTGGTCCCCCTTCCTTCCCCCCATATCCTCCATCCCCCCTTCTTTCATTTCTGCCCCTTCCCYAGGCTCTGGGGTGGGTTTCGTGGTTCGCTGTCCCGCGCGTCGCAGGGGCTGTTTTGGGGTGTCTTTGTCCCCCGCTGCTCCCAGCCCAGCCCGTGCCTGCTTCGGCACGGCCGGCCTCGGGCATGGAATCACAGGATCCATTGGCTTGGAAAAGACCTCTGAGATCATCCCGTCCAAGGTGTGCCCGATCCTCACCTTGTCCCCAGCCCAGGGCACTGAGTGCTATGTCCAGGCCTTCCTTGGGCACCTCCGGGGATGGGGACTCCAAACCTCCCTGGGCAGCCCCTTCCAGTGCCTGACCACCCTTTCCGWGGAGAAATTCCTACTGATGTCCAACCTGAACCTCCCCTGGTGCAGCTTAAGACCAAGAATCACAGTYATGGAATTGTTTGGGTTGGAGGGACCTTAAAGCTCTTCCCATCCCACACCTTCCACTATCYCAGGTTGCTCCAAGCCCAGTCCAAGCTGGCCTGGGGCACTTCCAGGGATGGGGCTGCCCCAGGGTGGGTTTATCCAGCATCCCRATGCTCGAGGCCGGTGCCAGGGCAGAGCAGCCCTGGTGTGGAGCTGCTCCATGGGTGTCACTCCCTCCCTCCCCAGGACGTGCTCAGCGTGTACTTGGCAGGCAGGGGTTTGCTCTGAGTTGTTCTCATGAATAAGCGAACACTTATCAGCCTTACGAGTAAATGTGTTTGAAGTGTCTTCAATGGCAGGCAAGGTACAAGATTTTATGGCTCTGTCAGAAGCTTTTGGCTGCACTGTGGCTCCAGTCCATCAGCCCTTTTAGGTTCACGCTCTGTATTAGTCACATTAAGCTGCTGTTACTGGCCTTGCACTGAATGTTAAGATTATGCATAAGTGCTTTGCTGGATAAACAGCTGATGCTGCTTCTTGCTGCTCTGTGCAGCGAGGAAGTTGACACAACAGCAAAATTCCAAATTACTGAGGAGCAATTAATAAAACACTTGGTGACTTAGGAGATTTTTTAAGCTCATCTCTGAGCTATCACATATTTAGAAAAGATAGCGTCAARATACCAGTGCTGAGAATAGAGCAAACTTGTTATTTAACATTAACCTCACCTCTCCTCCACAGGCCAGCAAAATAAATCACATGGCTGTAAAGAAAGTCACRCATTCTTCCCGGGGATCTGAGAATTTTCATATGGAATTATATCTTCTTTCTGAAAAGGCACTCRGATATGTCAGGACAGATTTTGCCCTCAATTACACTCGTGTAACCCCAACTGTTTGCTGTCTSTGTCAACTGTCTTCATGGTCGATTCCAGTGGTGTCACAGAGATAAGTTTGAGGCTGTTATTGCCTTTAGCAGGGGGAAGTGGGAACTGTTCTCACTGAAGAGAAAGGAACACACAAGGAGATCTGAGCTCTGCACATCAGAGGAATTCAGTTCTTTGCCCTGAACATGCAGGACAAATTTATCCCCAGCATAACTTCGGGGACGTTACCACCAGAGGTTGAGACACAGAGTTGATTGTGTTCTAATAACTAATTTAGATAAGCGTCTAAAAATGCCCATCAGTTCAGTGTCTGCCACAGCCATTCCGGAGCTGCACTGAAGCTGTCCTTGATAGGGCCTGATTCCATCTCTCCTATTTTCTCCGCTAATTACAATTCCATGTTCCTTGGCCTCTGGATGTCTGCATTAAAAACTCTGTGAATTGCCACGATGGCAGGTTTGCCTTCAGCTTTTTCCAGTCACTCTCTCTGTGACAGGAAAATAGTCCAGAGCAGCCTCTCTGTCTTTCCCTTCCTCTTTCCCCTCCTACTGCCCTGGYGATGGAGTGGCCATGCAAGGATTAGAAATGTTTCCTCACAACATTTGGATGTTGGATTTTGTTGTTAAACAAACCCAAGCATGCTGGGGGGGAACATCCTCATAAGTATAWGTATATATGGATGTGTCCTAGTCCAGAGGGGGCCACCATGTTGATCAGAGGGATGGAACACAAGCAAAGGCTGAGAGAATTGGGATTGCTCAGCCTGGAAAAGAGAAGGCTTTGGGGTGACCTAATTGTGGCTTTCCAGTGCCTGAAGGGGCCCTACAAGAAAGATGGAGAGAGACTCTTTACAAGAGCCTGGAGCGACAGGATAATGGGGACTGGATTCACATTGACAGGGAGTAAGGTTAGGTTGGATATATGGAAGAAATCCAAAGCAGGGGTGGCAGGTTGGATATATGGAAGAAATCCATAGCAGGGGTGGCACTGCATGGGCTTTAAGGTCCCTTCCAACACAAGGGATTGGGTTTTTACTGTAAAATAAACATCTGTGTACCCCCAAAATTATCCACAGCCAGTTCTAGCAGGCAAACCCACATCCTCATACCACAAACAAGTGATCCAATTATAAGTTTGGTTCTCAGCCAGGGGATTGTTGCAGGAATAGCACTTGAAGCTGCTGCTTTTTTTGGGTTGTCCTTTTTTTTTTTGGCAAAGATGCWGCTCTCCCTGTGGACCATAATAAACAAAGCCACAGAGCTTGTCCCATAATCTTCTCCCAGCTAAAGCCACGGGGTTTAGTCAACACAAGGAAGATCAAGGAACACCCAAATGCTGCTGAGAGATCTTTGTTCCTCTGTGTGGTCACTGCAGATTTTCATGGTTCACATCCAAGTGGAGAGAGACTGATGGTGGGATGAGTGGGCACATTCTAGGTGTAAAATATCCGATGTACATACAGATTGTGCCTATGGGATCCTGGCACGTCTCTGGGAAGGCAGAGTGTGACATCTCTGAATGTTTCATGCYTCTGTCCCCCAGCACTCCCGGGAGGTGTCAAACTGCTGACACACAGAAAGCCTAATTGGCCAAATCCACAGAGAAACCTAAATTCCAGCATCAGGGATCCACACACAAAATGTGAATCCTCAAATTCCTGTTCCTCACCCCTGGATATTGCTGAAGATCTCATGCAGCACAGTTTCTGCTGAGTGTTCTGGCTGTGAAACGCTGCTGCTGCCAACTGGGAACGCTCCTGGCTTCCCATCCTGCTCCTGGCTTCCCATCCTGCTCCTGCCTCTCCTGCTGCCTTTCCATCTCCCACACCCTCCCAGGCCTCCTTCCTCCCCAGGGGCTTCTGCCCTGGTTTGTCCCTTTGGTGCCTCTCAGTTACAGAGCTCAGTTCTGCTGGACACACACCTGGATCCACTGAGGCAAAGACATCAGAAACTTCAAATTATCMTTATTAGTATTAGTATTAGTATTATTGAAAGATCACATCGTATTTCACCTGTTTACCATCCCATCTTCTTCATTACAGGGGAGCAAAACCAAACAGTGGCAAAATTCCRTTTGGTGGTTCTTTCTCCCTTTGTCAACCCTTTTATCTGACATCTATGTATCTGTGTATGTGGTGTATTTAACTGTTTAAAATTGTCTCTTTACAGATGTGTTTTAACATAGCTCTTTTATAAAGTAACTGTCACTTTGCCAACTAATTGAAACAAAAATCTAAGAGAAAAAAATCCAATTAGGARCTAGGAAATCAAAAAACACGAATACTGAGAATTCTGTGAACACCATTTCAACCCAACTGGTTAAAATAAGGGATTTTTTTTTTTTTTTTAATTCTACAGTCATGAAATTACAAACCAGTCCTTGACCATGACAGATGAGTCAGGTTGTAACCTCAGCAATGCAGTAAAAACTCAGCTCTAATGAAACAGGCAAATGTCAATACAGCGATTAGCTCGSGAGATAATATTCTGAGAGGCTTTTACAGATGACCTAACTCCACTCACAAAAAGGGATTATATTCTTTCTTTCCCTTTGTCATATCTGAATACCAGCCCTTTAGCTGAAAACTGTTTGCTTTGGGGGGTTTTCTGCTTTGTTTTGTTTACTGTAGAAATCTCAGGAATTTAAAATCTCATTTTCACAGATATTACCAGAGAATTCTGTGGAAGTCTCATTCCACTTGAAGGACAATGCTCTGGATGTTTGTGAACTCCTCCTGCACACAGATGTCTCTCTTTAAAACTGTATGGGTTGCAATGAAAGCAAAGTAATGGAAATGAGATTTAAATCGACCTGGGCACATTCGCACACATTCGAGGGAGCACCAAATGGCAGCGGCTCGGCGGAGCCTGGGAAAAAGCCCCGTGTTATTCCTTGGTCTGATGCAACTCCTCACAGGCTGGAGGAACAAGTTCCCAGCAGGCCAGGCTGAACTGGCGGGTTCCTGGGTGACCATGGCACAGACACCCCTGGTGTGTGTCCCGAGGGGCTGCCGGGAGATGCTCCTGGTTATTTGTCATGAGATGGAAACAGGGAGATGTGGGACATGTGTCCACACCCAGCCCCCACCTCGGGAGCTTCTTTCAGATCCTTAAACATCAGAAGTCACCTTTGAATTAATCTTCTGTCATCCGAAAGTGTCTTGTCTGTGTCTTGGCTCAGTCATTGTGTTTTGCTGTGAAGTTTTGAATATATGGATCAYGGAATTATTAGGGYGGAAAAGCCCTCTGAGATCATCCAGTCCAACCATTAACCCTGCCAAGTGCACCACTAAACCCTGTCCCTACACACCTCCCAAATACCCCAGGAATTTTGGGGGGGAAAGCCCTATTTCCTATGTGACTATTCTCAGGTTTCTAGTACACAGCACATACAACCCTCAAATTTCTGGGTTTAATATTTTGAATATTTTAAAACATCCCAGAAATGTAAAATGTTATAAATTAGTTTCCTCATTAAATAAAAAAAAAATTTAAAAGCTTTTTATCTTTTAAAGGTTTTCCATTTCCCTGACTCAGACCATTTCCTAGTGGGTTCTGCATAATGAATATTAGCAGAGGTTGGCTTACCACAGTGTCTGGTGAGACTCATTTATCAAAGCCCAGGATGTGCGCCGTGCAAAGGGAAAAAAATCCCATTGAAAGGGAACAAAAAATTTCAGCCCTAACAATCGCTCCTCTCATTTTTGTATACTTGGGCATGCTCCAGAGCATGTGGTGAGGGGACAAAATGGCATCTGCAGAACATGAAACGTGTCTAACGAGAGATTTGTGCACCTTGAAAGGCACCAGTGCTGAAGCTGCAAATGACTAATGAGTCTTTCCTCATGAGTGGGATTAATTGCATCACCCCTTGATGCTCAGCTCTGTATCCTGCTTATTCCTAGGGATAGACACGGGAACTCATTCTGGGATTTACATACCAGATAAAACCTGGTAAACGAATTAAATACAACTAACTTGCTTTCAACCCCGAACAGCTTCTGCATTGTACCAACATCACAAACTGACAGCAGCCCTTTGAAGCAGGAAAATGTAAAAGGGATCCAAGCACTGGAGGATTTGGGGTGATTTTTTGTTGTGTATTTTGGTACCTTTTCACTTTCAAGCCTCCCAGCCTCGTGCCTGAGCAGCCACTGGACGTGGGGTAGCAGCTGAGTTCATGCACATTCACTCACAGAAACACAGGGGCACATTTACATCCAATTCTACAGCCACACACACAAAATATCAGGGCTTTTCAATCTCCTTTCCAACAGCAAAGCAGCTTTCTATCAGGTCCTGCCCTGCAGATGCACAAGGACTTGTACAAAGAGATGTACAAGGCCTTGTGCAAGGTACAGCAGGGATCTAACACAGCTCAAAGTGGGAGTATTTTCAATTTCTCCTAAACTCTTGCACTTTTTAAAAGGGAATTCACTGTCAGCCACGAGCACGTGCACAGGGTTGGCTCATTTCTGTGTTTCTTACAGTTAATACCAATTGATTGCTCATAATCAATTGATTATCGACTGATTGCTCATAATAGAAGCAGATGTAAAAACCAGTTGAATCTGACATTCAGGGCAGGGAAGATTAGCCCAAAACACTGTTTGTCACGTCTGGCCTGGTCCTTTGTGGTTGTTCAAAGGTTTGCTCTGATACTGTGGAGCCATCCTCTCCTGMTAACGCGGAACACCTCGGCTGGGCACTTCCTGCATTCCCACTATAAATCCACTGCTCCTCCTTCAGTGCAGAAAGTAGTAAATGGATTTACAAGCTTCCCKTCTTGTCCTAAGTGACCGACTTCGCTTTAAGCTGTTATAAATGGCCAAAGCATTCAGGGAGAGAGAGACGGATTGATTTCGGATTTGCATTTCTGTCCTTCCCACTGCAAATCTGCTCCTCCAGGAGGAGGTGCCTGGCTCCCACCTCCCCCTTGTAGCTGCTCTTTCCCTGGTGTTGCAACACTGCTGCCTTTGATGGCACCTCTGAATGGACTTTTCTAAAAGGAGAGAAAACAGAGTGACAGCAATGGGAACATTTCCATTTTAAGCACCATCTCTTTCTTCCCCTCAGCACTTGTTATCTTCAAAGCACTGTACAAAACCGACTGAGGAATCCTCCCCACCTCCCGGGGAAGTGTCACCCATCCCCTGGGACAGGTGAGACAAGGGAGCAGCAGGGAAATGACACAACGAAGTGAGGTCTGGGAGCGTGCCCAGGGCTGAGCAGAGCTCAAACCTCCCGGTGCCTCCGTGGGGCCTCTCCCCACTGGAGAGGTTTGTTCTTCACATCCTCCATCCTGAACAGCTGGGCAAGAGCATTTCGGGGCTTGTTCAGTAACAGAGAAATCTGCCTTGCTAAAGCCATTCACCTCTGCTGTTCAGAGGCTGAAGACAGGCTCAGACCTGGAAACATCTGCCCTTTGGGTTTTGTTGGGACAGGAGACTTTTAGACTCTGAATTCAGTAATTCTCACTGTCAGTGACTTTATAGCCAACATAAAAGCCACGATATGCATCTTTCAATCACTGTTTATTGCACAGATTAGGGAAGAGCCTGAGTGCTACAGAGAATAAAGAACCCAGGTTAGGGCTTGTTTAAAGTGGTGCAGTAAAATGGATCAGTCAGGGGAGGAGCAGAGCAGCAGCCTGGGAGCTTTTGTCCCCAGCTTTTGTTTGCATCCCTGTCTCAATGAGGAGACAAATCAAGTAAAATCGTGTGGAGGTACGAGCACACCCTGGAACCTGCCCTCACAACAGCCCTGCAGCTCCACTGTGATTAACAAGCAGGGCTTTTCCAGGGATTTGTCACTTCCGCTCTGAAGTACTGGCTCAGGAGCTTTAGCATGCTCTGCTTTTTTCAGCATCTTGTCGAGTTTGCAGGGACCCACAGCACTGCAAATGAGGCACGGGTGGCACTGGGCTTTTGACGCAAAAATCCCCAAGCCCACCTGCACCAACATTCCCCCACCAGCTGGAGCCTCTGGAGCAATGGCACGGCTGGGACATCCTCAAGGGGACTTTTGCATTCACTGATGCAGCAGCTCCAGGTCATGGTGCCTTCGGGACTGACCCTGTCTGCAAACAAGAGCCAGCTGGTGTTTTGGGTGACTCCTCAGATTTAAACACACCATTAAATGCCTGCTACTAAAGTCTCAATAGTAAAAGTGCGTGGTGAGGGGTTCAGGCAACTCAGGTGCTGCAAGTTAAATGCACACATAAATCAAAGTTTCTGTTTCCCTGTCCCCACACAAACTGTGTTGGGGCATCTCAAAACCCACTCAGCCACGGGGAACAAGAGCGAGGAAATGCTTTGTCTGGTAGGAAGTGTTTGGTTTCCTTGTTAGTTTGTTTTCAAAGCTTTGTTAAGAGGTTTTCAAAAGAAACATCCCTTCAAAGCAAACATCAGTGAAAGTGTTTTCCTCTCAAAATGCTACAACACACAGCGTTATGAAAATTATCCTTTGAGCTCAAATCCACTTGTAAACAGTTCCAGGTGGGCAAAAGGGATCCCCATCCCTCAGTGCCAGCAGGGGTTTGATCTGTCTGAGGTGAAGCATCTGGCAGAGAAGGAGCCATTGCTTTGGAAAAACCCTTCCTGGAGAGCCCGGGATGCTGGGGTGGGGACAGTCCTGGTCCTTGCACAGAGACCTCATATCCTGCTCTGGCATTGCTCCAGCCCCGGTGCTTTCCCGGCTTATTTTCCAAGGGAACTCTACACCCCCTGCCCATCACAGAAGTCCCCCACTCTCGAGTTCCTCTCTGGGTGACTGGGTCAGGCTGGCACAGCCAGTTCCACACTGGAATTGCTGGTTGCTGACAGGCCCCATCGGCAGGGGAGACGCTGAACCAGGGCTGACCCTGCGGATGCAGAGCCCGGGCAGCCAGGCTGGCCCCGGGGTGCTCCTGCAGACACTGCTGTCAGCGAGGTGTCATCTTGCCTGGGCTTTGTCCAAGGGTTTTATTTTGCACAATTAGCCTGTATTTCTCCTCTCTCCTGTAACTGAAGCCTGTAAGTGGCACCCTGGATGATTAAACGTGTGTGTTTCCAGACAGAGCTGAGCCTGTGCCTGGAGCTTTAGGCCTGAGATTTCACCACACACACTTCAAGTGGGGCACAAGGAAGTGATCTGGGCCTTGTGATTATTTTCTTCCTTATGGTTTATTTTGTATCTCTCATTTTTAATCATCTGAATTCTTTATTCAACCCCTTTTCTTCCTCCACGTCTCAGTTCTCTTCCTTGGTTTTCGGTGAGGGTTTTTTCCTTCTTTTTTTTAACCTACAGGTTCTCCTAGCAGAATTGAGGCCTGCAGCTGGTTTGGTTTATTTTTGCTTCTTCTTCCCCTTCTCCACACCCTGCACTTCAGTCTCTGTGAGTGTCTATCCATGGAGCACAAAGTGCAGGTAAAGTGCACCAGATCTGATGGAACTTGGTTCCCCCTCAGGGGCTGGAAGGGGGAGCACAAAGGGGTCACTCACTGCAGAAAGGACCAAACCTGGGCTCCCCAGGACGGGACGGCTCCAGCACCATCCTGGTGACCCCGAGAGGCAGCTGCAGGGAGAGGCCACGTTCCCACGTGCTCAGAGGAGGATTCCTGCATTTCATTCTCACACCCACCCACAGCTCTATCTACAWGGAAATCATTTCACCCTGCAACACAAATGAACAGTAATAAAAGCTTTCCAAGGGAGTGGTGGGCCTGAGCCGGTGCCTGGCACAGCTCTTTCAGCCCTGCTGTGAAAGGGAGCGTGAGGCCACAGCCCCAGACGCTGCTGGGGGCAGGCAGGGCTGGCTCAGAGCCTCTGTCCCAGCGTCACAGCCACCCCCGGTGTCCTGGCAGGCTGCAGAGCTCTGCCCCAGCCTCAGCTGCCCACAGGGAAGGTCAGGAGTGATGTTCTCACTCCATACCACGGGCTCATGTCTGGCAAGAAAGCCAAATGTTGAATCATTTGGTTTCTCAAGATTACAAAGGGATGGCAACATTCCTTCCTGTCCAGAACAAACTCTGAGACAGGACCTGTAGGAGACCTAGAAACCAGCATGAGGAAATTAATGCTAAGAGTGGGCTGGGCTACAGAGCAGAAAAGCCACCTCTGCACAACGAGAAACAGAGCCAGAGGCTAATGGGAGATCTTTCCCACTCCAGCCCTTTGCATCACTCCATTATAAATCCTGTTACCTGAACAGCTCCCAAAAGCACCACCTGCCTCTCCCCTCTGCTCATCAGTCAGCACAGCTCTGCTTTTAAGCCTGCCTGCTATTCTCAGAGCAACCTCCCAGCTCGTGTTTGCTAAGCTGATGCCTCCTCTGCTCCAAGGAGTGCCATCCCTGCAAATTATTGCAGTAATAAAGCCACTGGCTGTGCCACATTTGCTCTCTGTTATAAAGCACAGCCTTCCGAGTCCAACTCCGTGGGGACAGCACAGAAAGGTGAGGAGCTGTGCAGCGGGAGCCGAGCCCTGATTAAGGAGCAGACACAGCTCTCCCCCTCTCCAGCACTGCAGGTTTAGGTCTTGATTTTCAGCAATCAAATCTTGTTCCTATTCACTTATTCCCCTCACTCCAAACACACACAGCGTTACCAATCATTCACTTTTCTCTAACACGCTTAAAATTCTTATCTACAAACCCCAGTCCCACGTTTCAGCACTTCCCCACTCGGGGCTCTTTTCTTCCTTTGCAAGTGACTCCTTTCAACGCCGCAGCCTCATTAGGGAGAGCCTGAATCCGCTGCAGCTGGAAGCACCTTGCTGATCTGGCCCAAATACTGTCTGAGATTTGACTTGAAAGCTTTCTGTGAGGGGTTTGATGGGCCAGGTGAGCACAGCATCTGACACTGCGGGACTGAGTCACCAGTGCAGGGAGGAACACACGTTCCAACAGCATCTGACTCCAGCTTTGGCTGCACAGCCCCAGCAATGTTCTAACCCTGCCATCTTCCGTGCCAGTTCCCGGTTATTTTAAGGCATGACACACCTGATAATTGACCTGTAACTGTTCTCTCCACCTTGCTCTGACAAGGTGTGAACGATAATGAATGCATGCCCGGGCTCCATTTGCAGTGTTAACCAGCACCAGTGGAAGGGGCTTTTGTCAGAGCTGGGACTGAACTATTCATCTCAACAGGGGAGGATTCCAGCTTGATTTTCCCCCACATTGCTGTAGCTGCACACAAGCACAGCAGCCTCGGTGCCAGGCCCTGCTCATGGCACTCATTTCATCACAGCCTCACTGCCCTTCAGGGTTTAGTCGATTTATGGCAACCAGTGACCTGATTTTCCAGCTCCTTTTGCCTTCTGATACTTATTAAAAGAAAAGCACCAGGTGGAAACAGAGGCCCAGGTAAGCGGGTTGAGCATTTGGACTTCACTTATTGAAGTGCCAGGTGAGGAACAGCCCTGCTCATGCTCCTGCACACAGCTCTGCTAAAAAGCTTCCTAAACCATTCTGCAGAAATTACAAGCTGCCTCTTGGAGAGAAGAAAAATCCCTTGATAGGATTTGTGTGTAATTAGCTGGTTTATTCATTTAACAGGTCTAATTCAGAGATCAGCTAAGTGTGAAAAGTGCACCGGGCTTCAAATCTGCCACGGAGTACAACCAGCTCAGAGCAAGGCCTGAGGAAAGGACAAATGTGTGCCATGTGCTGAGCTGGGGCTGGTAAATTTGGTATTTATAGCAAAGCTCTTCTTAAGAAGAGCCTGACAGAGGAGATAAATCTCCTAAGGAGACATGCCAAGTGCCCAGGGAAGGTTGTCCCCGTTGTTTTTCCCAAACCAGAGCTGCTGCTATTCTTTAAGGCTTAAGGCAGATGATGACACGAGCCTCGGAGCACCACTGGCTTTAAAATTTTAAATCGCTGAGCTGGAAATGTTAAGAGACAAAATTGACTTGGGACAATGCARTGCAACGCCTGCCGCGCCCACCGGGGGGCAGTGCTGCGCTCCTCCCCGAGAATGAACATTCCAGCCCCAGGGAATCGGCTCCTGGAACTCAAGGACCAGCAAGAGTCATTAACTGAATCGGAAATTAGTATTTTTCTTACAGATCTGCCATTATGGAAAAAAAAACCATAAGCAGCAAGAACTGGCTTAGACATCCTCTCGCTCAGTTGTGTAAGAATCTGCTTTTTGCTGCCTGGGAAGGGACTCTGGTCACAACTCTGCTCCCCTGSTCTGGGGCTGCTGCTCTGACAATGCCCACACGGAGGAAGCAGAGACGCCAAGAAACTCTTGCCGAACCCCAGGGAAAAGGGCAGGGCAAGATGAGCKTTAAGGTCCCTTCCAACCCAAACCATTCCATGACTCCACGATGCAAAGGTAGGTATCCCTGCTCCCCAGTCTTCTCCAAATAACTCCAAGCCACACGTTGTTGGGTTGTTTGATGCTTTTATTTATCACATGTAAAAACACTACTATCTCTGTCTGCAGGTACCTCTTGCTGCACTGCAAATCACACAGYCCCAGACGTTGAAGATCAGACAGGCAGAGAAGGGAACTAAAGTGTTTGTGCCCAGAGTCACAATGTCATGACCCCTGAGGTGTTAAATACACAGAACACCGCCAGGGACTGTTCTACAGAAGCAGTAGAGCATTACAATTAACAGACCAGAGTTGGTGAAAACACTGGGTGAAGGGATCATCTAGGAGAAAGGAGGACCTGCAGACTGGTCTTTTCCTTCAGCTGCCCTTATCTTTCTAGTACAGGTAATTGTGATCTAAGTAAATGACTAGTGCTGAAACCAGAACAGGGGTGACTCATCCACACTTAGTTGACACGAGGGTTCCTGAAGTTCCTCCCAGCAAAGCGAGCCTTGCTGCCGAGCTCCTCCTCAATTCTGATGAAGGAGAGAGAGCACTGGGTGTCAGCAGCCAGCACACAACTCCTGCACTAGCACAGCCACAGGCCTCACGCTGCACACCTGAGCCACCTGAAGGCACTACAGTGACAAGGCAGCTCCCACCAAGCCATTGCACAGTGGGGAAGTGCCACACATCTCACACAACTCAACCCAAACATTGGAAATGCCTGCCCAAGGGAACTGCCTCATGCAGGGAGGGCAACGTCTCACATCCAGCACCACAGGATGCTTTGTGTTATCTCTTAGGGACCTCACCCATCCAGCCCACCTTTAGCTTACAGCACCTGCACCCCAAAGCACCTCTGCCACAGTCAGGTCATGTCCTTCAGACACCAAGCTGTGCCCCCAAAGCATCACTGGAATGCATGCTCCATGTCACCCTTTCCCCTGCCCCAGGCTCACCTCAGCAGCTGGTTGTACTTGGCCAGGCGCTCGGATCGGCACGGGGCACCAGTTTTGATCTGAGAAGGAAATTACGAAGTTAGTGAAGAACTCTAAGTGCCAACACAAAACCACTCAAAATAATAAACAATCACAAGCTCTATCTGGGCATCAGGCTCAGTATCTACATATRCAAACACAACAGGTGTTGGGAGCAATAAAGATTGTTCATGTGCTATCAGCTGCAAGAGCAGGAAACCCCCGACCAGTCACTGGAGTTGACTACAATGTTTTACGTTGGTGGTTAAAGGTGAGTTTGCACAAGATAAGATGTTCCCTCGTCACACTTCCATTAACAAATCAGCTCCCTGCAGAGACACAGCAGATCTGCACACCTGAAGGCAGTGCAGTATGGCTCTGACTTCTCCAAATTCTCTCACCAAGCAAAAAGCCAAAGTGTAGCAGCTGCAGATACCAACCTGACCAGTGCAGAGACCCACTACCAGGTCAGCAATGAAGGTGTCTTCTGTCTCTCCAGAGCGGTGACTCACCATCACACCCCAGCCATTGGACTGGGCGAGCTTGCAGCTGCAAGAGATCAAGAGATGAAGCTCACACCACACCCGTGCCCAACAGCCCTTGCTCCAGCRACACTGCCAAGTGACAGCACAGAACCACCCTTTGGTATATGGCAGGATCACAAGACAAGGTGCTGATCAGGARCTGCTGTCACACATGCTCAGGCCCTGTCAAGTTGTTCGGGGCACCCATGTGATGTCAGGACCATGAAGGTACAGGTTTTATTCGCCAATATCCCCTAACAGTGAATAATACATCAGTCAATAATTGTTCTCCCTTCACAGATGCTCCAMCAACACATTTCTGTTCCCCTAGATCTGGTCTGTGTGTTCATCTCCCCCAGTTAAACAAGCCCCACCCTGGCCCAGAGGGCAAAACTTACGCCTGCAGGGACTCTGTCACGGAGCCAATCTGGTTGACCTTGAGGAGGAGGCAGTTGCAGGCCTTCTCCTCCACAGCCTTGGCAATTCTCTTTGGGTTGGTCACAGTCAGATCGTCACCAACCACCTGGATGTTGACACTGCCAGTGAACTTCTTCCAAGCACCCCAGTCATCCTGGTCAAAGGGGTCTTCAATGGACACCACTGTGGAGGGACACAGCAGCTTTCAGACAATGCCAGCCAGAAAGGTCGTGTTTGAATGAGTGCTACCAAAGTGCAGCAGACAAGTACTACCCACTTCCAAGAACACTCCTAGGACCCCTAAGAGGCTGATTAAGGCAGGAGCTCTTGATCCCTCCTGTAAGAGGGGCTGTACTCCAACTCCTTCCTTCAGCCAACAACCCCTATTCACCACCACTCCTGTGCTTCCTGTTGATGAACAACTTACCGGGGTAGTTCTTGACAAAGCCCTTGTACAGGTCAGCCAGCTGGTCAGGAGAGATGTATCTGCTGGGGTCATCAGGGGATTTGAAGTCCAGGTCGTACTTCCCATCGCGGTAGAACTCTGAGGCAGCCACGTCCATGCCAATGACCACCTTGTCAGTGTAGCCAGCCTTGGCAATGGCTGTCTTCAGCAGCTCCAGAGCTGGAATATAGTGAGTGTTTCTGAGCTCGTGCCAAACATCTTAACCCCAAAGCYCTTCATTTCCCAACAGCAGCACAGTCACTTGGCAAAGAATCTCCATTACCCCTTCAGAAAGCCCAAGGGTTGCACGGAAAACGTTCTTAAACTCTCCCACTTCTGAACTGACTGGAACAAGATATTACTTTAATACTGCTTTCAGCTTGTAATACCCTCGAGACACCATTATGGGATTCCTAATCTCTTCAGGCAGGACTACATGTCAGCCCAGAAAGCTTAATACTAGATGATACCACATCCTCTTTCAGCTTTATGCATGTGGGCAGGAAGCAGAGACTGCACTCTAATCCCTTTTAGCTCCACATCAGGTGTTGACCATGGAAGTGGTGAGCATCCAAACCCTGACAGYAAGGAGATACAGCCTGCCTCTGCACAGGAGACCCCTGTAGGCACCTGTTCTCCACGTGCACATTTACCAGCAGGAGAGAGGACAGAACCACTCAGCAGGAGTCTCTGGATACTGCCCRCTCTGCTACTGTTCAGCAAAGACCAACCAGTAAGACTCTCCCAATCACTCCTGACTCACAGGGAAGCAGCTGGGATCAGCCAGGCTATTTGACTTAGATAAAGTGTTTTCTTTTGTTGTCTGGTTGGGTTTTTTTGTGCGTGTGTCTGGATTTGGTTGGGTTTTGTAAGATGCTAATGTAGCACTAACTGCAAAAGCAGCTGCTGCCAGCAGCAGAAATTCCTTGGAATGTAACTGTCATTCAAGGTCATCTTCACTGATGTCTGCAAGGGTACAGACCCAGCAAAGCTGCATGTGACACTGGGACTCAGACAACAATTTCTGCTGCTGCCTCAGTATCTCCACCCTCAAGGGGCAGTGCAGTTCACAAGTTCCCTTCAGCAATAACAACCAACAGTGTAAGCAGCACCTTAACTGAGCTCTACTGTTCCACTGCCTTGTTAGCAGCTCCATTTGTGGAGAGGCAGAGAAACAGCTCCTCTGGTACAGTGTTTRTAGGAACAGGTATTTTGCTTCCCACAGACCAACTGCCTCTCCCACACGTTCCTGAACAGAACTGTTTGGCCATGGAAGCAGCAACTGCCTCAGSTTCCCAGGCAAGCCTTCATGCCCTCCCACACATGACCAGGCAGAGCACAAACTGTTTTCCCCCACTTGTCTGCAGAAAAACAACTCCCCTGATCTGACTGACGTCTGGAAAACCTGCAGTGCACAGATGTTTCCACATCACTTTTCAACTGGAAGGGCACAAGATTSCCTTAAGCTGCTGTAGGAATGAGAGTAATGAGCACTGAAGTAAAAACCATCCTGTCAAGCTGCATACACTGGAAGTCCAAGGAAATACCTGACCACATCAGTAGAGCATCTTGGGATGTTTSTCTGGGTAAGAAGGCAGAGCAAAGAAACAGCAGCAAGTTCTACACCTTTGAACCTGTTCAATCTGCTTGTCATTGAYATTGGGCAGGCATGGTCTTAATTCTCCAGCTATCAGTTACATCTCTTCCCRTAACTGAGCTCATTCTTACCTTCTTTGTTTTCCAGGATGTTGGGGGCAAAGCCACCCTCGTCCCCCACGTTGGTTGCATCCTTGCCATACTTCTCCTTGATGACRTTCTTGAGGTTGTGGTAGACCTCAGCCCCGATGCGCATGGCCTCCTTGAAGCTCTCGGCACCCACGGGCAGGATCATGAACTCCTGCATGGCCAGCTTGTTGCCAGCGTGGGAGCCCCCGTTGATCACGTTGAAAGCCTTGGAGAAAGCAGAAAAAGCCAAGCTGGAATGTTTCAGGATAACGTGGTAACAGCATTTAAGTTACAACTCTTYGTTCTCTAGACAGTGATCCAAGACCACGAAGCATCATAAAGCCCTTGGTCAGAGCAAGGCTTTGCCAGCCCCACCCAGAGACTTACGGGGACTGGGAGAATGACTTCTGGATTTCCAGCAAGGTCAGCGATGTGGCGGTACAGGGGGACACCCTTCTCAGCAGCACCAGCTTTGCACACGGCCAGAGACACACCCAGGATGGCATTAGCACCAAATTTGGCTGAAATAGGAAGAAATTGTTTAGAGAATTGTTTTTTTATAAAGAGACTGAGCAATCCTAGCCCCATGGTTTGCGTTATGGCAGTGCACAGCAGATGCCATACACTGGCTGTTGTTTCTAGTAAAGTAAACTAGAATTCTATAGACCCATCTTGATCTTTTCACCCCTCAGCGCAACACAAACCCCACTCACATTTGTTCTCTGTCCCATCCATTTCCAGCATCAGTTTGTCAATCTTTTCTTGCTCCACAACGTTGACATTCTGCAGAGAGAAGCAACCAAAACASTGTTTGACACCAAACACAGGTTCACAAACTCTCACCTACCCACCACTGCACTGACATCCCTGGCAGGCATCGAAACTTCCTTAAGGGCAACCACCAAGGGTTGAATAGAGCAATTCTTGTCGTTGTCACACAGCAGCAGCTTCTGGCCACTTGCAGCAGCCCAAGGCTGACAGTAAGTTGGATGTGCAATCACTTCACATATTAACACTTAGTTTTGAACCAGCCTTTGTAGGTAGGGCTTAGCGCCCACAAAGCAGAGAGGAATCACATTCAAGACTGAGCRAACTTTTCTAGATTCCCTCACATTCCCTTCCAAGTTACCCTGCTTGGATAAAATCCAGCCCCTACTCATCATTCAGCCACTCTTTTTAGCATAAATCAGCTTGCATCCTGACTGCACACCACTGTAGTTCCCAGGTGTTTAAGTCTTTCTGCACACTACACCACCAGGCTGCTAGAGATTGTTTCATTACATGTTAGATATGCACTCATTAAGTGAATTAAGTAAAACAATTGCTGTATCAGTTTGTTCACATGCACTCCAATACACAGGCTGACACCCCCCAGGTCACAAACCACCAGATGATGGCTGGGACACTRCCTGGCTGTAGGTGATGTTAAGACAAGACAGATTGCTCCTACCTTGCTAATCAGTGCAGGTGCAATCGTTTTATTGACGTGCTCAACAGCTTTTGAGACACCTGGAAGGAACAAGCAAATCGGACACTGGTCAACACACAGGTTATGCAGGGATTAGTAGGGGATCTCAGGAACATCCAGGACTACCACCTCATGCTACTCCAACCCCAGTCCAACCTGAGCTTACAGCCAAGTCTGAACACTGAGAGGCCCCCTGGCTTGGCTGGGGGGTGCATGAAGGATGCATTGTCTAGGAATGCCAAGGTTAGTCTGCCAGGCCATGCACTGGAGAGACTCATCCAAGTGCCAGGGCTGCACTGGGAGCACATCCATTACCTGTGTACACAGTGCTGTGGCCAGGAACTCGTTAACATACTTAACAGCTCTGGAGACACCTGACAGAAGCGAAACGGACACCAGAATCAAGGGAGAGGTGAAGACTCAGCCAACCCCACAGGCATGCAAGAGAAGGACACAAACAGGTAACAGACCTACCAGGCAGCAAGAGTCTGTTTCTGAGCAGTGGACTAGAAACAAAAGGGTCAAAGAGCAGAGGAAACTGTGCAAGGCTGTACTTGGGCTTCCCACCCAGTTCCCCATAATTGTGCCAACACCACTGCAGACCCAAATCTCACAGGGCTSAACGACAGCATTTAGAGAAGGTTTTCGGATGGGCTACTCCTATCAAATCATAGAATCTGTAAGTTAAGGGGAAAGAAAAAGGTTTCCCCAGAAGTTACACACAGAGCAGCTCAAGCATGTCACTATCTGGCACTATTTTGTAACATTGCKATAGAATCACTTTATGACATGTTTTACTGTGCACCGTTTAAAGACTTCCAAACACCTAAGCTTCAGAGTGGTGAATGTTAATTGCACTGCATCCTAAACCACATTAATTGCTTTTCCAAATGGTCTAAGTCTGCAGATCTCTATTGCAAAAGGCCTACCAGTGATCTGCAACTCATCCCATTTGATGATTATTTTTTCATAACTCATGTTATTTCCCAGCTGACAAAGCCCTTCAGCTGCCACGGCCTGTTAACCAGAGTCTGGTTAAAGGCCACTAACAACTGCCCACAGGATCAGATTTAACAGGTCTAAGCACACACACATTTAGCACAGTGAGATAAATAACCATTTACTCTTCTCAAGAAAAAGTCCCCTGGGTAAACAACATAAGATCCTCAGCTCCTTGGGATATTCAGTCATCCAGGAGTTTATTCTATGTTAAGGTGTTACAAGACTCTCCAAGTTCAGTAATTATCCACTTTAATTGCTCTCTCTCAATAGGCAAAAAATATTTCAGCTTCCTTTCACCTGGCTGGCAGAAAAGTTTGAAAATAATTCTCTCTCCCAGCCAGAAGTCAAGTTGATTTCTTATACTTCAAAGGCATCAGCAGTGCTTTTAGAGCAGCGAGTTAAAAAGGAGCCTGGCTGCCCAAGCTCTCAGAACAATCACAATAAGTACTACTAGGATGTTTACTAGGTAATGACATCTTGTTTGCAGCTATTCATTCTYATTGTTCCCAAGCCAGCCTGGTGACTGCTGTTTAGTTTCTTTTCAGAACACACAACCAGTCCCCAGACAAGTAAAATATTACACCACTAACACAACCTGAAGTATCCTGGCTACCTGTAATGACAGAAAAAAAGTCAGAGTGGCACAGCTATTGTGCAGTCTGAAAYAGAAGTACCTTCCAGGATTACCAGTGCAGGGCTGCACATCAGCAGTGGACAGCAGTTGGCATAGAACCTCTGGTTCAGGATTTAACATGCTGGGATCTAAGGAGTCTACAGTGTCAGGGCCGACAGATTTAAGAGCTCTTGGAAAATGTGATCTATGGAAAGACCTTGTGACTAACAGCAGTATGACTAGGGTGTTTGGAGCAGGCAGTTTGGATGCTCTTATGACACTGCTAAAGCACTCTGACATGCACCAACACACAGGGCAAGAGGAGCAGCGTAATAAAGTATATTTGGACACACTGTACCAGAGACATTGTCACCTGGCTGTGTGTGCCCCAGCTCCACACACCCACCTGTGCAGGTACACTGACCTGCAGCACCAGGCAGCTGCACTGCTGGAGGCAGAGTCATCCTCCCCATCATCCCCAGGAAACCAACCCAGCAGCCTCTGCCCCAGCTCACAGCCCACCCGTGGCAGGCACTGCCGTCACCTCCCTGTTCATCCCCACTGCCCCTGCTCAGCTGCCATGGCATGTACAGGGCACAGACAGCAGCACAGGAGCCCAGCACGTGCAGTGACACCCCTGCCACAGGGCACTCTGGGTACCCAGGTCCAGGTTTACCTTTGCCCATGTAGCGTGTCTTGTCATTGTCACGAAGCTCCAGAGCCTCATAGATTCCAGTTGAGGCACCACTGGGAACAGCAGCTCTGAACAGACCTGGTAACACCAGAAAAACACATCTTGGCACATTCAAACCCACAAAACATCCTCCACCCAGACACCATCCCAGCCTGCCACATACTTCCATCCCTGGARATGGTGGGACAGGGAATTCTAAACCACATCTCAGCTCATATATACAGTGGTCCTAGGAGGGCTGTCTGCTCATTTACAGCATCACCAATTTATCAGTGTCTCACTCACACTGATCAACAGCAAACTGACTCCTTCTCTTCCACTGTGCATTTCAAGAGTTTAAGTTAAGGAAGTCATCCATTCCCCTTACAAAAATATAGCTTTATTCACTGGATCTACTTTTGAGCTCAGGCAAGGCAAGCTCTTAAATTCTTCTAAAATATGGCATAAAAGGGACAATCGGGAGGCCTATTTTGTTAATAGGAGTTCTGAGCTCTTCTGACAACTGCAGAGCCACCCAGACAGCCCATTCCTTCAGCCAAGGATGCTGAACTTGGAGCAAATCTGCACACTGGAGCCTGCTCTGCCTGAGCTTCAAGATGCCAGCTTCAGCCTCCAGTCTTTCCCTTATCCCACTAAATCAAAGAGCTTAGTGGGGGCAGTCTCATTAAATGACTGCATTAATCTTTTGAGGCAGAAAGATCAGCTCTTTAGTCAGTGTATTACAGCCATTGTGTTTGTTCATTCCACCAAATCACACTGCTATGAGTTTGCACAATGCCTTTGTCAGATCCYATCAGATGTGGGATGAACAACTAACAAACCAAGGGGAAGTCCTACAATAATTAAAAATATAAGGTGATACATGTGAAAGCCCAATTAGACAAGTTCTGGCTGAGTACTTAGGCAGAGAAGAAACCATTACCCAAAATTCAACTCTGCAGCAGAAGATTGTGTCATTAGAGAAAAGGACTGCAGGCAAATCAAGAATTAAACTTCAAGTGCACCCATACAGAGTTTGGGGAGCACTGACAACCAGGACCATGAGCAGCTGCTCAAGGACAGAACAAAGGCCTTAACTGAGTTTTCCAAGTGCTATCTCAGTTTATGCTCAGGGCAAGGGAAGGAGTGCAGGTTTGGAATAGCAGTTTAGGCTGTAAGAAGCAGCATCTTTCAAAAAACCCTSCACTGCCCAGGTCAGGAACTTTAGCTCAGGAAACTCATCCCAATAGAAAGAGGCAGAGGTTTTTCCTGCAAGTCTCATAGCAAGTTCCAAAAAATTTTATATATGGAGGAAAAAGTAAACACAATTCCAYTTCTACAACAGGACAGTTCATATACCTCTGACTGCCTTGAGTTCTATCAGATATAAGACAGGGATAAACACCTGCAGCTGAGGACTCACCTTTGTTGGTGTAGAGGTCTACCTCAACGGTGGGATTCCCACGGGAGTCGAAGATTTCACGGGCGAGGATCTTGGTAATAGACATCTTTAGTACCTGAAAAGAAGAGTTTAGAATTACTCATTGAATGGTTTGGGTTAAAAGGACTGTAAAACTCAATCCATCCCACCCCCTACCATGGGCAGGAACACCTTCCACKTGGTTGCTCCAAGCCCCATCCAACGTGGCCTTGAACATTCTCAGGGATGGGGCAGCAACAGCTTTTCCAGTGTCTCATCACTTTTATAAAAAAAAAAAAAAATCTCTTCCCTATATCTAAGAATAGTCTCTTTTGGTGTTTCCAAGTGACCTCACTGCAGCATCATGAAACCCTACATAGAAGAGCAGGAGCAGATGACAAATGCAAGCTCCTGGCAGACAGCAAACTTCTCTAAAGAAATTGTCTGAATGGAAAATGGGAGATTCAGCATCTCTCAGTAAGGAATTTCTAATTATTAATATTAAATGCGATTTTCTGGTGGCAGGTCAGTCTCCTTATGGTTCTAAGAAAAAGAATCCACTAGTAAAAGTGGCAATTCTTTTTAAACACGTCATCTATCCTCCTAATTCCTGGGAGTGCTCAAGCTTCTGGGTAGGCTCTGCACAGCCACCAGTTGAGTTGGGGTGACCATCATCTTGCAGGTGAGCAGGGCAGGCAGCACCCATCACCAGCACACTCTTCCCACTGCAACAGCCACACAACCTGTTGGTGCCACTCCCTGATTCCTCATCCTGTTGCTGGTGCTCCCCAGAGGCCGGTTGTGGGCGGCTTCCAGCAGCCTGGACTGGCTGCAGGCACAGCCAGCAGCACCCAGCTCTCAGCAGACCTGCCCCAGCAGCTCTCCCACACAGCCCCAGGTGCCAGGGACACAGACACCTCTCAGCACCTGCCCAGGGGCCTCAGAGGGCTTGCACTGCTCTCAGCACACAGCAACTGCTCCCTCCTGGCATCACCTTGGCTTTTACATCCCATACTAGACCCTGCAGTCCTAAGACCAGTTCACAAACATCACTTCGCACTATTTCAACTGGGAAAACTTTTTACACTTGGTGAGACTTCAGTCACACGCTGGGGAGACTGAAGTCTCACCCTAGATGGGAAGAGCAGTCTAAAAGCTGAAGTCTTGTTTCCAGAGAGATCTAAAGGAACATCACCTCACCACATCAGAGCAGCCAAGCGATCCCAGTAGCAGATCTCTGCTACCAGTTAAGGGTTTTTTTGATAAGAGACCAAAGTGCAGTAGCTCTTAGTATGCACAGCAGCTGCTCAGAGCCAAACAGAACCAATGGCGAAAYAGAAACGGTCACAGCTCTCATTAAGAGCTTGCATTAATAGTTACACCCCGTTGAGCATTTACAGAAATAGTTTTTCCTCTTACAGGAATAAAAATCACCTTAATCTTTTGAATACTTCCTTTTCCCCCTTCTCACATCTATACACTTCAGAAAACTGCAGTAAGGGAAGTCTTACGTAAGCCCAGGCACATTTTAAAAATCAAGTCATACACATGCCTGTAAGCCATCGACTGGCACCAAACCCAGCCCATCTGCAGGAAGAAAGCTCAGCCTCAGAAGCAGAACTATCTGGAAGCTTGTTTTTTGGCAAGCCAATGTGGGTGGCAACCCTGTTTACAGAAATGGTCATGAATCCTTCCACAGTTACTGCAAAGTTAAAAAAACATGACCTTAGAAAAGCTGCTGCTTGTTCACAGTCTGTGTCAGTGAGGGGGTAACCCCATCCACTCATTCCCCCCCCACAGCAAACTCTGCCCTCCACATGGGAAAAGAACAGGCAGCCATTTGCTTTCTCCCCTTGGCTTTCAAGTGTCCCTTCCAGCTGTCCTGCCCCTGCATGTTGTCTAAGCTCTAAGATTCCAGTCAGTCCCACACAGACACATGATATGACTAAAATACGAAGCAAGACAACTTCTCCAAGCTGACCTTCATGCTGCCACTACTTACCTCGAATCAGTGCATATAAAAGCTAGAAATAAATCCCTGCAGCTCTCCRCTTATCAGTCCCTCCCACACTAACACTTATCTCTCTGCAGATGCACTGAGCAATGCTTAATAGGAAGAAAGGGGTTTCAGAGTTTACTAGCCTGGCACCTGCTAAGCCTGACTTTCATTTTCAGAACCATAGCTTTCCCACAAAACTTAAGTTCCTTATTCTTTCTTTGAGAGCACAGCCAGCTCACAGGAGCTCTCAGTGTGGTGCTAGAACTGTCTGTTGACCTTCACAAAGGAGGCACTTCAGGAATACACACCACAAGAGCTTCCACTGGGAATGTCTGCCAGGTCAGACATTACTGAGCATCCTTGACAAACGACCTCTCCAGAAGTCCCTCCCTTGTCTGCAGAAATAGGCATTTCAGAGCACTGCATCACCCCAGAAATTATTTTTTTTTTTGCTCATTTTTCAAATTCCCCACTCCAGTGTTCAAGAAACAATTTTCTCACTGAGCTATAGGGTAAAACTGATGCTGTTTAGCTCACCAAAAGTTCAGCACTACGTATTCTGCCTCCATCAATTCAGTCAACCCATCCAGAACAGAGGTCAGCCTGTGCCCAGGTTTAACTACAGAAATGCTGACTGAAGGCAGGAGAGGTCACAGCAGCACTGTCTGCTCAGACCTTTGTCCTCTGCCAGGCACGCAAATACCACACTGGTATTTAATGAACACATTGCCTTAAACCTTTTTTTGCAGCATAATCTGCTGACAAGGTCACTGTCTCCCTTCACAGGAGAAGCCACCCACTCCAGCTCTCCCGGCCTTCCCAGGAGCACATGGTAGTACCTACTCCAAGGTTAAGTTACAACCTACTGCCAGCTCTGAGTACTCACTTCAGTACCAGCTCAAGTCCGAGAAATCACCACTTACTCCTCACCTGACTCCATGCTCTGCACAGGGAATGCAGTAATTTCGCTCCCATGGGGATTATTCCAACCGAAAATTATTTCCAAAGATTTATTTACAGCTAACCTTATAACTAAAACCTGTCCTCCTGAGCTATTTTGCAGCCACACTTCTCTAGACTCAATACAGGGTTAAGGCTAAGCACTGCAAGCATCTGAATGGGGATTTAAAAAGCAACACTAAAGTTTGGCCACAGAAARAACTACCCTAGTGAGTGTCTTATTACAGACCTGCCACATTTATCAGTGGAAGCCTCTCTTAACACTTGARAGTCCTTATGACCGCAACACTCATACCTCCAGTGCTCTGAAAAAAGCTCAGATCTTTAAGCTCCCTCTATCAGATCCCAACATACCAATTCCACTCCTAAAAACTGCACAAATGTGCACCTTCCAACCGTACTCCTTTGCACTCCACGGGCTATTAATTCGCCTCCATCTCTGCAACATGATACAACGGGTTCTAGAGAACGCCTGGCAGGGAGTAAATCACCGACACGTTCAACCACTTTCTCCCTCGGTGCTTAGTAAGATGGAGGCCCGAAACTGCCTTGCCTCAGCCCGTGGGTTTGGATGACAAACTTCACTACTTCCTGCCAGGCTCAGAAAGCCACGGCCCTACCCTGTGACTCAGCAGGCAAGTAACGGAACAGGAGGCAGCCCAGGATCCTCTCCGGCAGCCCCGCACGAGGCAAGATGATTAACAGGCAGTTCTTTTTCCACACCTTAGCGTGCAGAGATGCACCTCCAGGTGCTCCTCCCCAGCAGAGCTGCCTTGGAATAACCACCACTTAATTGCTCGCTAAGAGACTTCAGGCACAGACTGGAGTGCCAGCAAACGTTAAATATTTGAGATGGGGAGCTGAAGGACATCCACTAAAGAGGGGAAGATCCAAATCCCCGCACGCAATCCGAGAGAGACTGTTAATGATTATGAGAYAGAGGTTAAACTCTGCCTTTGCGGATGTCTTGACCCATCCTATTCCCTCGATTTTACTCCCCACCCCCGCACACTGCCGGAGTTCAGGCCGCCGCAGGCCCCCCGCCCCCGCCGGTGCTGTGGGAACCAGTGGCCTGCGCCTCCCGGGGACCACCGAGCCTCGGCCCAGCCCGACCCGGCARGCAGGCAGGGCTGGCGCGGCTCTATTTCACGGGGACGGCCGGGGCTGCGCCGCTGCTACGCGGMAAGGGGGAACCGCGGCCTCACGCCCCGCGGGGAGCTGAGCGAGAGCCGCTGCGGCCGCCGCACTCACCGCTGTGCCGGCAGCCCCGCTCCGCAACTCCGCCGCTGTCGCCGCCTCGACTCTGACTGAGACCCAACGGCTCTGCGCCCGCCCACCTATAGCCGCCCTCGCGCGCAGRGCCCGCCCCCCGGCCGCGCCCATTGGCCGGCCCGGCCCCTCGGCGCGCTGCGATTGGCTGCGGCCGCCTGGCGCCAGCGGCGGAGCGGGGTGCGTGCGCTACGTGCGGCCGGGCCGCGGCCGCGTGGAAAATCCCCGTGCGAGGGGGCGGGGCCGGCGCGGCCCACGCGGGTGGGGGGGAGCGGGCGGGACCATGGCGTGCGGGGGGAGCCGCGGAGGGCGGTCGTGGAATGGCTTTGGGTGGAAGGGACGTTGGAGATCATCCAGYTCCACCGCCTGCCGTGGGCAGGGACACCTTCCGCTAGCCCAGGTTGCTCCCAGCCCCGTCCAGCTGGCCTGGAACACTCCCAGGGATGGGCCATCCAAAGTTCCCTGGACCATCTGTGCCAGGGCCTCACCACCCTCACAGGATTCTTCCTAATCTCCAATCTAACCCTGCCCTCTGCCGGTTTGAACCCATTCCCCCTTGTGCTGTCACTTCAGGTCCTTGTAAATAGTCTCTCCCCATCTTTCCTCTAAGTTCCCTTCAGGCACTGGAAGGCCACAATTAGGTCACCCCGAAGCTTTCCAGGCTGAACAATCCCAATTCCCTCAGCCTTTCCTCACAGTTGTGTCCGTCTGGAATGCTGCGTCCAGTTCCGGGCTCCTCAGTACCAGAAAGACAAGGAGCTCCTGGAGAGGGTCCAGTAGAGGCCACAAAGGTGAGTTGGAATCTGGAGCATCTCTTGGATGAGGAGAGACTGCGGGAGCTGGGCCTGATCAGTCCAGAGGAGAGGAGACTGAGAGGGGATCTCAATAATGGACATAAGTATCTCCAAGGGGTGGCAGGATGGTGCCAGACCCTTTTCAGTGCTGCCCAGGATGAGGAGCTATGGCCATAAACTAAAGCACAAGATGTTTTACCTCAACATGAGGAAGAACTTCTTTCCATGAGGGTGGCAGAGCCCTGGAACAGGTGCCAGGGAGGATGTGGAGTCTCCCTCTCTGGAGATGGTCCAAACTTACCTGGACATGTTCCTGTGTCACCTGCTCCAGGTGACCCTGCCTTGGCACAGTGGTTGGACTGGGTGGTCTCCAGAGGTAGCTTCCAACCCCAACAATTCTGGGATTCTGTGTCCAACCCTTGAACCAGTGACATCCGTGTGGCTCGTTTGGTGGCGTGGGCATAGGGAGAGAGACACTGGCTGTGCCTGTCCCTTTGTGAACACACACATGGACAGGGAGAGAGAGAGGGAATGTGACACTGTCATTATTGTCACCAAAATGGGAGCCGAGCTTGGATTTTGCCAAGGCACAACAACTGCATGGGCCAGCTGAGTGCCACTGTGTGTCTGTGACCTAGGAATTGCCACATGGTGATACCAATGGGTGTGGGAATAGTGAGTAAACCTGGAAATAGGAGGGCAGGAAGAGGGGGGGTGGGGGTGTGTTTGTATTAGTTCAAGGAAAAGGCTAATTGCAAACACAATAAATATTCACTTTGACTTTGAAATGAACGAGCATCACACTTCCTGTGGTGGAGAAGGAGGACTAATGTGATGGGTTATGACACCTCATGCCAGCAGGAACACAAATTTTTCCAAGTGTTCTGCCTGGATGTGCACCTGGGATAGTAGAAGGTGTCCCTGCCCATGGCAGGGGGTGGGATGGGTGGAGCTTTAATGTCCCTTCCAACCCAAACCATTTTGTAATGTGATTGTGTTCTACGGTGATATGGCAGTGCCCAGTTCACCCTGACTGCACCAAACAAATACTTTTTATTGCTCACAGAGTTGGTGAAGTTCGTGCTCTTCCAGCCCTGCCTCGCCCTGCCAGCTCCTGTCTGATGTATCTTCTGGGCACATTTTTCTTTCCTTCCTGAGAACATCCCCTCGGGGTAAGCTTAAAGTCTAATAAAAAGCAGAGGAAGTCTGCTGAACTGACCTCYTTCCCGAGGCATTCCACGCTGCCACGGTGCCCTCAGAGCCCTGTGTGACCCCCAGGCTCCCAGCAGGGACAAGCCCTGTGACACCCAGGCTGGTTTGTGCCAGTGCCTGTGTCCCACACGCYCACAGTGACACTGCATGTGGGGTTTGTGCTTTCCCTGCACATTCACGTGGCTGCACAGCCCTGAATGAGGTTGAAATGCTGCTAGGTTGCACACAGCTGACATACAGCAATATTGGTCAGGAAAAGCCCTTGKAATTAAACCTTCACTTGTAGGTAGATGATTCTTTGAAGTGCCAGCCCCTCAAAAYTGCACATTATACCCCTTATAGCTGTGTCCTTGGCAGTACTGACTTATCCTGCAGCCTTACCTTTCCTGGTGTGAGGGCATGAGAGGGGAACATTCCCTGTAAAAACRCATTCCAGATGCTGGAAAGCATAAAGCTGGATTTTTATGGTGGTTAACTGCTGGATGAGAGATGCTTCACTATCTTTGCACTTTGTAAAAGTGCCTWGATTGCCATGCAGGAAAATCACGCAGAGGTGCCAAATCCTACAACGAGCTAAAGAAAATGGAGCACAAGAAGGCCTAAGGCTGAGGGAAATTAAACATTGTAGTGGCTGAGCAAAGGCTGAAGTACAGTAGGGTGCTCTTCAGGGACAGAAGATCTATTATGGAAGGTCATAATTAGCTTGGTGGTGRGCAGAAGTGGCGTGTAAAGCAAACCCTCTGCCTGGAGCACTGAGCCTCTTGCCGCTCCCTATTCCTGCTCAACCAACCCAAAGCTGTGGGGGAGGACTGACTGTAGCAGATCAGCCTAAACTCCTCCTTGTGGGAAAGGATTTAGAACTTGTGAGGAAGAGTTTAGGACTTGCGCCTTGCCTGGGCTCTCCTTCCCTGGTGACCACAGAGCCAGCACCAAGCAGATTTCCTCTGCTGGAGCGTGAGCAATGAGCTGGGTGCTGAGAACCTGCATTCCCCATCCCGGCAGGACTCCCTGGCCACGGACACTGTGCCAGGGGCCGTGTGCGCTCCACTGGCTCCTGYGTCCCCGAGGGAGGCGCAGCTGAAGACACTGGGGCTGCAGTAGCTGGAGGCAGCAGTGGTCAGGCATCCATGAGCAGAAGTCTGGCACTGTTCAGGTGTTGGTATAATTTTTTCCTGGATCAGCAGATTTAAAATTGCRCTGTGCCATACATATTAAAATAAACCCCAGAGCTGATATTAAAAATGCCATTGCTCAGTCATGTATCCTGCCTGATTTTTCTTTTTCTCTTCCTTTAGAGAGCATCCCGAAGGCTGTGAGATATCTAGGAAGCATGAGTTTCTCTGGGAATCCAAGCTTGTTACCAAATACTCAGTACACTCTTAAATTATTTCTTTCATGGTTTGGAAGGGAGATGTATGGCTAATGGGGTGGACACTGGGAACAGAGGGTTGTGGGACACGTAAAACCACTGATCCCATTCGACAGCCCACGCAGGAACACTAACACAGCAGAGTAACTGCTGATGGAGCAGATGGGGGAAAACCACYGAGACAGACCTGCCTCACAGGCATGCACCACCCAGAAATGGAGGACAACTCCCAGGAGCACAGTCCCCTCCACTGCAAGGCCTCGCCATTCCTTGTGCCTTACAGGTAAAATTAGCAGTGTGATAAATGTAAGTTTTTTGATTGCTTGCAACTCGCTGACAAGCACAGGAGCTGACTAGGCCAGCCTTTCCTTGCCCTGTTTAGAGCAGTTGGGCAGGAGCATTCTGAGCCTCGTAGGGTGTGAAATCACTGGTTCAGGCAGCTGAGGATGCCAAGGCAGGAGCAGAACCACCACAGATCAGGACTTGTTTGCGATGCATTAATGTGCTTAATAACCATTAGCAGTGCAGGATGCATTCCAGGGCGTGAGCTTTCACAGCACCTTGAAAGCACTTCCTGAATGCTCAGGGACTTCTCTTTCCCCCCAGTGCCTCCCAGAACACCTGAAGATGTGTCTGGGTCGCTGCATGTGCACCTCCCTCGCCCACAAGTGCCAGCCTGTTGGTGTTCGGATCAGGTTCCCTTTGGAGAGCATCTCCGCATCCCAGGGAACAAGGCTTTGCACCTCACCCCAGTCCAGGTGGGATCTCCAGASGGAAGCCATCGGATGCAGAAGTCAGCACTCTGTCACTCAGATTTCTGCTCTTCATTGACTCTGCAGATCCTGGTGTTTTTAAGGAACATTCATTGGAAAGGTAATGGCAGAGTCTAATGCTCTTTTTAAAATTGTTGTATGACTGTTTAAGATGTTTTCTTCCAGCCATTCAGAACCTCCTCTGACTTTACATCCTTCTCTTGCTTTTCATCCTGTTTTCTGCCATGCCTTTGTCTCACAGCTTCACTCTGTGATGAAACACAGAAGGCTTTAGGCATATGAAGAGTGAAATGGCTTGAGGTGACAGACCTTATAGCTCTCTTAATGCTCTTAACTTCCACCACTTCTCTTCATTATCCTTTCTTCTCCCAAGGGTTTAGAGAAGGACTGGTTAGTCCATTTTTGAGAAATGCCACTGTGGACACAGGTTTGTGTGCAGCTGTGAATATGTAGCGTGGGTCGATCATCAGCCTTCGTGAGTATATGAGGGATGTGAAGACACTTCTGTGCTAGGCAGAATATTTTTAACTCCTGTAAATTCTAACCTCCATATACAACTACTACATCCATTTCCAGGGGATGGGGAATGGCTGTTTGGAAGGCAACCGAGGCACAAGTCAGGGTCTAATACCAAAGGGTACATTTCCCGGATGCTGATGACCTGATATGGTGATTTGTAGTGAGACTGAAAGCTGCTAAACCAGCTGGATATTAATGCCAGGAGTTGTGGATCCAAAGGCCATGGCTGCTTGTTGCAACCATGATAAACCATTAGGTAATCCCCTCTATAGACGCTGGAGCACAAGCCTTGCACTGCCTCTCACATGGTGTTTGGGGCTCCTTGCTGAACAGGACCTTCCCTCTCTCTTTGAAATATCTTCTACTATAAAGGGGAAAGCAATCTAGGAATTGATTAGCCATTAAGGAATCGTATTTGGTGGTTAGGGGGCATTTTTGAATGATAACCTGATAAAAATATATGAGTAGCACAATAACAACTCATTTGTTTTCTTAATGAGTGCGAAATACTTATGTAAAGCACAAGAGTTATCAAGCAGGATTCTCTTGCCACAGAACAGGTACAGCACAGACAGAAGGATTTAAATTTCCTTCATGTTGTCTTCCTGCCTTAAAAATTGACCTCATTCTCATGGGAAACACTTTTAGCTCCCATCATCACCTTCAGCTCCTCAGAATGCAGTGATGGTGAACTTGTGGGAGAGGAGGGACTGCAGGCACATTGCTTCTGCTGAAGGTCCCTGCGATGACCTTGCCTGCAGAATAAAAAAACACTGCAGAGCTGAGCAAGCAAACACTGGGGCACTGATGACCTGAGGAAAGCGGGTTTCTTGGGCACTGAAACTGGATACATCTGTCCCCAGTTTGCATCTCTGAATGCATCTCCTTGAAGTCTGCTTTTATAATCAAAAGGAAACAGGCATGTCTGGATTGACATCAAAGATACCATATAAAACACAGCATCTCTGTCAAGGCTAGGTTTCTGCATGGGCTAGAAAGGAAGGTTTGGATGGAAAACTTGCACCTAGACTGTAGCTTTTGCATGTCTTCTTGGATCTTGCTTGCTCTGGGATATGGAGTAATTGCACTTCTGCCACTCACACAAAGCTCCCACAGGCTGTGAGTGCTCAGCAAACACGTCCTGGCCCATCCACTGAGCTCCCTCAGCACATACACAAACAGGCAAAGGGCTGAGCAAAGGCTGAAAAGCAGCAGATGCACCGAATGCTACCGCTAAACCTGTCAGAGACTTCGTACCCACTGCTGCTCCCATCACCGTGGGCCTGCGAACCATCCCTTGGTCCACTTCTTTCCTTCCCTGCGGAATAGATGTTTGCTAGCATCGGTCTGGGATGTCCTGTTCCATCCAGCTCCTCTTTTCCACTGGTTTGTTTTTGTGGTTTCTGTATGTCCCAATTTACCTGACACAGCAGGGATCCCAGTGAATCACTGGGATCTCCTTATAGGCACATTTCTTTGATTCTACCACTGTATTTCTTAATCCAAATCCACATTTGTGCTGCCTTCCCTAGCTGCCACATCTATCAGCGAAGTCCTCTGATGTTTTCAGAAAATCTCTGCAGAAGCCTTTTCCTCAGGCTAGTCCTCTTCCAAAGCAGCCCTGGTCCTGCTCTGATGTCTCATACAGCTTTCCCCACTCCTTTACCATGGGCTTTTTTGCTCTTGGCGGAACAAGCACAACCCACCCCTCAGGTGAGGCCTCTTCATCGGGTGCTGAACAAGCTGCACCTCTCTGATCCCTTATCTCTCAGCACCTGCTCTTTGCAATGGTGGGTGAAGGTCCTGCGCTCTGGTCCTACAGCAGGCTCCTCACCTCCCTGGAGAGCTGCTTGCCATGCTTTTGGAGAGCTGGGAGAGTGGTATGCCCCTCTCATGTGTTCTTTTGGGATCACTACACTGGTCTGCCCCGCTGAGCTGTGCAGGGGTTAATGAATTCGTGCTTAYACAGCTTTTTGAAGATGAAAAGTGCCATGGAAGGGCTCTGTTATTGTTACCATGTATGAAGAGGTCTGTACCAGACCCAACCGTATTGTGTTTGGCCACTGGATGTCACAGCTGCTCAACGCACAATGCAGCTGAAAGCAGAAAGGAAAAGTGCTTACCCAGCAATGGGCAACAGCAATTTCCAGAGCCTTTACTTGTTCTGTGCACTGTGTTTGTTTGTTAAGGGACTTGGGGATCTTCTCCTCTCTTTGTGCACTGCTAATGTTGATTTTCAGAGAGATTGAGCAGCAATTGTACTTCCTCTGCCTGTCATTGCACTGGGAGATCAGGAGCAAAAGGAACATTTTTATGGGGAGAAATGCAGATGTGTATGGAACGCTAATAGCATAGTGTCTGAGAATGTGAACAGGTATTGGCACATGCTGACGAGCTGCCTTGCCACTGAATTATTCCTTCTCTCTCCCACCACCATCCAGTGCACAGCACAGAGCCCTGGTCTAATGGAAACATTTCTKCAAGGCCCTCTCTTGACAGGGCTCCTTCCATCCCCACACTCAGACCACATTCCAGTGCTCCTCACACTAAATGCAGAGGGAAGTTTGACCTCCCCCTTCCTAATCCTCCCTTCATGTTTTGCTTTTCTCCAAAGTCTCAAGCAGAGATCCAGAACACGAAATCCCTTTCAGCAAAGTCTGTAGAGCAGCTCTAAAGAGACATTACAAGAGCTGTAATGACATTTCCTGGAAATGAAAATGAAGAGGGATTATTTGACCATGTTCTCTCCTTTTTATAGCATCACATTGTCCTTTTCTCCACCTTGGGAAAACGGCAGTGAAAGGCTGCTCGTGCCCATGGTGCAGTGAGGTGATAACCACCCCAGAAGTGATGTGAGCATTAAAAAGGGAAAACTATTTTAAGATAATCCAAGGGTTATAGCTATAACTAAGACTAATTGGCTGAAACTGAGCAAAAGAAAATTTAGGTTGACAATGAACTGCAGGTAGCTAATGCTGAGATCTGTTAGACCGTGAAATGGAATTTGCAGAGGAAACCTCTCTGCTTTCAAATGGGCAAATCCTGCCTTTAGGAGCACTGGTGTAGATCTCTGGTGCCTGTCTCTGACTGCCTCAAAGCCCATTTCTACCACAGAGCTTCAGTAGAATCAATAATGTGTCTGAATTTATATCAGTAGAAGGTAAGAAGGTGTCCCTGCCCATGGCAGAGGGTTGGACTGCATATYCTTTAAGGTCCCTTCCAAACCAAACCATTCTGTGATTCCATGATTAAATGTAGTCAAATACATTGTATAAGATGAAGGAGGTCTAAAGGGATTGTGTGAACTGGAGAAATGGATTCCAGCGCTTTTCTACCTCTGTGATCTCTGTATGTACTTGAAAACCAGGGGCAAAAAGGGAAAAGAAAAAAAAAAAAAGCATGGGCAAAATTTCAAAGGAATGAGGGCCAATTTTGGAAATAAGATGTAAAAACATTACAGGAATTGCTGAATAAAAGAATCTCGTGTTTCTATCTGCACAGCCATTTCAGCTTTCCTCATGGGTCTGGGCCTGCCAGCACTGGCTGATCTTTGTCTTTCATAAAACTTGTGTAGGCCCTGAATACTTTCACTCATCCAGCACAAGCTCAGCAGAGAGAGCTCCCTTTGAAGAGGGTTTAGACTCACTTAGAAAAACCTAGATAGCCTGATTGAAGGCACTCTGTCCATCTCACATGAAACAGCCTGTTCCTGGTCAAATGTTTGCTGGGCTGGGGAGTGATGCAGCTATTACTGCAACCCCTGACCAAATTCCTGCTGATTCAGAGGGAGAGGAGTTAACCCTTTCAAGTTCTGGGTCAAAGGAGCACTGAGGTTTGAGCCAGCTACTTCAATGCCACGTCAAGGTTTTAATGTGGCCACCAATGCTCAGAATGTCAGACTTGAGCTGAGCTTTAGGCCAGCGAGGACAGAGAGAATAGCCTGGGAGAAGCAGGATTTAAAAGATGGCAAAGAGTCAGGGAAAACTGTCGAGATAAAAGTGAAGTGCATGGAAGCCAATGATGTGGGATAAAAGGCTTATTTCCTACTGGAGGCGAGGCGGGAGGGGGAAGGCTGAAATCTGTGTGAAAGTGCCCTGCCTTTGGGAAGAAATCATGCCAAGAATATTCATGGCTGAAATACGCAACATCAGATTTTCTCACTGGCTAAATCTTGGTGCAGAGATGGGTCTTGTTACAGTCTTCACTTGTAAACCCCCAGTTTACCCCAAGCACGGTCCTGCTGTGCTGTCTGGATTTCCCAGGCACTACATCCATACTTCTTTCAGCTCTTTTTGCAAGGTAGCAAAAGAGCTGACCAAGACAAGCCTCAGGCCAGCCAGGTTTAATACCACATACTCTAAAAAAGCTCTAAGAACCAGCACCCAACGGTTGATGTGTGCAATATTTTATACAGGAGAAGGACTTTCATAATATTCAGCTTGTAGTCAGAAGCTTAATATCCAAATACATTTAAAGAACTTAATTATATTGTTCTGTCCTAACTCCAAAACAAATTCATACTTTGTGCCCTCTCCCCAGATTGCTATGTCTTCATACAATCACAGAATGGTTTGGGTTAGAAGGGACCTTAAAGACAATAATTTGAGCTAACASAGATGTGGGGTTTGGATGTGCTGAGCACCCACAGCTCCTGCTGATGTCAAGGGATATGTCACGAATGTTGCAAAAGCTCCATTAAAAATTAATTCACTGTCGTCTCCAGTTTCCTGGCACTGGTACATTCCCGAATGGGCTTTATTTCAAGTCCTTTATGCAGACTGGGCTGGCTGATCAATAAAGCACAGGCAAGGGAAACAGCTTGTCACTATGTGACACCCATTTCCACTGCCCTGCGGCACACACAGCCAGGTGACAGGAGAGCTGCTTCAGTGCAGAGGTGACCTCCTGTTCTTCACTCTTCTTCACACTCTCCTGTGCTGCTCTGTGRAATCCTGAAGTGTAAAGAATAAACCCCCAAAATTTCACCCTCAGCTAATTTCAAAGCCTATTTACACAACTGGATACACAAGGATTAAGAAGTGCATTGCAGGGCATGTTTGCTTAGTTTAGTCCTTGCACAGTTCAGTGCAACCGTCAGAATAAATGATTTCTTCAGAGGAGAGAGGGAAAAAAGCACGTTTGGTTAATCAACTCAATATTACAGCAGTTCCCAAAGATTAAATATGCACTGCACAAACCAGCAAACCAGCAAAGGCCTTTTAATGTTAACAATTCACTTGCAAAGAATAAGATTTTGACTGAAAGACCTGCTTCTGTTCTTCAGCCCAGAAACCTGAGTTCCCGTGGAACCTGTAACTCACCTGTGGCTCTTACTATTGAATTGCTGTTATTATACATAGAATCATAGAATGGTTTGGGTTGGAAGGAGACYCTGAGGAGCAACTCGTTCCAACCCCCCACCATGGGCAGGGACACCTTCTACTAGACCAGCTTGTTCCAAGTCCYGTCCAGCCTGGCCTTGGACACCCCAGGGATGGGGCAGTGAGGTGGGTGAAGAAGGATTTTGCTGCCTCCCTGAGTATGGACCACCCTCCATTCACTTCTTTCTTCATAACTGGTACCTGCTCCTTGCTGGGAGATGAAGAGAGGATCCCCTTGGCCTTTAATGGTTTCTGGTGGCTGGTCCTGTGGGCGTGGTGAGCCACYGCACGGGTTGCCCAGGGAAGCTGTGGATGCCCTCCTAGGAAGGCCAGAGCATGGTCCTACCAGTTTATCTTTCTCTTTGATTCTCTGATGCTTCTCAGCCTTTCTACTTTATCTCATGACCTTGCTACCAGGCCGAGCACGTTGTGCACCTGCTTACATCTGCTGCAGCTGCCATCCCTCCTGCAAAACACTGAGCAGCTCAGCCATTCCCTACAGCCTGAAGCTTGGCTGCCTGCATGGCTTTTGGCATGTTTTGCACTGGTTTTTGGGAGCTCTGAGTCACCACACCTTCTTTTGSTGATTTTAGAGGGCTTGGCCCCGTGCAGGGCGGACACTGGATTGGAGCTCTCTCAGCCAGGGTAACAACCAGCAACTGAACAAACTGCCTGTGCTGCAGCGTCCCAGTGCTGTCCTGCCCAAACTGCCACCCAAACTGCCCCAAACTACCCCCCAAACTGCCACCCGAACTGCCTGTGTTGCAGCATCTCAGGGCCTGACCTGCTCAAACTGCCCCAAACTGCCCTCCAAACTGCCCGTGCTGCAGCATGCYGGTGCTGTCCTGCCCAAACTGCCACCCAAACTGCCCCAAACTACCCCCCAAACTGCCACCCAAACTGCCTGTGTTGCAGCATCTCAGGGCCTGACCTGCTCAAACTGCCCCAAACTGCCCCAAACTGCCCTCCAAACTGCCCGTGCTGCAGCATGCCGGTGCTGTCCTGCCCAAACTGCCACCCAAACTGCCACGCCACGTCCCCCCTGGCTCTGGGCCTGGGACCTCCCTGTGCAGCTTGACCTGACCCTCACCCCTAGACTCACCGCTGCTGCCGCCTCACTGACTGACTGAAAATCACCTTGTTCCTGAAAATAATTGCAAATTTTATTGCAAGTGGCAAGGACGTTGTGAACAGAAGTGCTGAGATTTCACTGATCTGAGCTTTCCTGCCAAATGGTTAATTTTGCTGCCTGTCACCTAAAACCAACAGCCAAGCTATGCTGCTTTTGTTGGAAGCTCTAGTTCTTCTCCATACCAGGTAAAAATTCCATTCCTGGGGAGATTTCTGCTCCCCTTTTGTTTTAAAACCATGGGGTTAGGAGCTGGGGGGCAGTGCTGGGAAGAAAGGGCTGTCAGCAGGGTGTCATTCCTGGAGGGAGGAGAAGGTTTTTCAAAGAGAAGGGCATTTGCCTAATAACAGGATACAAAAAGGCAGGCAGAGAACCCATGGTCTGCTCCCTGTTCTGCCAAGTGACTTTTTTACTCSACCATATGCAATTATTTGCTTGGGACACATTTTTAAGGAAATAAAGTGTCTGAAGAGATACAGAAGTCCACAAGAGCATTTAGACATCTGTGACCTGCTAGTTTTTATTTGAATTCCCRTATGTTTTTTGAAAAGCCATCAGGGTTTCCGTCTCTTGTATCGTGCCTGTATCTTTSAAGTCTAAATGGTTTTTGAGAGCTCCGAATTTTCCAAAGGTTGCAAATCTCTCCCATTCAAAACTAGATTTTCAGTGATGAGGGAAGATGTTGAAAGCAAAATGCTTTGAATACTAAGGCTCAGGGGTGTGGAGTGCTTTTAAACCCAGTCTGATTTTCAGAGGAGCTAAGAGTCTACAGTTTTGATTTCTAATACGATCGTGAATACTCTGCACTTTTGAAATCCAGTCCCCTAAATGCCTTCTGCCTTAGCTCCTTCTCTGTGTACAGGAAAACAAGGTGGCTGTCTCAGGGCAGGCTTTGAGGTGTGGGCTGGGTATTTTTGCTTACAAAGCAGTGTTTTACCGATCCTTGCAACGAGAAGCTTTTCAACCCATTCATCAGGAATGAATGGACAGGAAAAGTGGGCAGAGCCGTGCGGCAGCCGGGGTCAGACAGCGACTCCGAGGGCATCAGCTCTGGCCATCGGGGGAAACCTGTCCCGTTTGCTGGGACAAGCTCAGTCAAGAGGGTCAATAGAGCTGACTGTCCAAACGGATTATCTGCACGGCATTGTTTGCTGTTATTGTTTTGGGTGGGTGAGGAGAAGGGCAGGAGGGGTGCTGGGAAGGCCAGACCTGGAGTAAATCAGTGTTTACGCTTCCTGAGGGTTTTTTAAAGCAATGCCCTCCCCCTTGGTTCAGGTACGACCCAGACATGTTGATGGCAGCTCTCCTGTTCCGCCTGCTCCTGGGGTCCCTGGGCCGCTCCCACGAGGTGCACTGGACATACAAAGGTAACCAAAAATGGGGCTGGTTTGGGGCTGCTGCTGCTAAAGACGCTCCCTTCTCTTTTGTGCTGCAGAAGCAGCTTGACTGTCCCTTAGTGAAAGATCACAGAGCAACTAATTTATTCCACTTTATTGATGCCTCTGTGTCTTGAAAGTGATTCTCTTCAATGTCACCCCTTTTTACTCCTTTGTGTGGTTAGGACACATTGTCAGGGTTGGCAGCACAACGAGGTTCAAACAATGGAGGAAATCTTTAGAATGTGTTAGAAGAAAAGCTGCCCTTTGGATGATCCTGGAAGGAAAAGCTTTAAATACTGCCTGCTTCTTATTTTATTGTCATATCCCAGGCAGTACAGAGCACTAGGAAGTACTTATTTAGGTATTTATATATTTTTTGTGAAATTTTATCTGAATTTCATTTGTGTCAGGGGGTTGTTTGCAGAGCTCACTGAAGTAAATGTTAATCCTTTTATGATCTTCAGTGGGCTAAGCTGAAACAAAGGATATTGTTGAAGAGTTGCAATACTGCAATTGCTCTCTCCCTAGTTAAAATAGCAAATTGCTGTCAGTTCCTGATCCTAAGGTGAGTCTTCCTGCCTATTGCCCTGATCCTATTCACTCACACTGGCTAAGAAGCCAATTCCACACCTTTGGCAGTTGAGACCCATTTAAATCCCCATTTCYGTATGAACACTGCTCCTCTTGGTGGAGGTTCAGTCTCCAGCAATCATTAAGCTGCTACTGCAATGCAGGTTTCTTACTTTGCAGCACAGTTGTCCTGCAGACACAATAATGTGTATTTTCACTCTGGGGAAGGCAGAGCAACCTTTTATGGCTGCAGCTCCTAGTGTTACAATAATTAGATTGGCATTTCCTGCTGGCAAATGAGGAGAGTTCTGTGACTCCTGACTAACAAGCACTTCTCCCCACGTCCCTGTAACCTCCCTTGCTTCTCCTCCACACAGAAGGAGAGCTGGATGAAGAGCACTGGGGAAAGCACTTCCCAAACTGTGCTGGCAAGCAGCAATCTCCAATCGACATCCAGAGGAGAAAAGTGAGGTACAACCCCCTGCTGCTGCAGCTGGAGCTCAATGGCTACGATGGGCCTCTGCAGGGGGAGGTCAGGATGACCAACAATGGCCACTCTGGTAAGGCTGGGGGGTGTCAGGCTCAGGGCACCGCAGGAACAGATGTTTTGTTTTAGCTATGGAAATGCTATTCACAGACAATGCCTTTTTTCCTGAACTCACCTTACTTTGCCATCTCACTTTGTTCTGCTCTCCGAGGTTTGCAGTTGTCCTCAATCACACAGGAAAGCTCTCCAGAAATACATGCATTAACCAGACAAATAAAAGGCAGTTAGGTTTCTGCAAGGTATTTTCTCTGTTAGACATGAAAAGGGAGTAAAATGCAGCTGGAGCATCCTAGATTGACCCTTTTTTTAGTGTGCTACAAGACAACAGGACTGCAGCAGTGAGTGGTATTTGGGGCACACTGACTCCTCTCTGCATTCAGAAAAATGCATCTTTTGGCCTTGTGCATTAATAAGAAGTGACAGGAATGGAAACCTTTGCATCCCGGGTTTGGTTAGATGTAGGTCACCCAAAGTACAACAGAGAGGAGGATCCCTCCCTCATAGCCAGAAAATTGGTATTTTGGGTCTCAGGAAGGGAAACTGAAGCACAGCGCATGTTAAAAGCCTGACCTTTGACCACACAGTTTCAGGGCAAGGCTTATAATTTAGGAGATCCCAGATTCCCCTGCTGCAATCTGTAATTCATTGTCTAAATAATTCATCAGCTGGTACTGTTGGGATAACGCTTTTGGACTACAGATGAGCAATGAGAGAATTTCCTAATGGCTGCAGTGGAGAGAGGATGAGTGGATTTGGGAAGGTGTTGGGAGCATAAAACTGTTAGCTCTTGAATCCTGCACAACAGCTCTTTCCTCCTCTCTGTAACAAAGAGAGAGAAATGTGGTGTGAGAGCAAGGCAGTGAGTGCTGAGAGACAAACTGCCAGCAGAGGAAGACTGTTGTGATTGTATTTCTGAAAATTTGGTGTCGCCCACACAAACTCAGCGCTCAGCTCGAAGCTCTCGTGTCAGCACTACTGCCCTGCCTGCCTATACATTAATTCTTGCAGGTTTAGCTTTTTTGACTGCATGTGTGTATTTGCCTATTCTTTTGTTAACTTCCCAACAATGATTTTCTGATGTGGGGCAGTTTCCTAAAGCACAAAGACAAACGACTGTTCCTATTCACAGCTCCTGTGAGTCAGGCTGGGTTTTTCTACTGGCTTCAGTGAGATGGGACAGGGCAGCAGAATCTCTCAGGGAAAACACTCAGCAGATCTGAAAGGGACGGGAGAGGGATTTAGCAGGACACTCCTTACAGGCTGTCAGAGCCAAAAACCAAACGTCTCACCCAAGAAACCAGATACGTTTTCTCTGTAGCTGTGTTAGCACCAGGCTAAATCCCACCTAATAAAGCCTGTGTGCAGTAGTGTGAGTCTGTGTGCAGACACACTCACACAGAGAACCTTGAGTTAACAAAGCCTTTTGTATTTGCACCTTCCTTTTTGTTTTAATGGGGATTGGTCCTCCAGCTGGTAGGGAGGACAAGCACAGCTCTGAAAAATTAAAATGTCATCCATGTGTGCATCTTCCTCCAGGAGCAGATTTCTCTCAGAACTGGGACCTCAAGTGTGCCCCTCATTAACTCAGCCTCCTCAGGGAGCAGAGATGGCCAGCCAGGCTGGCTGTGTGTGCTGTCCCTGCAGGCAGGGATGGACAGAGTCCAATCTGCAGAGCAGGAATGCTGGAGAAGGGCTCAGCTGCACTCACACTGCAGAACCCCAGCTGATTCTCCACTGCCTGGCACAGCCAGAGCAAAGCAGGGGTGAGGCACTGCCAGCTCAAAGCAGTCACACTTTCCACTCACGCTCCACGTAGGTGAAAAGTAGAAGCAAACCAGGATATTGCCTTCCCTCATCCTTGCAGCAAATATTTGCTTAGAATATCTTAGAGAAGCCTTAAGCTTGTTACAAACTCAGAACACAATTCCCTGGCTGTGTTTTGTAGAAATTAGAAACCCTAGTGAGGTACTTGAAGTAAATAACCCTCATTATGGAAGGCAGTCAGCAGGGAACTTATGAAAAAGGTAGATTTTTTTATCCTCCCACTCTAGACCCTTTGGGATATTACAAGGAGACATGTTTTCATCTTGTCTGTCTATAAACAGTTCACAAACAAGAGAAACTCCTGAGAAACCCAAACTATGACTAATGAATAATACGGTGTGCTGCATTTTGCAAGGATAGTTGCTAGTTTTTATAACATGCTGGGGGCTTTCATTTAGATGAGGCAATTCTTCATTTTCACTCTAGATTTATTAATATAATATATGATTTGTGGCAGTGAATTAGCAGGAAGACAAAGGGTTTGTGACTACTCCTTGGCAAGGAGAAGAAAAGAGGTTTGTCTCTATAAATCCTTCAATCAATAACACAGTTTTTTCAAACAGGGCTCTCCCAGTATGGCTGGTCCTAGAAAATGCAGAGTCCAGAACACTGGGAGTTATGACAACAGAGTAGGCCACTCACTGTTGGCTTCTATTGCCCTTTTCTTCCTTGGAAAGGAAGCAGTTAACAAATCTGTGCAGAGCCCTGCAAGATGTGCTGTGCTGTGTGAGAGCTGAGCATTAAAGCCTTTCATTAGTGCCTAATGGCAAACCCAGAGCTGCTCAGATGGAGGAGTCTGCACACACAGCTGGTGCCCAGTCATGCTTGTGCCTGGTGTGGTGCACAGGCCTGAGCTCAGGAAACATTTTAAGCACACCCAGCTTTAAACTTCAGTGCTTTCCCTCCCATACTGGGGTCAGTGCCTGCTCMGTTCAGAGGGTGCTGCCTGCACTGTAGGGATCACTACAGGAATGGGCCAGGCTGCACCCACTGTTGGCTCCAATCCTGTTTTTTTCCAGTTCAGATCGATTTGCCACCCACCATGAACATCTCCAGAGGGCTCCCTGGCCTCTACACAGCYGTGGAGATGCACCTGCACTGGGGAGGGCTGGACCTGGAGAGCAGCGGCTCCGAGCACACCATCGATGGGATGAGGTACTTCGCCGAGGTTCGTGCGGGGGCAGGGRCCGCAGGGAGGGGGCACTGAGCCTCTGCCATTGGGAAATGGGAAGTTGCATCCCACAGAGCCCGCAGGAAGTGATGCAGAGGCAAGGGGGAAACCAGGGCTCCCCCAAGTGCGGGTGGTTGCTGCAATGAGAGGGCTGAGCCTGATGGTGCTGGCACAGAAGACTCCAAGAAAGCCATTGCAAGAGCACTCATGTCCTTCAGAGCTGGGGTTGTTTCCCCATTTGTTCATCAGAAACCTGTTAAACCAAAGGCCTGTTTCACCTCGTGTGAGGCACAAGCAGCAGCAGTTGGGTTGGTGACTCTCCCTTCAGTCTGTGCCTCTAAAGCACCCAGAAACCATTCATCACCTCTTGCTAAATGACTGCATTTCTCTCCTGGCAGCTGCACATTGTCCACTACAACTCTGCTGACTACTCAAGCTTTGAAGAAGCCAAAGACAAGCCCCAGGGGCTGGCTGTGCTGGCCTTCCTGTACACGGTAGGTGTGACCCCCAGGCTGCTGGGCAGGGTCCCTATGTGTGCTCAAACCTCAGTCCAGACACAAGCAGCCCCAGAAGCAGTATCATGTATATATATATATAAGAATATCAGGCAGCTGGGGTTTCCCTACTGTACCTCAAAGCTCTGCTTTGCAATTGGGAACACTTGATTTAGTGTGGATTTAAAAGCAGTRAAAAAGAATCCTGTTCACTATTCTACCCAAGATCTCTGTGTACAAACCTGATCATGCCTTGCACTCTCAAGCTTATCAGGAGATCCGTGGTGGTATTTGTTTTCTCTGTCTCCCAATTAATCAATTAGTCCCCTCCAGCTGATTAGCAGTCAGGATTAGAGGACAGGCAGGTCACTCACCTTTTGATCAAGTTTCTGTCCTGTGTTTAGGATGGGCACTTTGAGAACACCTACTATAGTGAATTCATTTCCAAACTGGCAAGAATCAGGTTTGCAGGTAAGAGCTGGGAATGCCTTTCTCTACCCCTGATATTCTCAAACCCTGTACAGACATACTGGGACTGGGGACAGATATTTTCCTGCTGCTCTGCAGGCAGTTCCATGGCAGAGCATCCTCAGCCATGCACAAGGGCCCAGATATCTCTGACTGACAAACCACAGATCCAGAAAGGGCCATTCATTCCTCTCCATCCACTTCTACCAAAGGTCTAATGAGGTAGTGATCTGGGCAGAGGGGTTTGCCAACCCCAGCCCTAAGAGCACTTTCACCTCTCTCTTCACTCCCCACTGATTTCTAACATCATCTCTCTGCTTCCTTTTGAGGTCAATCAACAATGCTCAGTTCTCTGGATGTCCAAGCCATGCTGCCAGAAAACCTCTCACACTTCTACAGGTACCAGGGCTCCCTGACAACCCCCCCCTGCTCCGAGAGTGTGATCTGGACCATCTTCCACTCCCCAATTGTCCTGTCACATACACAGGTAAGTGGTGGCTGTCACCAGCTTTTCTTCCTTCCACACTTCACCTTTCCACACACATTTCCTTTTCTGTCCTCCAGGGATTTTGGGAACAGCCTGATGAGAAGAGCTAATAGGGCATGTCTCATATAGAGCTTTTGGGATAGATTCCTAAGCAACTGGAATTACAGGTGGCTGTGATGCTACATCACAGCAAGGCCAGGCTCTGTAGAGCAGCAGGTGACCCAGGGTCTGGTGACTGATAACAAAACTGTGCTCAGTTAAGTTCAGCCACCCTGAAGCACCATAAAAAGGAAGAGATCAGTCAGAATTAACAAGGCAAAAACTACTGCAAGAGAGTCCCCCCAAAAAAAGCCAAAAAAGAGCCATTCATAACATTAAAATAATTACAGAATAATTGGCACATTTTACAGGGTATTTCAGGGTTTTTCCTTGTCTAGACTTACATTCAAAGTAATGCTTTTAAGTTAATAAATAATAAAGAAGCATCAGAAACATTTTCTTCTAGGAGAAGAACAAGATAAAACTGAGACTACAGTAGTGAGGGATCACAGTGTGCTCCCTTTGTAAAAGAAATACTCATTTTGACAGGGGAAGGCTGGAAGGCAGTTGTGAGACAGGTACAGAATAGCAGCAAAATCTCCATCCAGGCATATCATCAGGCAGGTGTTCAAAACTCCCCCCAGGCAAAATGCCTTTACCATGCATTAGCTGATAAGAGCCCTCAGCTCCGTTCCTTCCCCTGCTAATCCTCAGCAAGGGACGCTGAGGGTTCCTCTCTAACGAGTTGTTGGGTTGAATCGTGAGCTGCAGGAGCTGCACTGCACTCCCAGGCAGAGCTGCTGTCCCCTCTGCCCTCTGAACTGTCCCTGTCTCCTCCCAGATCCAGCTCCTGGAGAACTCCTTGCTGGACTGGCACAACCGCACCCTGCGCAACGACTACCGGCACGGGCAGCCCCTGCACGGCCGCGTGGTGGAGGCCTCCTTCCCAGCCCACCCAGCCCAGGGTAAGGCCAGCAGGGCCCAGCCCACCTGGGCAGGGGAAAAACCCACGGGGACGGTGTTAGACTGCAAATCACTCCAGTGGGATGTGCTGGAATTCCCTTTCCCAGGAGCGGCAGTGTCCCTGCTCAGGTGGAGGTGTCCCATGTGCCTCCTGCCAGCACCCCTTGCTTTAAGGTGCGTGCCAGCCCTGCCCTTTGGCTGTCACACGCCTCCAAGGTACCTGGTGCTGCATGGCACCACGTAAGGGCCCTCAGCCCAGGTGTGTCTGCAGCCAGGTGGGTGAGGTGCATGGACCATGTGGGAACATCTYTGGCAGGGCTGAGCAGTCAGGCACCACGCAGATGCTGCATTTTAAAACAAAGGTTTTGCTCAAAGTAGAAAATCTACCACATGTAGGTCCCAGCCTTGTGTAAATTCAGCTGTCTGATTGCTCCAGCACAGTGTCATCCAGAGGAATTCACCCTCAGGCTGGATCAAATCCAGATGCAGCTCCAAGACTTGAAGACAGAGTTGCTGAATGGAGTGAGCCACGCAGGTAAGAAATGCAGATTGAGTCCACCTTACCTTGAGAGGATGAAGAGCCCATCCCTGCTGACCTTGGTGGCCTAAATCATGGACAGGCTTGGTACTGACACACACAGGTAGAATTTTGTCCCATATCTGGGCCTGCTGATGGAAATCCTTCATCTACAGCATCACTAAGGCCAGCCCTAACCCAGCTACTCCCACAGCAACTGCAGCTTTCTCCTGCCACATGAGAGCACATTTTTACAGATGGTGAACAATTTAAGGTCACAGTTCCCCCRCCATAAATAATCAGCACCTCTATTTTACACAAGATAAGAGGAGGAAGGAGGGGGAAAAAGCAATTTTCCCCAACAGTTGGGTGGGGGAGCTCAGCTCAACTCAGTTTTTCATCATTTCAAGCCCCTTCCCTGATGGCACAACACACACCAASCAGTAATGTGGCTCAGGAAATCTCAGACWACACAGCCCTACAAGTTCCTGCGGGTGTATTCTCCAGGATTTGGGGTYATTTATAGGCACAGCAGGAAATGTAACTSCTGGCTTTTTGGTTGTTTCAGGTATGAAATCCAGCACTTTTCCAGCTTTCTACTTCCCTGCGGAAAACATTGAGAGCTTTGTGGAGGTTCATCCCCTCCGTGCTGTGTCTCTCCAAGCCTTCACCCTGTGTTTCTGGAGCAGAGCCCAGCCCACTGGCAGCCAGACCATCCTGTCCTACTCCACCCAGGAGAGGGACCACGAGCTGGTGGTGACCGTGGGCACAGAGCTGGGGCTGTGGATAGGAGGCCACTTCCTCAGCTTCCCCCTGCAGCACCAGGCACAGGAGTGGCTGCACCACTGCRTGGCTTGGGCCTCCCAGTCAGGAATGGCAAATCTCTGGCTCAATGGAGCAGCTGGCAGAGCACTGAGTATCCAGAGGGGCTATGTGAGCCAGGCTGGGGGGACRCTCGTCCTTGGCAAAGACAGGGACACTCTGCTTGGGACGTTCTCCAATGGCTTTGCAGGGTGGCTGACCCAGGTGAACCTGTGGAGCCGAGTGCTCAGCCCTGCAGAGGTGCGGGCGCTGGCGCTGTGCAAACCAGGGCGGCTCCAGGGGGATGTCATAGCCTGGGGGGAAACTCCCATGGCCCTCCTTGGGGGGGTGCTTCTGGAGCCTGACACCAGCTGCCAGTGATCCCAACTTCTGTTTTCTTAAAGTAGCAGGAGAATCCGAACTGCTTTTTGGGGAAACTGAGAAAAACTGAGCGTATTTGCTTGTTTCTCCTCCTGCTCTGTATAGGCTCACTGTGCACCTGCAGAGTGTTTTTCCATGGGAGCAAAGCTTCCATCAGTGAGATAGAGGCAAAGAACTGCAGAACTTGGCACAGTCCAGCACCTTGGGTTGTTACATCCCTCCCAGGGGTTTGGTTTAGACCCCCATACACAGATCTTCCTTCATGCCGAAGAGCTGCTCTGTCTGGTCAAAGGAGCCACTTTCTCAAATAAAATTTCTCTCCCATCCTTCACCCAGTCTCAGTTTCTCACCATCTTCCCTACATGTGTCCTTCCTTCTGTTTGTCACCACCGACTCACCACCCCTTCCCTTGCAGCTGTATCACACAGGAAAGGGGATGTAAAGCCCTGGCAGGGCAGGTCAGAGGACAGGTCCTGTGCAATCCTTGTGCCTTGACCAGAGGCACGACTTCACCTTCTTTTCTGTAGTGGAGGTAGAGATGGAGCACAAAACAGCTTCTTTTTCAACACATATATCACAAATTTGAGGGCAGGTATAAAACTAATTTTCTGAAGTTAATCACTCTCCATCAACAACACAAAATCCAAGCCAGGCTTGGAAAGCACAATTGTGCTTTTTTCAAAACAGAGGACAGCACCCACATATAACAAATTAAATTTAATTTCTCCATGCTGGACCCTCAAACACACAAGTGACAGTTCCTCAGGGGAATTTAGTGCACTCTTTGCACACGACTGACCCAGCCCCAGCCCAGGGGCTGGCTTGTGTCCCACGAGATGTGTCAGTCATGACACCAGGGACATAAATCACGTCGTGACATCGGCTGCTTGGTCACAGAACTGAGCTGGCTGAGGACATTTCCCTTTCCTTGTGACAAGAGGTGGACTTGGCAGCATTAGGTTTGCAGCTGGATTTGATGTTAAAGGTCTTTTCCAGCCTTAGCAATTCTATGATTCTCAGATCAGCATCAAAGGAGGAATCAATGTATTTGTTTTCCTGCTGAACAGATCCTCAGGAATGTCTGTGCCAGGCCAAACATGGCTGGGTCACAGCTCACTGCTGGAGATCCCTTTCCTCTCTGCCTGGCTGCCTAGGACAGGGTGGGAATCTCTGAGCTCTTCTTTGTTTTCCTGAATCTCCACTTTGTTCCTCTTGGCCATGATCCTGTTGATTTCCATGAAGGTTTTGTTCTTGGTCTCGGGGACGATGAAGAAGATGTACAGCAGGGTGCCCAGGCAGATGCCACCGAAGATGAGGAAGCTGTAGGGCCCCAACCCCTCCTAGGGCAATGACAGGAGAGAGCAGGGATCAGGCAACATTCCAGGAAGGAGTTAGGTGCTTTGGACATGCTGAACCCTGCACTGGCTACAGAAAATGCAGCCATAGTGAGATGAGCATATTTTAAGTTGAATGACTTGACGTTGGGGTGGTTCTAGATTCTGTCTGCTCACACCAGCACCATAGGTTTACTGGAACACCCTGGAATTACTGGAATGGAGGGTGAGGGTCTGCTCCATAAATCAAACTAAACTCAGCAGCTCCCTTTGCACAGGTTAAAGTCAGGGACTGCAGCAGTTTATGGGACACTGCTCCTGGGGTCAGTTTGAACTGGGCACCCAGGTTCCAAAAGCTAAATTTGTCTCCCTAAGACACGTCCTGCAGTGGAAGATGGGGAATTTGCCATCTTTTCCATGCTCCTGAGTTCAGGATGAGACATTCACCTGGCAGAATAACTGCTTTATTTTAAAGCTTGTGCAACAGCCAGGTGTGATGAGAAAATGCTGATGAACATCAGTTTCTTGCCCTTAACATAATCCTACATACAGGAGCTGGGAACCAAGAAATGAATTTACAGCTCTTAAAAGCCTCTCTGTAAGAACACAGGGGTGAAGAGACTGATTTTCAGCTGAAATTTTGCCCTGCTGTGTGGTTCTTACCTCCATGTAGAGGAACACCTGCCCCACGGTGAAGTTGCTCAGCCAGTGCACAGAACCCCCCACCATGAACGCTGCAGGGCGGGACGACTGCAGGAACATCTCCGTGATCATCACAGAAGGAACGGGACCTGCAAGGGAGCTGCATATATGGAGATCCCAAAGGCACTCGCCTCGCTCTGAATTCCTAATTATACTGCTCATTTCAGTGGTAGATGATGGTTTCTAACTACCAGTGTTTAGAAGCACCCAAAAAATCAAATAAGGATTAAATTCAAAGAAAAAAACGGGGCAATTAAATACTTTCATGGGGTGTGGCCACAAAGAGATGAGATTCAGCCTCCATGGATGAGCTCCACAAAGGTTTTGGCTTGAAACTGAACATAATACTTGGCTTTACCTGGCTTGTGGAGCAGACTGGGCAGGCTGTGGGTACTTACTGGGCCCAGTGGCGTGTCCAATGATGTAGAGAATGACACAGGCTATGCTGAGGTAGGACATCCAGGAGATAGTGGTCTGCAAGGATTGAATCACAGGTTAGATGTGGTTCCTGTCTGAACATCACCAACACATCCAAGGCACTATTCACAGTAAGATTTGAAGGCATTCTAAAGGCAGTGTCACCCTCCAATGCCAGATATGTCCATAATTAGACACAAAAACCATAGCCTGGGTATGATCCTTGTTGCCAAAGGGATGCAACAGGTACTATGAACATGTCATACTGGAAGAATATTCCGAGAAGCAGGATCACAGCTCTTCCTGGCTTTCCTTTGGGTAGATATACAAGTACAGAGACCTTTCACACTGTCCCCTCTTCCCCAGGGTGTAGAAGCATCCTCCTCAGAATATTCCAATGGCCTGTTCCCCGCAAAGTCCAGAAATCATGGGTGGGATCCCCCGAGCCGTTCGTACTCACCTGGAGGTTGAGGGCCACAGTTAGCACTACACAGGAGGTAGTGCACAGCACAAAGCCAGCCAGGAGGAGCATCCTCCTCCCCAGAGATTCCACAATGAAAACCTGGAAGACACAGGAGATAAGGAGACCTGGGGCTCAGCACTCGTGGCAGATGTTTTCAACCAAGGGACACCTCAGGGCATCTGTCATGGAAAGCATCTCCCAGTCTGGTGGAAGGGGTTGGGATCATTAAGGTCCCTTCCAGCCCAAACCATTCTGTGGCTGTAGGATTCTACGAGCACAACCTAATTTAAACAGGGACAGGGGAGACCACACAAGTCAGAGCTCAGAGCCCCAACAGAAACTTACAGCAAGTAAAGTCATGACGACGTTGATGGCGCCTATGGACACAGTGACGTACTGAATGCTGCCGCTGTCCACTCCTGCCGACTCGAAGATTCTGTCTGCGTAGTAGAAGACCTGCAGCAGAACCACAGCTGTGTTCATACAGGGCCAGAGGCAGAACATGGCAATCCCATTTTGGCTGCTTCAAATGCTGACACCAGTGCACAGAAGCCTGAGGACGGAATTCTTCCATTTCTGGAGACACTGGTGTTTGGATCTGGGCACGAGGACCTTACTCCAAAGACACTCAAATTATCCTTAACAGGACAACGGCTTGGATTTGGTACTGGCCGGGGTCAACCCACCCCAATGTGACACTGGGTGTGTCCTGGATGAAGGGGCACTCCTGTGTCCCAGGTGTTCTCTCCTGTGTCTGCCCCCATCACCCCCTCTGAAGTCCCATCCCTCTGTTTGTACCACCCTGGCCTCTCCCACTCACCCCATTGATCCCCGAGAGCTGCTGGCCCATCATCATGATGATGATGGAGATGAGCTGCCACCTCAGGCCCCTGTAGGTGAACAGGCTGAGCACAGAGAACTGCCCTTCTTCCTTCTCTGACCGGTGCTCTTGGAACATTTCTTCTATCTCATCATCCACGTCCTCAGAGCCCCTCAGCCTCTGCAGAGCTGGTGGGRAGAGGACAGTGAGTTATGAGCCCCCAGGTTTACAGAGAGCTCTCCTGCTTCAAACCAAGGCAGAACAATGTGTAGTCCTGGGCAGCAGTGCTTCCATGGTGGGAACCTAGGGATCCACATGTGCAGGGAAAGGAGCAATGTTGGAAAAATTCCACCCACCAGCAACACATCAGTGGAGAATTTCACACTTGCTTGCTGTCAGCCATGTCCCACAGTCAGACCAATCCCATCCCATCCCATCCCACCTCYCCTTCCACRAAAGGATGGGAATGTACCTTTCCGTGCCTGCTCTTCATTGCCCTTTTGTATCAGCAGGTATCTGGGACTCTCGGGGAAAAAGGGCAATATAAGGAGCTGAATCAGTGATGGGATCCCAGTGAGCCCCAGCAGCACAGGCCACCCTGCAGCAGGGAGACAAGACACCAGCTGAGAGAAATCCTCCCTTTGTGGAGCCCACAGAAAAGTCCTGAGCCAGAGCTTTACCTTCAGCATTCCCAAGGATCTTGTTGAGACCGAGGACCTGAGCTGCGAGGATCCCAACGGTGATGAAGAGCTGTGGGAGTATCCCAATAGCACCTCTCAGGTTTTTGGGGGACATTTCTCCAAGGAACATGGGAACCACATTGGAAGCCAGGCCTGGCAGTTAAGAGAACAATGTTAGACATGCAGCTCARCCTTCAGCAGGATGCTGTTTTCCCATGGGGAACCAAAGAGATCCCTGTTGAACTACAGTACATGTAGAGACTTCCCAGTCAAACCCTTCTGCTTTGAGTGTCTGGATTATCAACTGCTGGGCAGCAAAGCACTTTTGGACTCTGACAGGGTTAGCAGTAGCCTGTCTTGCCTACAGAGCCAGCAGATGATTTTGGGGCTCTCAGTGTTCATCCTCCTAAAAGCTTTCTCCCAGCAGGGTCTGCCAGGAACAGCACAAGACACACAAAGGAAAATTGTGCTGTTTCAGGTTTGGAAACAAACTCCAAGTGTAAGGGAGGAATTTTTGCTTCCTCCAAAACAAGAAGAGAAATCAGTATCCAAACAGGCTGATGTGAAGGTGGAAGGAAATTATTTTGTGTTGGCTTTTAAAAACTCACTGCTCAGTAATGCTTTGCAGGGAGTTTTGCTGGTCTGAGATGTCTGCAGGTGGCTTGCTGGAACAGATATTTATACTCTAATAAGGACACCAAGGACACAGGTTATTTTTAGGAACAYTCTAGGGCTGCCCAAAATGACCCCAGCGAGCTGCCAGCTCCTGTGCTTACGCTGTTAATCCTGGCAACCCCCAAACTCCTGGAATCGAATGACCACAGGAGTCTCTCATCTGACATTTCTAGAGTTCCTAGGCTTCAGGAGCTGGGCGTTACAAAGGTGATCAGACTGGTGTTTGAAAGCTAAAAGGCAGGGAAATAAGTGCCACCAGTGCCTGATGGTGACACTGGGATCCTCCTGGAGGGAGACACTTGGATCCTCCTCAGGCACAACACCCACAGTTCAAGTGAGGCCAGCCTGAGATGGACAAGCCAGGGCAGCCAGGCCAGATTGTTCTGTCAGTTATAAATAACTGGAAAGAGGGATCACACTTAACAAGACCCTTAGCCTTTATTCCAAGCTCCAATGCTGAGAGCAGCTGCCAGGTTTAAGAGAGTCAAAAGCCAAAATAAAGCCATTGGACTAAAAAAAAAAAAGGAAAACAAGAAACTGGCCTGGAAAAGCAACTTGATCTGTAGCATGCAGCAATTTACTGGTGAGCTAAGGCAGGAAATTTGTCTTTACAGGATATCCGAACTCATTAACAAACCATGCAGCGTGCCAGCCTGGCCAGCCCAAAGCCAATTAATTGAGCCTAAATGCTCTTAGGACCCTTACAGACCTGGCTGTGCCCAGGGTACCCAGCATGGTTCTGTTTGTTCCCTGTTACTGCAGCTCCAGTAAAGCCACTTACACCAGCAATACACATATATCCTTGGCTTTCTTCTGTCTTTGCAGTAAATCCAGGGGCTCTGAGCCCTTTGCTCTCTCTTTTAACATTTCTTTTCTCCTGCAGGAAGAACAGTCAGTTCCAGGACTGGATTATTGGATCTGGCATTGACTCCAATGATTTTGATGGATTATTCTGGTTATGTTAAAAAGGAAAAAAGTAGACTATCTGCTTTAAGTCGTCTGGGAAAACAGATTCTCCTCCGCAGGTTTGCTGGCTGTGGGAGCTGCACTGCCCAGCAGATGTTTATTGCCGCATTTACAGACACAGGTCCCCTCCCTACAGCTTAAATTCCAGCCCCAGGCCATTATCTCCCAAAGATCTTTAGTCCTTCTGCACCATGCAGATGACCACTGCTGAAGCACAGCCTTGTCATGCAGATTCTAAAGTGTGCTGCCTGTGAAAGCATCTGATGAGAGAATAAAACACCTTTACAGAGCCGAGGAAATGTTTACTGCTCTCCCTTTACCRTCCACTTACCAGCAAATATTCCCATGATAACACGAGAAACGATGATTACTTCATAGGTTTTTGCTAGCTCTGAGGTTCCCATAAGGACTGCAGCAACGATGGAAAAGAGGTTATTTATCAGCAAAGTGCCCTTTCTGCAAAGTAACAGGAGAGGAGACAGATTCAGTTTGGTTTTTCTATGGTAGTTGCAGATAGATCCCCTCGGTGTAATACTGTCCAAAACTCAAACGAATCATCATCCCAAAGAGTGATCAAAGAGAAACCAGCAATTGTCACATTTTTCCTGAAGGCTTCCAGAAAGAAGCGAAGTTTCTCAGGAAACCTGAGCAGCAGAAGCTGGGCCTGATCTGGGATCCCAGGACTTTCCCTACTGCTCTGCCTGGCTCAGTGCTCAGCACACAGCCTGGCCTTGGCCACACTAGAGCCATAAAAATTCCCCTACACTTGGGAGACWACTCTTGTTGCTCAGCCCAGCAATTCACCCTCGTCCCACCTGCTTTACCCTCGAGGTGTGTGTGGGAATTTCGTGCTCCTGAAGGGCTGGGCAAGGCAGAGTCACCACGAGATGAGTCTGATCTGATCCCAGCAAAGCGTRGAGCAGGATCTCACACACGCCTCTCACGTACCGGCCACAGTTGTTGACCATGGGCCACACCAGGAGGGACCCAAAGAAGCCACCCAGAGGGAACATGGACACGGTAAAAGACCAGAGCATTGTCTGGAAGCTACTGTCCATGGGCACTCCATGCCTGTCCAGGTAGGTTCGGTTGTAAAATTCTTGCATGTACTGGAATGAAATACAAAGCATGTTTAGAACAATTTTCATGCTGTAAAAGCTAGATAACAAATGCCATAAAGCTCTAAACAACTGTCTTGATAAAGAACCAGAATGGGTGAGCTGGGAGATGAATGCAAGACAGGGATGGAGAAGCCTGGGGCGCACAACTGTTYCTACAGGCTGTCCTGCCCTATAGGATGTGCCTGGTTTCCAGAGGGGGAGCACCTCATAGCTCATCCCTCCCAGGCACACAGAGAGGACAAGCCCCTGCCCACAAACACCCACCAGGTGCTGGTACATCCCTGCCCTGTTCTAAACCTGCTCCCAAGCCACGGCCACTCCTCAGCCCAACCCACCGGGGCAGGAGAGTTGATCACAGACACGTTGTAGCCGTACTGGAAGGAGGATCCAAATGCAGATACCAGTGATACCAGGGCAAGGGAAAGTGTCATTTTCTGTAGAGGCAAAGAAGAAACACAAACACCACTTTAGAAGTGGGTCTGACTTTTAGGCATTTAGTAACATTCAATAAAAATAAAGAAACACCCTAAGTCTTGCTTTCTGTGTTTTTCCTTTCAGTTTACTGTATATAAAAGCCCAATGGGTTGTTTTCATTACAACTCATTTTGTTCTGGTGATATGCACACAGTCATTACAGTAATTTATCTGTGCTTTCCTGGTATTGATGAATCATCGGGGTGATTAATTTTTTTTCAAGTTATCATTCTTAAAACACCACCCTGCAGGGAAAAACGTTGTATGCAATTACTCTTCTTCCAACTTGCAAATTGGATGGTGAAATAACACAGGATATTGGCACAGGAAAGCTTTAAAAAGAAGTTATTTTTGCATCATCAAGTGGCAAAATCCCTTTCCTGTTCATTTTTTCTTCCTCCTGCATTTTGGGACAGAGCTATTTATGGATCTAATTGATTGCCATTGAAGCCAATTAGAACTTACCCAAGCAGCTCACTGAGGGCTGGTTGAGGGGCACAAGAGCTGCACTTTGCAGTCAAACAGAAGAGGGAATTGCCATCTGGAGCGGGATCTAACACCCTGTTGTGGGTACACATTCCCCAGGGTTACCAACAACTCGCTTTTCCCGACAGTTTAGCTGCTGCTCTGCCCCCAGGCTGTGTTGACAGAGCTGGGTTTTCTATTTGGTTGGGTTTTATAGCTCACTAATACATCTCATTGCTGCTACGTCAATAAAGTCATTTTTCATTTTCATTTCATTTTTTGCCACCATCACCAGCCTTAATGTCTGCAAGGTTTTCCATCCCAACACTCGGCCCAGTTCCCACATGAAGGCTCTGTCATTCCCCTAATTGAACATTTGTCCAAATAGCTGCTGGTGCTTCTTTCTATTCGTCAGAACCTCTGGCAGTTCAGCTCCAGGGAYCTGCAGAGTTTAAGGCATTTCCGGAGATCAAAATTCAAGTTGATCTCAGACAAAGGATCAGGAGGAAGCTGAGGCTTCCAGGTCCATTTTTTGGGAGTAGAGTGCTGACGTTCTTGCATTGGTGATGAAAAGCAGCTGCCTTGCTGTCATTAGCCAAATCCCAGAAGCTCAAAATAGCCACCAGTGTTAATTATTGACATCCAGCTCTTTTAGGAAAACCTCTGGCATCCCCGAGCAGTACATTGTGCATGACTCCACAAACACTGCTGGGGAAGGCAGCCCCACCCAGAAGCATCTGCAGCCTAAAACTGATTAGAAAATGGGAAAGAAAACTCAGAGAAGGAGAAAGTCACACAGAAATTGCAGAGTGGGTGAGCTGGAGACAGAGAAAAAATCGCGAGACTCAAAGCAACACTGAGCTGCAGACAGACACAAACTGGGTCCTAGAGTATGCACATCTCTGCTCTCCCTGTGGGTATCTTACCCAAGAGATCATGCTCTTCTCCTCTCTTTACAGGCACCCACAGATCTCCAATAGCTTACTCTGTGTCTCTATGGGAGACTCAAGTTGGAGGTAGACATTCAGCATACTCACCCCCTTGGTACCTTCATTGCCTTCAGACCTCTCCTGCTTCTTTCCTTTCAGCTTCATTTTGGCGTTTGAATCACAGATGCTGAGCACAGGTTCTCACAGCCAAAACACCCACGGCAGGGGCTGGAAATGCCCTGCACAGAAAAACCCCTTCGGTGACTTTCCCAAAAACATCCAATCAACGACAGGCTCTACCAGCTGGAGAAAGGCACTGGAGGCTGATCAATCCCTTCCTCTGCATGACTCTCCCAAGTCTTCACTTTCTTTTTCTTTCAAGTCTGCTGCCACTGGGTCAGATGTTCTTTTACCAATCCTGTCTCAAACAGAGGTGCTGCCCGGTTACAGGGGGCATAGGCTCATCTCTCCAACGAGAAGGGGCAGACTCATCATTCAAGTTGCTAAAATGAGCTGATTTCCCCCTGATATCTCCACTCGGACAAGGTGAGTCTACAGAGCTGCTGTTMCTTCACTCTGCAGCTCCTGGGCAGCTGTGGATGGTACAGCTGGAGATGTGGCCCAGCAACTGCAGCGTTCAGGGAACACGGAGAGCAGCCCTGGCAACAGAGAGGATGTTTGCTATGTGCCACAGCAATAAAACTGAGTCCCATTAACCCTCCTGCAGCCACAAATTGCACATCTGCCCCTGGACTGAAATGCTGTTTGTTGTCCTACCTTGCACAGACCAGCTGGCTCAGGCACTTCTGCAGGAAAACAGATGCATCCTCCCAGAGCTGCAGCTTTGACAGTGCACAGCACACGCAGTGTCTCCACCAAAGCACTTGAGTTCCTTTCCCTCTATATGCAAGCGGTTCCCCACGTGCTGCTGGCTTAGTATTAACCTCCTCTTTTATGGAGTTGCGTTGAACAGCCCAGAACCTGGTTAATAGTCCACTACAAGTCCTAGAGTTTATCAGAGAAATGCAAAGTTCACGTCACAAAGTTCACAAACATCACCAGCAGCTGGAACCAAACCTCCTGTTTATTGGTCAATCTATCTTTAACAGTCAGCTTTACAAAACACACCCTCTTGGGCAACAGCTTTTCCACATGTCCTGCATGCATTCACGTGTCCAGCCCGGCTGGCTGCAGCCTCCCTTCCTCCACGTGGGAGCATCCAGCTCTAAATTAGGAACTGAGCTCTGCTGCTCTCAGCGTAGTGGAATTTAGTCCTCAGACTGCTTGGCATTTCTCTTTTATTGCATTTGTTGTAAGCGAACAACCTTCACTTTCAAGCGAACACTGATCCCAGGGGTATCTTGGTGGGGATCTGTAACGCCCTGATCACTCAAACCGAGTAGGGCCGAACCAAGATGCTTTTTCTCTGGGTAGGTGTAAAGAGAAAATTCAACCAAAATTTCCCAAGAGGTAAAAAACACACAAAAGTTTACCGGCAGAACTATAGAAAATTAAGGAACATTGGCAAAAGAGTAAATGGCACACAACATCACTTAATCCAGCATAAACTTAGTTCATCAAACATAGAAAACCTTATATCCCATTCATGAGAAGAAAGTTAGAAAAAGGAAGAAGAAAGGGAGGAAAACAGAAAGATACGAAAGACATAGAAAAACAGGCATAGCTACCAACTCCTGGGTTGCAGCAATGTTTACTCCACGGTGGAGGTAGGTGAAAGAGGAAGGTACCCACGTGGTGGGGCTTCCTAAAACCCTGACCCCATCCCTTGGCCTGCCTCCCAGCTGGGACCTCCCGTGCCTCGGCCACTCAGGGCTGGGTAAGGTGACACCAAGCTCTGTTTCCACTGTCCCTCGATGGACAGGCACAGCAGGGCTGGGGGGGATATGGGGTCAGGGCACTGCTCCACCAAAGCAGGGCCTGACCCACCCCCTTCCACACCCCAAGCTCTCTAAGATGTCTCGAAACAGACCATTATTTGCTGTCTCGAAACAGACAATTATTTGACAGGATCACACCTTGAGAACACTCCTGTGTTACAGCTCACTCAGCAACCAGTGCTGTCCTCACCTTTACAGATCTTCAGCCGAGGGGGAAAACTCTGCCCCAGAGGTGGGGAAACTGCAAAGAGGACAAATTTCTTTCATGGAATTCCAGTTCTTTAAAGACAGTATAATTCTTCTGGGAGCTCTTGGCAGAACGGCAGCTGCTCTGACACTCAGTAATTACAGAGAACTCTCTATCATGGTCTTTAAACTCTGTTCCTGAACTTGAAGAAATAATCTTGAAACACACAAAAATCAAAGAGAACACATATGTTTGTTATCAAAAACCCTTCATCAGAGTAAATATTTGCTGATGGCAGCAGAACAGCTTGAATATTTTCCAAACACAGCAAGAATCTGGTAACAACATCTGTAAGGTAGTAATTGGCACTGGGGTTATCTTGGAAGGGGTCGATGAAGGGAGACAGGATAGTGAATCAACTWCTTGCATATTCAAAACAATTGCAGGGGTCACCTTCAGCAGCTGGGATCCTGTTGAACTTGGGCAAAGGACAGAGCCAGAGACAAGCAAAGAGCCAACCAACTTTACAGGCTTTTACAAGCACATTAAGCTTCTTACATGTGCTCTTCACCCCGGAGTGTGTKTGCCTGAAGATTTTAGCTCAGTTCTGTATCTCCTCTCCTCTGCACTTGCCCAGCTTGAGGTAAGAGTTCTCCTATACATGTGCAGGGATTTATTGATACTCAGCCCAATTGTCTGTGCTCAGAGCTGGGTCCTATGAAACCCTGGTATCTTTGGGGGGGAAAAAAATTAAGAGGGGAAGCTGAGTTTCCAGGACAGTAAATCTGCCGGAGAATGTTAGTGGTGAGCTCTAAATAGTGCTGTTTAGAGCCCGAGCTGGCAGCCAGCCATCTGCAGAGTGCTCATTGCAACGCCTGCCATGAGGAGACATCCCAGAGAATATGTCCAAGAGTAGCATCAGCAGCTTTTCACCTGCATTTTGGGAAGGAATTGCATGTTCAGGCAAGGCTAATTCAACATCATATGCAGTCCTGAGCCCCTGAGCTACAAGGGACCTTGAGGTGAAACAAGGATTTAAGAAATAAATTATCTGCCTGAAAATAAGTCATGTACAGACACTGCTTTCTCAGCTGTATAAATGGGTTCCAATCAAGTAAGGAAGAGGTAGACAAGGCAGTCTGATCCCCCAGCAATAGGAAAGGGGATAGATCAGTGAGGATTCTGCAGGGAACAGCAGCAGACCTGGGGCTCTGGAACCAAAAACCAAACAAGTCTCTATTTTCGCTGCACAAAGACAAGGCTGGGCAGTCTCCTGGTAAAGAAACAAAACTTTATTTTGTAAAAGTCGGAGAAAATATTTAAAAAACAAGCAAATGAGGAGCTGTGAATAAGGTAAAACATTATCTCCGAACAGCAAACAATGCCCCATCCCCTCCCCAGTCTGATGTAACACTCCCAAAGCACAAAGCACAGCACCTCTGGAGCTCAGAGCCAGGCACTGTCCCTGCTGGAGCCTGGGGGGCACATCCCGACATCCCTGAGCACGGAGGGAGCCTGCACAGCTCCGATTTCCTCAGGAGACAACCCCCAAGCTGCCACCACAGACCCTGATGGTGACGGCCCCTCAGCACCACGGAGGGGAATAACCCACCCATCGGAACCACCCATCGGAACCACAACCCAAAGGTGTTTGCACATCGCTGTCCACGCCCAGGTGCACAACAGGAGCCAGCCTGGAGCTGCGGGAGGGCTCGCACACCACGACCGGAATCCACGCCCGGGACAGTCCCCCTTGAGCTGGAACAAACCACCCATCGGAACCACCCATCGGGGGCACAACCCAAACGTGTTTGCACATTGTTGCCCACGCCCAGGTGCAGAACAGGAGCCAGCCTGGGGCTGCGGGAGGGCTCGCACACCAAGATCGGAATCCATGCCCGGGACAGTCCCCCCGAGCTGAAGCTTTCCTGGCACCGCGGCGTTTGTTCGCCTCAGAACTCAGCACGCGTTTGCCTGGTCAGGCAGGAGAGCAAAACCCCAAACCAGTTCTGAAATTTGCAGTGGAGGGCGAGGGGAAGGAGGGGAGAAAACCAGGAAATGGGAGTACAGCCAGTCTCTTCCACAGGGTCCCGGGCGAAGTTGCAGACAAAGGCTCCGGTGTGTGAGTGAGGAGCGGGACCGTTCCACGTGCTCGGCTCTCCAGCGGCGCTTTCCCCGGGCTTTAGCTCCCTCTGTGGGACTGTGGCATCAGCCCGCACCTGCACAGAGCACAGCACAGCCACACTCAGGGGCTGGGCACCACCCTGCGCCGTCTGTCCCGGGCCGGGAGAACAGGCTGGCTGCAGCCCGCGGATCCTCACGGATGTCACCCTGCAGCAGCCGGACCGGGCGCGAGGGACCCATCCCAAAGCACAGCCTGGCACCCCGACCTCAGCCGCCTCCAGGAACATCCCAGCTAAAATCCCCCAGTCCGTGCCAGGCAGGGAAAGAGTCAGGGACACCTCCAGAGGCAGCTGAGGCACCTGCACCACTCACACCCGGGCCGGGGCAGGGGGGCGCCTGCAGCAGCAGCCAGCACTTCCCACCCCACCTTCCCTGTGACGCCTCCTCTGTTCCTCAGCTGCCCTCAGCTGCAGTGTTAGGAACCACAGACKTTTCTCTGTTTTTCTCATGAGGCTGTCCGAGATGCCCCAGACTTTCCCCTCGTGTCAGCGCGGGTGCTGCAGCCCAGAGCTGGTGTTTACAACCCAGCACTTCCCTGAACCCCTGGGGCTGCAAACGCAACTCTGGCACATTCCTCCAAAAGCATTTCTCAGAGCTCTGTAATGGAAAAGGGCAAACTGAGAACACGGAATCTGTTTTGATTAGTTTTTGTGTTGGTTTTTTGGGTGTTTTGTTTTCCCTTAAGCCAAGTCAGTGACAATTTTAGTTTCTCTCCTTAGAGCTGGCTCCAAAATAACTGAACACAGCATAATACGAAGCCTCATAAAATTTAAAATTTTCTATCCTACCTTTCTGCAAGAAGTTTAACACAGCTCCTCTTTCCAAGCCTTGTGGGATTCACAAGAGGTTGAGCTATCAAGGTTGCTATTTAGCTTTTAGAATTTTAAAAAAGCCTTTTGAAAGGAGAAAAAACCCTCTTGAAGTCATCTATGGCAAAGATAAGATGCTTCCATCTACCTTTCAAAGACTCCTGGGATGCTGAAGAGCAGAGCCCTCCTACAGCCCTGTGAAATGGGCTCATGAGCTCTTGAGGGCTCCCCGTGTTTACACAGCCTGCACACAATAGGGGTTACATATACTAATATAATTATAAAGTTAATGCCAAGGCTTCAGGAAATAAGAGGACTCACCCCTGCCTACAGTCCCCTAGGACTCTGCACCATGTCACTGTTCTGCTTGCTGTAAACATGACTAAAAGGAGCCAATAAAGCAGCCTCGGAACAGCCAGCAGCCTGGAGCAGCGGAGTCTGACAGCTTCCCTCCCTCCCAGACAGCTCACGAGGCTCCTGTTCTCTTTGCAAAAACCCATTCTACGAATTAAAAATGTCAACTGATTACAAATAAAAAGTCCTTTGTATTTTGGGGCTGTGTGGTCTGGGAGGAGAAGAAACTGGTGTGTGCAGAGGTCAGCTCGGAGCCCTGCCATTCCCAACAGAGTTTTCTTTCCAGGAGTCTGATCCCCTGCCATGCCCCATGGCCCACACAGGCATCCTGCCTTCCAGACTCCCCCTTTGGAGAGTAAGTGTGACCTGCAGGGTAAGTACAAAAGTGCAGTTTCATAGAGGGTTTCATTCTCTGCCTGAAAAGACAGCACATCCCAGCACATTTATCTGAGCAGCCAGGACAGCTGCTCTGGGTTTTACCTCCTTCAGCTGCACTCTGGTACTGAAAAGAGCTCTACCAACATCTGCCTCATAGACAAAATTCCACACTAAGTCTGACACTCCTATAAATTCTGCAACTCCTGAGGTCAAGCTCAAGGAAATAAGGTGCTCACGTAACTGGACCAATGCAAGGACCTCAATGCCCAGTCTTGTATTGACATGAAGAGCTTCTATCAAATTTTTGCTCCCAGACACTTTCTAGGCAAGCTTGGATGAATCACTTCCCCCCTGTTCCCTTTTATGATGATGGACAGCAGGGGTTGCATTCCCTTGTGAGGAAAACTTGGGGCACTAAACCTGTCTGATCTGTGCAGCACTGACAGAATGTGTGTGCAATTTCACATTAAAGAGAGCCACCAATTCCTCTTCAGTTTTGATTGGTGTCCTGTCCTTGTGGGCCAGACAGCCCTGCAGTTTAGTTCCTCATTTGACAGGCTCGAGTAACAGCTCACGGGGAAGGGAGCAGGGCAGTTCTATAATTGGCTTTGGAGAATGACGGGAGCTGCAGAGTCAGACAGAAAACCCCAGAGCAGCAGCAGAACTCCCCCGTCCCTGCTGCTGAGAGCTGTCCCCACAATCAGACCTGTGCACARGCAGGGCAGGAGGAAAGGCTCACACAGGATTTTTACCATGAGAGGAGGAACCAACACCAGCCAGGGCAGCTCAGGTGCTGGAGAGCAGCGGCTTCGTCTGCTCGGGGCCGGGCACATCCTTGTCCTTGTGGGGCTCTGGGCGCTGCCAGGAGCTGTTTGATCTCCGCACAGGCCAGTCCAGCTCCTCAGAGTGACCGCAGCAAAGGAAGGAGAGCAGGCGAGCCCGGACCACCCGTGTGCACAGCACGAACATGATGCAGTTGGCTCCTCCTTGGAAGGTGTTCCCGATTCCCTGCAAAGGCAGGAAAGGAATTACCCAGTGCTGCTCCCACAGGCTCCCTCCAGAGAAGAGCTAACGCCGTGTCAGACCAATACAGCACTGACAGTCACCAACTTCCACCTCAGGGAGAAGAATAAATTCAGGAAAATAAGCCTTTTTTTCCACAAAAAGCACCCAAAAGCAGACGAGGGGGGGTTGTGGGCTGACACTGGTGTAGGGCAGGAGCAGCCTGAGCCCTGCTGGAGGACAGACACCCAACATTCCCGTTGGAGCTGCTTTCCCTGCCCTGTGCATCCCTGCCAGTGCAGCTTTCTGCTGCAGCCACCAGATGCTGCTGGAGCAGCTCCTGCTGCAGTTACTGAGGCTGCTGAACATCCCAGGCAGCCCTGCCCTGTAGGGAGCAGGTGCTCTTGCAGCACTCCATCCTGCCAAATAAAAAGTGATATTGGGAGCACCAAAACCTTCTCTCCCTCCCAGATCCCGCTCCTGATGCGTTTCCCGGCAAACACTTACATGCAGGACAACCAGGACAGGGTTCTGCACGGCAGGGGAGTTGCAGAGGGTCAGGATGAACCGCACCGTGCTCCAGATGCGGAGGAAGATGAAGATGACAGGGATGAGGATCAACTTCTTGTCCGCTATGGAAGCGCGGGGCTGGAGCGCAGGGGCTCCGGAGAGGATGGGGCGATACTCCGAGAGAGCCGCGTGCTGCCAGGGAGGGGGAGAGACAGGAACGTCAACAAAGAGCTGCACACGCGGGACACCCAGCTCCAGGGACTCTTCCCAGAGCAAACTGAATCCACGCGCCCTGCGGGAAGTTAACAGGGGCAGTTGTGAGCTCCAGGGACCCTTCCCAGAGCAAACTGAATCCACGCACCCTGCAGGAAGTTAAGAGGGGCAGTTGTGAGCTCCAGCCATGCTCTGCCAGCTGCTTGCCCTCAGCACCGCTCCCTGAGGAGTGGTGGAGTGGGGCTGGGAGAGCAGCGTGCCCAGGAATCCCTGGCAGAGCCAGCAGGCAGCAGCCCGGCCGGGGTGGGGTCAGGTTTCCAGGAGGTCACACTGCTATCTCTGACTGGCACACTGTGTCCTGCCTGCTGCACGTCAGGTGATGCTGACAGGCACCAACAAACCCTTCCCAACTCCCCTTCCTTTCCCAGGACACTTGGGACTGCTGAAAACTACTTCCAACTCCTCTGCAGGATCCTGCCCTAATCAGGGCTGTGTTTATCCCTACCACTGCAGTGGCAGAAATTTCCAGAAGGACATCTATCCACATGTGGGGCTTTCTTCCCTAATAGAACTCAGAGAAAAAAGGAATCTCTGGATGCAGCTCCTTCTCCCTCTCTCGATCTGGATTTCTCTGTTATGCAAATGCTGTCCTAGATGCCTGGATTCTTTGTGCTCACAAGGAACAGTAACAACTGAACCTCTGAATTCCAAACCCCTGCTAGGACAGGGAGCCTCCTGTGTGGTGCCCAAAGCTATCCAGTGCCAGGACTCCCAAATGGACCTTTAAGCTCCAGTACAAAATAACATTCATAAACACAATCTATCATTAGAGATACTACAAGGACTGAGATTAGAGAAGTCCAACCTTGGTACAAGTGGAACTGCAGAAAACTGATTAAAGCTGAATTTGTCCTTCACATTCTGTTTCAATTCTTACTGTTTGAGGTAAGAATTGAACATTTCCCTCATGAACATCCCACAAACCCTGCTCATTTTCAAAAGGCTTTTACGTTCAGCTTGTGCTAAGTCACTGTGTGATGGTGCTGCTCAGGCAGGGGCACTGCTTCTCCCAGGGGTGGGGACATTTCAGTGTCATGAAGCAATTCCTGCCCGTGCAGCTGCTAAATGTGGAGYGGGAAGTGCAGAGCACGGGAGGATGGAATCACCCAGCAAAATACTCACTGCTCTGTTAATGTGCTTCTTGATGAGGATGTAGAGCACTGGCAGAGTCACATAGGCCAGGATCTCCCAGACTTTCCCTGTCAGCAGCATCCACAGGAGCCGATCCTCAGCATCCAGGTTGACCCAGCACCAGCCCACAGAAACATTGGAGGCATCGTAGCCAATCTTCTTCAGAGCCACAGCGGCCACTGTGATGCCAAGGGGGACTCCCCAGCTGAGGAGAGAACACAGAACGAGGTGAAGCCAAGAACACCCTCAGCTGAGTCCCTCCCATCTCAGGGAAATGGGTGGCAGAGCCGGGAATTCTCCACCAGACAGGATTCCAGTGCTTATCCCAGACCGTCAGCACCCCTGCACCAGGTGAAGCRGCAAACAGGTATTTGGCAGCGTATGAATGAGGACTGCAAATCCACCTCCTGGGGACCCATCCTSGGACTTTGGACCCCCAGCCCTGAAGGACAGAGTACAATGATGTGCTGCACTCTGGCCTGGCCTGCACAGCACAGTCAGGGTGCAGCGAGGGCAGCAGGACCCATCCCACCTCCTCCCCTGCTCCCATTCTCTCCTGGACACAGTGAGATGGAGGATTTGACAAGGCCAGGGCATTGTCCAATGTRATTTTCCTGCAGGACCCAGCCAGCTGACCCAGAGCTTTCAGAGCACAGGCAGACAAGTCCCACGTTCTGATTCCAGAGTGATCCTTGCCACACAAAGGACCAGCACACAAAGAAATCCACAACTTCATTCTATCAGTGGTTTGTTTGTTTGTTTTGCTTTTAAGTGGAGGTGTAGTCAATATTTTGGGAGCAAAAGTGTAATTTCTGAAGGACAAAGAGCCAAGGAAAAGTACTGGCAGTAACAGCAAAAAGCTAAGAAAGCAAAAAGGAGCCACATTCACATAACTTGGACCTGTGACTTTGGCTTCTTGCTTGACACCAGAGACAAATATAGGGAGGCATTTAGAAGCAAAATAACTGTGGTGACACACATGAATTAGTGTCACTCAGCAGCTTGGGCTGCCCACAAGAAACCATGAGGAAGAACAGAAAAATTCCACCAGCCCAAACAAAAATTACACCACAACAGTGCCCTGCATTCGACTGAATGTGTCACCTGCTGTCCCCGTGGCCATCCTGGAGAGGGGGACAGGGGACACTGCCTCAATAAATGACACAAATGCTTCAGGGTGCTCACACTGAGCTTCCAGCACAGCCCTCCTGGTCTCCTCAGGTGCAGAGAAAACAAATTCATGACTGTCTTGCTCTCGTACAGTCTTGCCCTGACAGCCTGGAGCAGCTGCAGAGAGCATGAAAAGGATCTTCCAGCCAAGAATCAGTCTCACAGGCACCAGACCATGTAGGCAAACTGCAGTTGCCTTGACCAGATTATCTGAAACTCTGTAGCCCRACCGAAGAACCAGAGATAATCCCATGATATTAGATATCAAAAATACCCCATTTCCTACTGGATTCACCTACTCACAAAAGAAACAAATGTAAATATAATACTGTAAAAAAATTCGGAGTGAACTCTTCAGCACATTTAGAACATTTTGTTTCAGTGTTCAGCTCAGAACAGGCAGTGCTAATCCAAGGCAGTGCTGTTATTTAAGGACAGTTGTGCTGCAGGAAGCCCTCCCCACACTGATATCAGAGCAGGCTTTCTAAAAACATCCCAAACGTCACCACCACCAGGAAAGTTTCCACACAATTCAAGACTCCTTTTGGTAAAACTGGCGATTTCTCAGAAAATAATTACAAAGGCAAAGACATTCAATTCTCAGCACTCTTGGAAGAACCGAGCACTAAGGTAAAGAATTCAAGAGAACTAGCACTTCCTTAGAGAAACCATGTTAAGGCACACAAGCAACAAGAAAAAGGAAGTGAATTAAGAAACCAATTTGCCTAAATAATGATCTCAACAGTGACCTGACACTGAAAGAGAATTAAGATAAAACCAGGTCAAATTACTGTGTGTGGATGTAAGACGACAGTGTAAGTCTGTACAGACACAGAGAAAGAACAGTAGGAAATAACAGATCCCTCAGCAAGGGACTTAAAACCCTTCACTAGATAGCTGGTAAAAGGAAGAATGTGGAAGAAAAATGCAGCATTAACAGGCAGCTAATTTTCACTGGAGTAGCATTGTGGGATCAGGTGGATATTTACCACTAACACCAAGGACAAAGGATTACCAGCTCAAAGTGAAGTTAGAAAGGAATCAGACATTTCCCTGAACTGCAGCTCCATTTTAGCAAAGTGGAAAGGAGAACTGAGACTGGTGATTTGGTTATTCTTAAGAGCTCCTAAATGACAGATTCAGGAGGGCTGCAAAATGTCAATGCTTTTACTCAGCTAGAAGAGTGGAGGAAATGAAGAATCAGGATTCATCACCCAAGGCATATGGAAGGACTGGAATAAAAAGGATSCAAGATAACAGAGAGGCAGAAATATCCCTCTGAGCCCCAAAGAGCAATTCTGCAGGCTGGGCCTCTCCAAAGCACGCTTGGATCTGAGCACAGTGTGGGAGAGAAGGGAAGGTGATTCCTCCTTGCATCTCTGTGGAAAGGCTGGAAATCCCACCTGTAAGGCAGACACAACAGTGCTTATTCCTCTCATACAGCTCCTGGCAATCCATGAATAAAAACCCACACAGCCCAGCACATCTTTGCAGAGCACCACCAAAACAAGGCAAGATGAGGACCCTTAAACTCCAGCAGTGTTCAGCTCAACTTCTCCTGGTTTTCTTGGGTTGGATTGCTCAATAACCACATTTKGATTTATGCTGCACTGCTGCTTTTTCCTTCCTGGAGGCTCCTACAAGCAGGTGATTTGCTGTCCCCTGCCTGCACAGGTTAGACAAGAAGCCATCCTGCCAGCAGGCCTGCAGGCAATTCCTTCTGGGGACAGGAATTTTTACTCTATAAGGAGGGAAAAACCAGTCTTCTGGATATCTCAGCAGAACTCCAAATCTGGCCCAATTTAATCATGCAGGAGACAGCCCATCAAGGGCTGAGATGAACAGTACAGAGGTACATGAAAGGACTCCCCAGCACTCCATGGACATGCATATTTATGCATGATTATAAATGTATATATATAAACACATATATTTTAATATATAAGCACACATATGCTATATATATTTTTTTAAGTAGGCATATTTATRTTTATAATGGTCTGCATAGCCTGATCATTAAGTGAAAACTCTTCAGATGTTGTCAGCAATTGGTATCAAAAGCCAAGCAGGAAACAATCCCCAGACGGGCTGTGTCTGTCTGGTCCATTCCTCACCCCGAGTTTGGATCAACTTCTCTCACAACAAAGGTGACATTATCCAACTAAATGATACCTGACACTTGGAAATTCAGAACCAGTGAGGCAGCCTGGCCATTTACACCGTGGGTGCCAGAACTCACATTTTACAACCATGTAAGTATTTCCAAAGCTAACTAAGCTTGTTTTCCGAGCTCATCTCAGCTCAACTAGTTTAAAGGCAAAGCAGAGGCTGCAGCTGTCCAACCCAGAATTGGTGGATGTGTTACCACAYGAATCCATGTGGCACAAACCTGTCTGACAGGTTGGATCCAGTGTGACATCCTCATTTCCCCCAGGAAAACTTCAGGTACTGACTTCCAACATATATTTAGCCAGCTCCTCTCAGCTAAAGAACCAAGAGTCTCTGGTTACAGTCAACATTAACAAAGTACCCATCTTCACAAGCACCTTAGGAGYAACTGCCTGGGAAGAATGGGAATATGCCTGACAAAACTCCATCCTGCCTTGGGTCCCTCCCGAGGGTGTCTTGGAATGACTCTGCACAATGGTCACTGCATGGCTGTATTGGGAACCTACGAAGCAAGGAAGGGAAAAAAATTCCAGGTTCTTGCCTAGACAAAAATACTGGAAATGTAACTTCAAATCCTTAAAACACCATCTGCCTTTGCCACCTTCCCTTTTGCCCTAAGCAGGTCTCCCTCACTTACCTCTTGCCACTGATATACAAAAAGATACTCTCCACACACTACTGAAGCAGTTCTATCTGCATGGCTCTAGTAGATTTTTAGGCTACCAGCACCACAGTGGGACCCTGAAACACTGGAAAGGGTGAGGGGGAGCCAGCTCCAAGCATTATGTGCAGAATTTTGTTTCTCAGGTAACTATGAAAGAGCAGGGAAGGAAAGCAGGATGATGTGTCACGATAGGATGGGCAGAGAACACGTCCTCACTTGYTTTCTCCAGCTTTTCATACAGGTCATAAAGCAGAAGCAGCTTTAAACACTGGCTCTGCACAGAGCAGGAGGCATTTACAAAGCAGAACCTGATCACAGGTGCTCGATAGCCTTTAAAAACAGCACGTGGTGCTGATCAATACCAAGGACTGAAGATGGAGTTTCATTTTTATTGTTAAGAACCGAAAATAAACCTAACAAATTCACCCAGAAGAGCTCAGTTTGAGCACCTCTCCCTCTGTCACAGGGTTAGAGCGATCCTTCAGGATTTTTAGCTTTTCAAGAGTGGACAGATTGCAGCCAACGCTGTTTCAGTGACTCTGTTTCTTTCCACACTTGGTACCTGATGAGGCTGAGGAGCATTAAACCAGATGGAGAAACTGAAGTACAGACAAAAGCCACACAAGCAATTAGCAGMCAGGAAAATTACAAATAGGCCAGATTCGCCTGGACTCTTTGGTGCAGCCTGATGGAGCCAGCATGCCCACAAAGGAGTCAGACTTCTTTTTCATTTCCATTAAACAACATGTGGCTCTTTACCAGCACCCAGTCCTCACCACAGCTCTCAGAGTGCAACTCCCTATTTACTTGAGATGAAATAAGCTAAATACTCCTCTGCTGTCTCACTGCATCTTATTGCAGCTTCTCCACCAGCCTGGTGTGCCCAGGGCCATGTGCAGTCCCCTCAGGCTTCCTCACACAGCCCCTGCTGCCAAGCAGCAATTCCAACAGGCAGGAAAGGAATTGAAGTTCCTCCCTGATTCACACTCAGCCTTCAAATCTCTCTCTGGTCCATCCTTACCTGTAGTCAGTTCTAGTTCAATTATCTGTCAAATGATGCTGTTTGGAACTAAAAGGTGACAAATACTTGACTAAGAAACCAAAGAAAATTCTGTACTTGTCTGGAGGGCTTTTTTTTTTTCTTTTAAACCAGATCACTCCTCTTATAATTTATTGCAAACGCTTGGCAACACAGAGGACTAAAGGATCACTGTTTTGCTCAGCGTGGACGTAGCACATGATTCCACAAGCTCCAATTGCATAATGAAAGCTTTTACTAAACAYGATGTGGAAAATCAGCTCCCTAAATAGCAGAAACTGAGACATAAAGCTACACTGTGGTCTGGTTTGTCTTGCTTTCAATCAAACACGCCAAAACAACCTCCAGAGTGCTTCTCCAGCAGTTCCATCACTTGTAGACAACATTCTCCTATGAGTATGGAATTTCAGCAACCTGCTTGGGGAAAGGATCCACAGACCCGGCTGACAGTGGGAAGCTGGGGATCCATGGAAACAGATCCCAAACAAGGAAGTTTGGGCAGCAGCAGGCAGGTATCACAAACATAAGATTATTTCTAGGACAGCAGAGCAGACTGTGGAGGGAAAGCAGAAGCCAGGATTTCCAGTCATTATAACTTGCCAGAGATTTTTCTGTGTGACCTTGAACCAAAAATTTTTAACTTTTCCACATCTCCAACTCTTCATTCAGGAAGGGAAAGGGGAGACAAGCAGGGCCAGTTAGTTAAAAAGACAGCAAAATCCCTGTTYGAAAGGAATTTGAGAGGAAGGAGAAGAAAAGCACAGTGACTCAAGCGACAGCCAAGGCTCCATCACGAGCGGAGCACACACGGGGAGGGTGCCTGGGGGTCCCAGCCGGCAGGAGCAGCACTCAGCACCCACCTCACGACGTGGAAGCACCAGAGCACGCCCGTGCCCGTGGGCGAGCCCCTGACGATGGTGAGGTAGAGGTAGAGGGCGACGGCCATGGTCCAGAAGAAGGAGCTGGTGTTGGCGAAGGTGGACAGGGCGCCCTGCAGGACGCAGTCCCACGAGGTGCGCTCGAAGTCCTGCAGCACCCCGTAGAAGTAGGAGAGGGCCGAGAGCAGGTCCGCCAGCGAGAGGTAGAGCAGGAGCTGCCGCGGCCGCGTCCGCAGCTCCGGCCACTGCGCGTGGGTGCAGAGCAGCAGCGCCGAGCCCACGCAGGACAGCGCGCACGACACCAGCACGGCCACGCGCTCGGCCGCGAACAGCGGCGTGGGGGGCAGCGGGGCGGGCATGGCCGGGGGACGGCGCGAGGGGGCCAGGGGACAGCGGGACGGAGAGAGGGGACAGCGGGAGGGAGCACGGCAGGACGGGAGCAGCCGGAGCCAGGGGACAGCGGGACGCAGCCCGCCGGGACCGGAGCGCTCCGCCCGCAGCCCCAGGACCGGCTGCCAGGGCGAGCGCAGGAGCAGTCCCGGGAGCGGCGGGGCCCGACCCGCCCCCGCCGTCATGTGAGATGCGAGCCCGGCCCCCCCCGCTCCTCCGCTCCCGAGGGAATCCCCGCCGGCATCGGGATCGGGATCGGGATCGGGATCGGGATCGGGACCGGGACCGGGATCGGGATCGGGATCGGGACCGGGACCGGGACCGGGATCGGGATCGGGAGCCGCTCCCGCCGGGGCGCTCGGAGCGAACCTGGCGCGGCCCCGCAGCACGAGAAACACCTTTTTAATTTAAATCGAAAAACCCGCCCTGGCCGCCGAGAGCAGCGTGACAGCAGCGAACGAGACAGAAACAAACGCCTGGGTTGGTGTCGTCCCCCTTTTTTTACTATGGACACCTCCTTCCCCAAGGACGGCGCACAGTTCATCTCCCCTGCTGAGCCAGAGCCCTCGCTGTTCATACCCAGCTACGAACACTCGGGGAACGCGGTCAGAGACCTCGGGGCGAGGTTGTCACACCGGCAACACCCCGGCACCTCTCCCTCCCCCGGTGACACCGGCGGGACCTTTGCCTGTCACGTTCCAGCACTGACGCGCAGGGTGCTGCACCCTGGGGAGCAGAAACGAGCAGGAGACACAACAGAGCATTCACTCCCGGGATAAACRGATTTTACGTTTTTGTTGACAAGASAGTGCTTTCCCCCTCCTCTTCAAAGAACCCCCGGGTTGAAAGCACGTCCTTGTTTGCCCCTAACCTGTCTGGTACTTCACTGGCATCACTCACACTTTACACCTTTGATGGGAATAGGGATGTGCTCCATTTCCGAAGGACAGTGTTGTTGGTTCAGGTGTCTTGTTTTCTCAAATAGTTTAATCATCTCCCAGCCACCCAGCCGTGAAGGATCCTCACTGAACCCAGTTACAATAARCAAGGTTTATTCTGACCCGTAAAACCAGGTGGCTTAGCCCCACCCGAGCTTSTCCCAGCACCCTAAAGCCATCTACCACACCTTGAAAAAACGCCTGACAAAAACATCTTAAAAAACTACAAATGATTTCATGTTCTCATATTACTTTTGGCCATTGTGTCCTTTCAGTTTTACATTCCCATCTTCCAAACTGAGAGAGGATTTTCCACATTTCAAATCACTCCTTTGGATCAGTTTTGTATTTAAAACACACCATTTGGCAATCAAGATTTTCAGGATCACTAGTATGTAATTGAACACTCCTTTTGCACGATTACCACTCTACTGGAAAACACACAATTCTGCTTTTAAAAAAATAATCCCACATCCCTCTCAGATCTGTAAGAGGGCCACCACTGCTTACACGGTTTTTTAAGAGCAGGTTTTTCCATTTTTCCACTGCAGCAGTTTTTTATTCTCCTGCTCTGCTGCACAGCTGTACTCAAACCTGCAGCCAGCTCCACTACCTCGTTAAGTTTTTTATTATCTTCATCTGGTTTTGACTTCCAAGTTCAAATCCAATTTTCTAATGAATTCTGGAAGTCCTTGGGGATACATCAGATTGTCAGGATAAGTCTTCACACCCACTCTGGCAGTCCTCAAAGAGCTTTTCACTGACATCCAGCTCTGCCTGGGCTGCCTTCAATTGGGTGCCAGTGCTGAATGAGGCCTTTASAGCTTTTTATCAAGTGGGTTTAAATCAGTTTTGCCACAGCACATAAAGGGCTGCACATGGGTCAGCACCACAGAGCACCTCACAAATAGAGCATCTTAGAGCTGCCTTCCCTGTGCCACCCAAACACACCCCTGCTGCTCCAGAGAGGCACTTCCAGGGACAAGTCACACCAAAACCTTTCCAAGAATTTGCTGGATAGAACTTCAGAGCTTTTTAGAACTCTCTTCACTAATTCTCAGCTATCCCCAGGCCTGGTGTGCTGCTGCTTGGTCACCTTGATGCATCTGTTGGTTGCTGTGTTGAAGTTGCTTCCCTTGGAAACAAGATCTTCTTTCAATCTTTATTACCACTCAGTTAAACCTCAGTCAAGCAGGCTTTACTTTTTTAGAGATTTATTTTGGAGTCTGATGCCCTCTGCATGTTCTTTATGGAAAAAGGAAGCTGCAGCAACTTGCATTTCCCCCAAACACAATCTGACACTAAGAGCTTTTTTTAACTTTATCGTTTTTCCAGGCTTTCTTTAGCTACCATCTGACCCCTCAAAAAAACCCACAGGACAAAGCTTTGTCAAGGCTGCATTCCCAGTTGTTGCTCTTACACATTCTTGGCTTCTTCCTTGCTCTCTGGTTTCCCTTTTCCCCACTTTTATAGCACAAGGCACTCACCCACCTCTCACAGACATCCAGACAAACCACGTCAGCAAACACCCTGGCTGGTGAGTGTTGCTTTTATTTTGGGTGATGGATGTGGCTCCACAACACAGCTTCATTAAGTCTTGCCAGATAGAGAATCAAGATAAATCCAGAATTTGCATTTCCACTAACTTGTGGCTGCGATTCAGACATTCCTTTCTCCTCAATTCTAAGACAGTGGCTTGTCAGGTCATCATAAATTGTGGAAATAAAAAACTGAGAAATGCATTTTTGCTTTAACAATCAGAAATGGGACAGGCAGAGGATTTTCTGTTGGGGCTCTCCCTGTTTTCTAAAATAGGAKCATGGCAAGTTCAAACACAGAAGTCACCACTCAACAGCAGGGATACACAGAGAGTTTGGGCTTCAAAACTGAGTAATAAGAGGCAAATCACTTCTTCCTAAAGATCCCCATCACCTTCCACGATCTCCACGTGCAAGACCCCCACCGTCTCTGCGGCATTCCTTCRTCCTGATGTTGTCACCTCCTAACTGCAGGGCAGGGGAGCAGATGTCTCTGCCCAAAGACACATTCCTGCCTCCAGTCCCAAGGAATCTGCAGTTGCCCAGAGAACAGAAATATTTGGAAACTGCCCAAACACGTGTCAATTCAAAGGCAGCATGGTCTGTAGCTCAGAAATAAAAATCCAAGGAAGTAGCTTGTCATGTAGCAACACACACATTGAAAACTCTCCTTTGAGAATTCCACCTACAGATGCTTTTTACAGCACAGGGAGATGAAGCAAAGTGGTATTTGGTGAAAAGACACAGAAAATCTTTTTTCATGACTTGAATTCATCCCACCAACCACTAAAAGAGCTTTCTGACACACAGGCTACACTCTGCATCTTATAAAGCACTGGTTGAGCTCTAACTACATAAATTTACCTCCACTGTGAAACAGAATGTACCGACATAACCTTTTAATTTTTTATTTCAAAAACGGCTTCAACAAGAAGTTTTTACTTTGCCTTTGCAGCTGGGTAGGAAGCTGGGCCAAGGCACAGTTCTCCATTAACTTGGAACCTGGTCAAATGCCTTGGGGCTTTCAAGTGRTTATTAGGAGCTGAGACCCCACAGCACCTCTGCACGTCACAGACAATGCTTTCACAGTGCCTGTTACTCTCCTGGATTTAGTGCCACATCAGTARGACAGCTTTTATCAGAGATGAAGACACTCCATGGGAAAAGCACATGAGCAGAAGTTCTGCTCTCACTCTGCTTTACTCCCCCAAAATGCTCAAAGGCCAACTCTGGGTTCACCAGGGAGAAGAGTCTGGGCTTCTCCTGGACCAGTAAGACACGGTTTCACATCCCAGCTTCAGGGCACAGACAYGTGAGGAAGAAAAGACTTTGCACCATTTATAGCTGTTTGTTTCTGATATCCAGGCCAAGAGAATCTGAGCTCCCTTTACCACAGTCACTTTGAGGCCACAGATAGAGTAACACCCAACCCTCTGAGTCCAAGTTCCAACTGCCAGCAACCCCAGCATCCCCAGGCAGCCTCACCACCCACAAGAGGTCACTGCTGGTCCAGGCACAAGCAATTTTTTAGCCCATCACCACTGYCCTGATCTAAGAAGCTCTACACCACATCATCTCTGTCAAAGGCAGGTGCCTCTAACACCAGCAAAGGGACCTTGGTCACCTTTTTCCACCCCTGCATCGTGCCCACAGCTCAGACAGAACTTTCAAGCCTGGAAAAGAAGTTGAGTCCTGTTTCATTGCACCCATAAAAAAAAAAGTGGAAAAGTAGATGAGCACTGAAATAACCAGAACCCTTTGATGTTTTAGTGTTCAAACCACCATGCAGCTAATTTCAGTCAGGGAAGCACAGCAGCTTCCTGTGCTTATTAGCTTCTCAGGGCTCAGCCTGAGAACAATTAGACACCCAACTCCCACCCTTCTCAGAGGAATCCAAGATGAAATGCATCCTGCACAACCTTTCCCTGGCACAGCCCCTCTGCACAGCCCAGCTGCGCCCACGCAGGGCTCTGTGTGTGTGAGACACCCAGCCAGGGGTTACAAACCTGAGTCTCTGGGAACACAGACCTAACTCTGGAATTGTAACGCAATTAGAAAAAAAACAACCAGCCAACAGCTTTACCAGCACCTGAGCTCTTCATTTCCAGGAGAATGGGACCATTTTTCTAAGTCATCACCTGATCCTTGGGTTCACTGCATCAGCTGAAAGGAAAGCCAGGGGAGCATGGTTAAGAGAAGGCTTCTGAGAGAGGTGAAAATCCTCATGCTTGTCCTTTGTTGCTTTTTCTAGCATGTGACAAAAAAAAAGGTCTACATTTCTTGCACTCCTGGCACAGATTAAGGACCTAATCCTTGACTGCATTAACCCCATCTGTTCCATTGTGGATAGACACTGATGCAGACAGCTTTTGGTACAGCATTGCTGAGACACATCCAGGGCTGCTCAGCAAATTCCAGAATGATCACTCAGAGCCTTCATAACAATCTCTCAGTAGCTGCCCCCTCCAGACAACCTTCCTCAAGGAGATTTAGAAGGCTCAAGTAAAAAAACCACAAGGAATTACATTCCCTACATATCTACCAAGAACAATGAGCACCAAGGCAGGCAGGCAGGCAGTTAAATAGGTGCAGACATTCCATCCACTCTTAATCCCAGCAGCTCCCACTCTCCTCAGGAACCAGAGGTGTCACACAATGAAAGCTATCGTGGGGACAGTACTACCAAGGTGCCCTCGTGTCATTACACCAACTGAAAATAAGTGGAATTAAAGCTAGTTTTAATTTATTCCAAGTCCTCTGGAATTAGCAAATGCTGTATGAATGAATTCCTATTTTATCTTGATTATTCAAGACCAAACACCGTGACTTTCTCTGCTGCTGGTACCTGGAGGTCAACAYCCCCCTTCTCCTGCCTCCCCTGCTCTGTGGCTGAGCAGTAACACAGGGCTGAGCCCTCCAAGGCAGCCAGCTCTGCTGCCAGGAGCTGAGAACCAACTTTGGCATCTTAATTCCTCTCCAGCCTGGCTCCTTGGGGGTCTTCAGAGACTGAAATCCCCCTTAACTAAACCAACACAACAGGCAGCTGTTGCAGTAACACATTTTCAACTGTTGGCAGGCTCAGGATGGGGATAGAAGAATGGCCCCGAGGCAAACACGACCCTGTAAAAACCTGCTGGATCCCTGACCCCGGGATTTGGAGTCTTCCCTGTTCCATCCCCAGCRCACAGGAGCCCCGGAGCAGGGTGCTTGTACCCAGCCGCTGGAGCAGGACACACATGACCCACCCACAGCCAGCCCAGGGGCTTTTCTTCCAGCAAGCAGAGGTGCTGAGTCATTTTAAACAGTTTCATCAGCATAAAAATGTGTAGTCAGGCTGCAGAGATGGCACAAGGATTCAAGCCAGCAGCTCTCAAAAAAAAGCCAGGAGCAATGAGGACTTTTTTGCAGGCAGAATGTAATTAGTCACACTGCTGGAATCGAGCCAGCAACAATCAATGGATTAAAGGATGCTCCAAGTGTTGTGATAGTTATTAATTTCAAATTTAAATTAGGGGGTTAATATGGGATATTCCTTCATGCTGCGGCTGTGTGGAGAAAAATAAAGATATTGATATTGTGCCTTCATAACGAGACAGAGCATGTCGTGAGCAAACAAAAAAAATTACATTTAAGATCGTAAGGTCAGACTCAAGCGTGGAGGGAGGGGTGGCACTTTGGGAAAGGGCATTGGAAAGGGCATTTACACAGAATACAAAGAGGCTGCCTCTGCAGTGATCTCCGTTATTTTTCTAATATTGTCATTATTTATAATAGCAAGGTATGGGCTGCACCTCTTATATTTAGTAGTTGGAAAACAGGCCAAAACGTAGGATTTTGGGGGTGTAGCTTTTACTGTAAATCAAACTGGAGGCAAGAGAAAGGGCTGCCCACAGCCTGTGGTTTTACTACAGATGAGACAGGAACAGAAAAGCTGATAGTGAGAGCCTCAAGTTGGAGAAGTCATGATGCACATCAGCTTCCCCGAAGCCTCACTCGAGTTATTTCACMCAAGTGATGTGGAACAGATGAAGTGCAGAGCAGCAAAGGGACAATTCTGCTGCAAGRGAGGGTGAGCGGAGCCCTCCAGAGGCCTGTGGCAAGGACAAAGAAAGAACAAAACTTGCAACGTGTTCCTCTTCTCTTCCTCTCCTCCGTGAGGCAGTGGCATCAAGCATCCCGTGGCACTCCTCACCTCAGCAACACCCCAAGCTCCAGTTCCTCCCAGGACAGCTGGGCAGCATCCCAAGCCCTGGATGCCCATCCAAGGCAGGGAGGTGAGGCAGGCCCAACAATGTGCAGCACTTCTAGGGCAGTATACTTGCTGATTGCTTCCTTGACTATTGCTCACAACAACCAGCTAAGACACTGCCAAAGAAACACTCACAGCTGGCATCGCACGGGGGGAGTTGGGGCAGGTGGGGTGGAATCCTCCTCTCTTCTCATTCACAGAAGGACAGAGTCTGGGGACAAACAAAGAGTCAGTGAAGCAACTGCAGCAGTGAAGAAAAAGCTTTCAAGGGAGAAGAGGCTCAAACTCACAAATCAACAGTTATCCTGTCCCTTACCCCCAAATCTTGGTTACGGCCTCTAAAAATTACCAATATTAACAAGACAAGCCCAGCCTACTTGTCTGTAGTAATCCACATTTATCTAATGAGCTCCCAAGTTTCCCACACCACCATTCAGGCAAGACAGTGGAACAATAAAGAGTTTCCAAATGCTTAATAGTTTAAGATACAAACCTTTTCAAACTGTTGGTGGGTTCACCTGACTGCACAGCTCTGCTCTGGGGTCACACACGTTGGACAGAAAGAGAATTCACCGGGAACACAAAGCAGAGAGGCACCAATACTCACTCGTACTAAAGCCATTAGACTTTGCTGCTGTGCACGTGGGACAGCCTGGSATACACAAGATGTGGTGTTATCCAGCATTCCTGCGGTTCCTGGAAACACAGGAACATGTGAGAAGACAACCTTCAGGACAGAGCAACTCCTTATCTCTTGCACCACAGCCTCAAGAGCAGGTTATTGCTCGAGGGCCTCTTGTGCAACACTTGGGGCATAAAGGCTCAACCTGCTGCCCAGGAGGAGCCCTGGCTTTCAGCAGCCTCTGATTTCTGTCAGTGATCCCCTGGCAACACTACACCTGTATGTTCTGAGACATCTAAGCTTCTATTCCCCCTCCCAATGCGCCAGGTTTCACATTCCAAAAGCTCCAGAATTTGGTTTGTGTTTGGATAGCGAGACASAGTGAGCTGAGACTCTTGATTCTTTCTTGCTCTCACCCCGATTTGCTCACAGTGAAATTCTATTTCCTCTTCCAACAAGTTATCAGAACCCTGCTGTCCTGCAGAGAAAGGGGTGAGCAGCAGCTGAAAGAAAAGAGGTGGAAGCACTTAAGGATGAGAAGCAGATGCTAAAACCCCAAACTATCACCAAGTCCCCAGGATGGCCAGTATTTCTATTTACAAAAGACATACAGCAAGCCAAGACAAAGTTCTGTGGCTTCTCTCATCCAGGATGGCAGTGCAGGTGATGGGGACAGCTCCTGCCCTCTGTCTGACACCAAAGGGGCAGACAAAGGGGACATGAAGTGCTGTAACTGCACTCAAACCAGCCAGGACAGCAGAGAACAGCGATACCCACCAGGCTCTGTGATGACAGAACAAGGGCTCCATTCCCATGTCCCAGSAGACAGCACCAATTAATTAACAAATCCCTTCTTGACTGTAACATTTTCACCCTGAGGAAAAAAGCAAACAATTCCAAAACATCAAAATCAAGACTTGACAACAGCACCCACCTGCTTGTCCTGCAAACACGTCCCGCTCTGGAAGGAGCTGTCTTGTTTAAACAATGAGCTCATCATCCCTCCAACATTTCCCATCAGGATCGGGACAAACCAGACTATCTCAAAGGCAATTAACAGGTCAGGGACAAGCACAGCTATAGGAGAGCAAAACAATCTGGTACAGAAGAGGAAGATACTGCTTCATCTTTCATCCTCCTCGGGGGACAGAGGCTAAAGAATTGCTCTTTTGGGAACTGTAAAACTTTCCTTTGAGCCACTAAAAATTAAGCATGACAGGGCCAGGAAAAGATGTTTTGGGGAGCAACCTTCTATCTCTGCAGCAAGATAATGACCCTGCTTTTAATTTTTCAAATCATTTTAGCTCCCCTCTGCTGGAGCTACCTATAAGAATTCCCAGTGCTTTAGGAAAGGAAGAAACAAATAAATTCACAAGCATGATTTAAAGAGGTGCCACTCTAAGTTTACATGGTCATGCACATTTAGTTGAATTTTCCAGTTAAGGGCTCAGTTTGCCCCCAAAAGSCAATTTTCCCTTCAGAGAAAAGATAACAAATGGCCTGTTTCACCTCACATTTACTRTTGGGATGCTCTGCCTGGAGAGAGGTGCCCCAGTCTGCACAAATCACATCAACTCAGCCCCTTCTGCTGGGTGAAGTGGCTGGGTGCCAACTCGTGCTAAATCTCACTGTAGGGGTGACAATGCAGCAGGAAAAAGCTGCTTGGTGGTTCAGTTAACAGCACAAGGAATTAGCCTGTGAAGAAATCACCACTCTAAAACAACAAGCTGAGGGGTGTGGAAGGTGGAAACACTCTCCTGTTACAGAAATTCTGCATTCCAAGWAAGGTACAAAGTCTTGTCAGGTAAGATCTGCAGCAATCACTTTGTCAGCACGGAAATATGTGATACCACAAGCTTCATTTAGTTAWGCACATTTATTTCAGTTCATTCCCAGCATTGTGTCTTCTTCCTCTTGTCAGYAAGTGGAGTTTTACACTCCGACCAACCCAGTCACAAGCCTTGAGCTGGCAAATGAAGAATTGCAGAGCTTCACTAAAGATTTGAGCGATTCCTCCTGAAAACCTGATGTAAACACATCCTCTGCCTCTGGAAGCTTCAAATAATTCCTGTTGTAGGGCAAAACACAGCAGAATTTTCAGCTGTGAAATTTTTGGGTGAAACCCAGTGACAGGAGAAAGTTTGAATGAAAAAGACGAAGCCACAGTTTCCATCTCTCAAAGATTTGGGTTGAAATCAGCTGGTTCAGCTGCCTGCCTTAAACAAAGCTGACTTCAAAACTACATCAGGATGCTCAGTGTCTTTTATAGAGGCTGCTTTAATCAACCCTTTCTAGTTCTAAGCCATGGAATTACAAGTGATGTCTAACTGAGTCTATTATGCTCACTAGAATGAACTCCCACTCCAGAGAAAAATCGCCTTAAACCTAAACAATTCCATGATTCTCATGGTGGTTGCAGAATGAGAACCAGTTCTCCATTTTTTTCCCCCAAGGTGTCAATCTTTGTTATGAACCTTCAGGTAGGAGATGAAGGGTCTTGCTTCTCCAAATACAGTCAGTTTTCCTGACTTTTAACCTTCCACACAGGCTTCCCTTTTTAAGCTAAGAACACGTTTGATAAATTCTGGCTTTGGTTTGACACAAATCCTGTAATATGTGGATCCTGAGTTTCAGGTTAGTCTTCCCCAAAGTTTTCAGGCTAGTGCTGTATTATCCCACCTTCCACTGCAACTCCTGCAATACCAACGCTACCAAGTCATCCAGAAAACGGTTCTGGGCTTTGACTTTTGGCAATGCTTATTAAGGACTGTTATTATCATATTTTTCCTGTCTTTTTCTTCCCCTCCAACCTCCCCCCAGCATCCTAATTCCCCAAATACAAGACACAAGCTTAACAACTCCTGTTTGCCTTTCTTTAATTAATCACACAGCAGAAACTTTCCTTAAGAGATGAGTCGACACTCCCTAGAGAGGAAAGGGATTTATTTACCAGTTCCTTCCAGTGCTGTGGCAGGCACTGATCCAGCTGGCAGCGGTACCTGAGGTCCATCTGAACGCCCAGGTGATCCCAGATCCCACCTTCCTACTTCCAGGGCTGATCCGGTGCAGGGAAGCAGAGCAGAGGCTCTGGGAGGTGCAGGCACCTGCTCAGAGCTCAGGCTCAGGCAAACCCGGGCAGTTCCGCCTCTGATGGAGCCACGACTCCTCCCCAGCCCTGCCACCGCTCCCGGGGCCGAGCTCAGGCTGGAGGAAACGGGACAATACCTTTGCCTTGAGTCACAGGCTGCTGAGAACGGAGCAGAGCTGAGAGCAGCACAGCCAGAACGAGCAATGCCCTTCTGTCAAACACAGGCAACCAGGCAAAAATCACACAGGACAAGCGACAGAACGACGAGGGGAGAGTCCCGTGAGACTGGTCAGCAGTTCTGCCTGGAGGACACCTGCATCCCAACCCAACTGATGGTCAGCTGGTCACTCAGCTCAGAGGGACACAGCCACTTGGGCTCCCTGCATCTTATTGCAGGGACAGGTAAAAAAGCAGCAGTTTTGTAGTCCTGGGATGGTATTGCTGGTGGAAGCCAGGTCTGCTCCCAGCAGCTTCTCTCCACAAACTTCCCTGCGCTCTCAGATACAACAGGGAGCATTCAGGAAGGATTTGGGGCTATTACATTGCCTGAGGACAGCTATGGTTTGTCACTCAATCACCTACTCCAGGAAATACAGACACAAGAGTTCCATAAAACATGGTGCAGTTAAGGAAACTATGAAGAAAATCTAGAGCAACAGCATCCTCCCATCCTTTAAAAGGCATCATATTGAAAATCTATCTCCTCTCACCCGAGTGAATTCTCATTTGGCATCTCACTGAGCCTGGCTAATATCACTGGCTTAAGCAATATTAAATCCTCACATCAAAACAAGATGAAGCCACAGAATCAATCCACACATCACTTACTGAGTTTCTCCACATACTGTGCAGGGGCAAACAGCCYCACACAGTACCCCAGACCCGGGCCTTCTTCCTCAGCAGAGTTAAACAGTTCATTCTTTGCCAGATTCAGTGCAACTTCTTCCTTTCTTTTAGATTTAATTTTTCTTTTTATGTGAAGACAAGCAAAAGAACCCTCTGCTTTCCACATTCTGTTCTTCCCCTTGCAGTAACAACGAGTAACAGAGCTTTCATTACCTTTTTCCACCCTCTTCTCTCCCAAATGAGATCAGAGATGTCCAGTGGCAGCATCTTAAGCTTTGACTGCAAGCTCTTTAAAGCAGCCCGCTCAGTGGCCGCCAGAGCACCTTTGTGTCACCCAGAATCGGTGCACTGTTGTATTTCACCCATTGAACTTACTGCATGTTCTCTTCCCTTTACACAATTCCCTCCCCACGTCTTATCTAACTTCAGTAAAAAACACAGACTGAGCCCAAAGGTTTAAGCAGAAGCCAAAACGTTCTGCTAAACCTGCTCTGTGTGATTTGTCAAACACCACAAACACCAATTCTCCCGTTATTGCACCCAGGGAAGGTCTTTGAGGAGCTGTGCTGTTGGAGCTCCCACGATGAGCTCACAGCTCTCCCGGCAGCTGAGGAAGAGCTGATAATTGTTGTGCAGACACGGCCCAGGCACAGCCACCTTCCAGCCCCGAGTGGTGCGGCAAAGCTGCCGCCAGCCCCATCCGAGGCTGCAGAGCTGCTCCTGGAAGCAAAGCTCCCCTTTTCCCCGCCAGCTGCACTCTGCAGCAGCCGGTACGACCTAAGGACACCAGACGGAGGGATTGTGCTGACTCAGTGCCTCGGGAGCAGCCTGGGCAGAGTCCAGGCATTGCAGCCCGGGAGGATCGTCAGAGCCGTGACTCATTAACCCAGCGCTGCAGCAGCAGTCAGAGCAGGAACCGGGCACAGCTGCCAGCAGCCCCATCCCTGCCCCAGCTCCTCAGCCCCAACGGGAACCGGGGGCTTACAGCCGGGATGGGCCTGGGAAAAACAAGTTTATCCAGCTCCAGAAGTTCCTGACGTGGCCCCCCAGGTCAGTCTGCTGGGACAGAGAGGATGCTGCCAGGCTGATCCATAGCAGAGATTTCAGTGTCACAGCACTTCTGTCCTTTTTTCCCTTGTTAAGCTCAGTATCCTCCTTTATCTGGACTTTGAGGGATCTCTACAGAGCCTCCTGGACATGCCTCTCTCCTTTYTTCCAGGGCCAGACCCACACATTTGTACATTTGTTACCCTCAGATGCTCCCCACATCTTCCTCCTCAGCCTGACCTGGGCTACACCTCACTACACAACAGAAAGAATCATCATCCCTTGGAAAATGCATTTATCAGTTCCCCAGGAGTGCACTGCAATATTCCAGACGAGGGAAGAGTCTGGCACCTCAGCTGCTTCCCTGAAAGGGGTACAACAGCAGACTTACATCACCAGGCTCCACAGAAAAAAGATTCCAACTCCATTTTCAGTAGTATAAATTTTTTTTTAACTCTAATTCCTCTTACCAAAGCCTTCTCTTGTCCATTGGGTGAAGGATTCTTACTTCAGGAAAAAGGATGCTTCAGGCTGGGCATAGGTTGAATGCCTGGTCACTTCTCCTACAATATATTCAAATGAAAACAACAAAAAAATAAAACTGAAGGCTTGAATTAGAGTCCCACAGTTGTATAAGCCCCTTCAGCTGAGTCTCTCTTTGGAAACAAAACAATGGCTCGTGTGTTATTAACTTCTCTCCATTTGCATTAAGAAATGATCTGTACCAGTTACTGGAAGATTACTGGTGTTTCACCTTCAAAATACAAGGAAACACAGACTTTCCTATAACATGGACTAACAAGTTTCATTGTATACTCAAAACATGTATTTTGTGCCTCAGATTTCTGCAGCTGCTTAAAATAAGTCAATTAACTTTCTCAGGGGACAAAACACAACGTGAGAGGACAAGACAGAGGGTGGCCCCCAGAGCTGCAGCATCCTTGGGTCAGGTGCCGTGGGAGGGAAGGAAAAAGGAGTCCCATAATTTAAGAACCCTTTGCTCCTCTCACCCTGTTTGGAATTCAGGCTGAGTAGGTCATTTCAGAGCCCAGAGCCCACAACTTCCCTGTGCTCATGGCTTAGCTGCATTCCTTAGGCCTGAAGCAGAGTCCTGATGCCACCCCATCCATGAGAGACTTGGTTCTGTTGGGCTACCATTTTCCAAAGAACAGAAGAGCTGAAGTGAGACCAATGTGCCCCCCAGACCTGTCAGTGGGACAGGGTTAAGGCCCCATCTGAAACTCCCTGCAGGTGTCTGCRAATGGAAATAGATGCACAAACAAAGCCTTGCTAGGATGGTGCACCTCTAACATTACTGGTGGGCAATACCATCAGTGGTAGAAGCAAAGTAGTCACTAGAGGAGAACAGCGTTCATCAGAACCAAGTGTTACATCTTTACTTGCAGGTACTGGGAAAGAAAAAACCAAAAAACCCTACCTTATCCCTGGTCTACCAAACTAAACAAAAAAAGAACCTTACAGCGCTTCAAAGTTACAAAACCAATAACAATCAACCAAATTCACCCTTGGTGGGTGGAAACTCCAAAATACCCTGGCATATATACAGCTAATAAAATACCAAACTGCACAGATAAGAGGTAGGCTGCTTACAAATGAGTGCATTTACAGCAGAGGTATAAAGCATGGGTGGGCCTGTCTTCAAAATACAGGCAAAACAGAGCTTTCCTCCCTATGTGAGCATTGGAGCTGTGTTATTTATCCTCTCCATTACCAAGGGATGTGGATGCAACACACTGAGCCAGGTAACAACCCTGGAAATAGGATGGAGAGGGCAGCTGGTGCCAAGTGTAGCAGGAGAGGGGAATAGCTGCCAGCTCCTCACAAAGAATTAAGCATTCAGCTTTATGTTCCCCCATGTAAACGCTTGACATGACAATGCATCACAGAGTGGCTCATTCCACATCCATTCAGGTTCCTTGTCTGGTGGATGCAGCAGCCAGACAGCTCCTCAGGATCGCTCATTGCTCCCCGTGCTCAGGAGCATCCAGCTCTCCCTGCACAGCCTCGGCACGCTCAGTGTGAGCACACAGCTGCTTTTTGGGTGCTAGCACCTTATGGGATTCCCCAAAAACCAGACTAGCACCCCCAAATCCAACGTGCATCTGTGTACGAGGGGCTTGAGGCAAAAGGGCTTCAGAAGAGGAAGGGGAAAAAAAGGGAAAAGGAAACATTCTTTACCCCAGCATGACAGCCCAGCGAGGGCAGGCAGTGTAACGCTCTCCCACAGGACTTCAGGAGCTCTGGGAGCTCAGCCAGGTTTCCAGACCACCACCACCTCCTCCACAGCCCCTGCCACAGCCCCGAGGCTCTGCGAGGAGCTGGCAGGGAGTGCAGCACAGGCAGAACCCCCGGCACAGCCGCGGCAGGAGAGCAGAGCCGGAGCTCGCTTACCTGGGGCAGGGCARGGCACCGCGGCTCCCGGACCCCGCCGGGGCTCCCCGCAGCTCTCCCGGGCCGCTGCACATCGCGGAGACGGATCCTCCCCGATCCCCCGGCCCCGGATCGCACACACAGGGGCGGGCTCAGGCCAGAACAAGCCCAGACAAGCCTCAGGGAAAGCTCTTCCTGAGCCTGCCCGGCCAGAGGCAGAGCCGGCCCTGGGGGTGGCACAGCGAGGAGCGTCCTGCGGCCGGGACAGCCCAGCAGCATCAGTGAGATCCCTCCTGCAGCCGGGACAGCCCAGCACACACCAGTGACAGCCCAGCTCACACCAGTGACAGCCCAACACACCACAGTGAGAGCCCAGCACACACCAGTGACAGCCCAGCATACATCAGAGAGAGCGCAGCACACACCAGTGACAGCCCAGCACACACCGGTGAAGTCCCTCCTGCAGCCGGGACAGCCCAGCAGCATCAGTGACAGCCCAGCAACATCGGTGAGATCCCCCCTGCAGCCGGGACAGCTCAGCACACAGCGGTGACAGCCCAGCACGCACCAGTGAGAGCCCAGCACACACCATGGAGAGCCCAGCACACACTGGTGAGGTCCCTCCTGCAGCCAGGAGAGCCCAGCACACATCCAGGACACAGCACACACCATCCAGGACACAGCATCCGATTTCTGCCACAGCCCCRGTTCCAGGGCAGCTCAAACACACTGAACTTCCACACACTGTGACAGGGCTGAATTCAACCCACTTCAGTGAAAAAGCCCACATGAAGAGGAATGCAGGATTTCTCCAGGATTTTTCCTGGCAAAGGAATGTGACCCACAACTTTGCAATCCCCTCAGAGGCTGCAGTAAGTGGGAAAAGGGAACTGAGATCCATCGTGCAGCAGGGACAGCAGAACCCCCTGGGTGCAGGACCCAGGGCTGAAGCRCTCACACCGGACTCACCCGACGGGCTCTGGGTGATTTCTTCTGCCAGTCCATGGAGCTTACGGACACCCATCTCCCAAACAYGCTCCCCCCCGCAGCAATTGTTACAAAGGCAAGTTGGGGGGAGGTGAAAGCACCTCCTTCACCCTCCAGAGAAGCACTCACTGTACACACAGCTAATTAATAAGGAGCCCTTCAGAGACAGAGCTGCAGCAGCCTCCTCCCCATGCACAATGCAGATATTTTTCCTTTCCTTTGTATCAGCGAGGGTTCACATTTACTTTTCTTACTGAAACTGCAGGGCCAGATCCAGATTTCAGCACAGCACAAGCTCAGAGTGACCCTGGTGCCTCAGTGGGTGGCCCCACAATTCCCTGCCTTCCTCCAGGTGCCCTGGCTCCCCTTCCCTGCCATCACATGGAGATGCAACTGGGGGAAAAAAGGGGGTCAGGATGCACAGTATGACAGGGGTGAGTGGGGTATCTGACAGCTCCAAAGCATTCTATTTCGTTTTTTAATTCATTTCTACAAAAATACTTTTAAAATAAACTAGCCTCGTGCACAGACTTCTCTAAGCTAGCACTACAAGGGGATGAGCCCTTCACCCCTTTCCCCATCATCTTCCACTTGGGAAGGATGCAGAGTCCTGCTGGAAAGGAGTGTGAGGTGTTAACAGGAATAGGCAGCAAAAAGGGCCAGTTCTGCACTTGTTCATACAATCCATCAGGGTCTCCTACTTCAAACTGAAGTGTCCACCTTCCTCCAGCTTCTAAGCTTTCAAATAAAATAATCAGGGTAAAAGAGTGCTCTCAAATAACATGGAAGAAAACAGCAGTTTCAGAGCTTCTTTTAAGTTCCCAAGTACTCCTGATTCACTTCAACCCTTTCCCACCAGTGGTACCACTGTGGAGGCAGATTCATGAGTGCTCATGCAAACTGTCACTCACAAGTCACTAACAGATGATTTCTTTCCCCTCAGAACCCATCACTTTAATATGGACATGACAAAATTCTTGATAAACAGGAGAAAAAAATTCACACTTTCCCCAAAGTACATGTTCCCAGATCTCCTTTGCAAGGGCAGATAAGCTGAGTGAGGACTTTGTAGCTGTGCACCTGTAATGAGCAGAAGATCCAGTTATCTGAATTGCAGCAAAGTGGCCTGTGAACAGAAATATTGTCTGTACAACACCAGTTCCTGTGTTCATGCCTGTATTTATTACGTAAATATCTTGTGCCTGCTCAACAGTTCCTTCCACTTTGTGTGATGAGTGTTTCTCAGGGGCCAAGTAAAACCTGGCTGAAGCACAGCCCAAGGTCTTCACACAAACATGACAAACCTCAATAACCTGTTTGGCATCTTCCACTGCAGAAACACCTTGGGCAGCACTGAAGTTGGAAACTTCAGCAGCAAGTGAATGTGGAAGGCATCCAAGTGCAGYGCCCTGTGCTTGAACAAGTTGCTTAGCTGGGAGCATTCCCTGCTCCAGCAGAGCTGGGATCTGTCCATGAGCAGCAGCTCACAGCCTGTGTTAGCAGGAGTTAACACCACACACAGCAGCTCACAGCTCCATCAGCAGCCTCGTGTGTGCCACAGTGTGAGAGCGCCAAGGCACCTCTCACCCACCAACTCATCTCAAAACCCCACTGGTGTCTGAACCTGCCCTTACTCCACTCTTGCAGCTGGGTCCCTGCTGAAGATTTACTCACAGCAATGGGATGGACAAGGGCTGGTGACCGAGGCACGTGAACCAGCTGGAACCTGAACAGAGCCCACGAGGAGTTCTCAGGCTGAGCGAGGAACACGAGCTGTCCTGAACCTGGAAGGCTCAGCTGCAGGTCCAGCCCTGCTCCGCTCCTCTGCAGATTCCTTGTCCCTAGAGTGTCCTCTGGCACGACTGCTGCAGCCATGCCTGGCTGTGCACACACTTTGTGGAGGCAAATCCCAGGTAAGGAGATGGGCACAAAGTCCCTGCAGCTGCACAGGTGCAAGCACAGAGCGAAGTGAGCGGGGTCAGGGAGCTCCAGGATCTCTGGGAAATGCCTTCCCCAAACACTGCGGGTAGAAGAGCCTGTGAAAATTTCCCCTTTTTGCAGAAACAGGAAACAGAAGCAGAGCGATCAGCACAAGGAACTGAACCAGTTCAAGCCTAGAGCAAGGGATGAGGTTCCAGGCAGTTGAGTGTGTTCCCAGTGACAGTGAAACATCTGACTGCTCCAACTCAAGTGCCTTGGTCCCTCTCATAGTGTGGTCTTGCTCAGACATGTACCAGTTGCAAGATGAGGACTTTTGTTTCCTAGGAAGATTCAGCAATACCTGCCAGGTGCGGCTACATCTCAACACCCTGACATTTCTTCCAGCTGCCCTGCTTGAAAGGACTTGGACCACCGAGGAACTGAGACACATTGAATCCCACTAGGCTGCAAAAGCCCGAAGCTGAGGGAGTTAAATATATTCTACTTCTTTTCTGCAATGGAAAAACCTGTCCCTGTAGTCTTGAGGGGGAAAAAAACGCTGCTGAGGACACAGCAGCCACATTACTCGTCTAGGAAGCAGACACCCCTGAAAGAGCTGCTCATCTCCTGGACTGTGTCCCTGCTCTCCAGGGTCACACTGTCACACTCACTCACAGGAGCAGGGCTTGGATGGCACAGGGGTTCTGCCAATTAGCCGATGGAAAAAATGGAGAGTAGCAAGCTGGAGACCCAGTTTCAGATCAAAAAAAGGCAAAAAGGCAAAAAAAAGACTTTTGGACTAAGGTCATAAGAGCAAAGAGTCACAAGAAACTGAAGTCATTCAGTTTGCTCCCTCGGGCTGAGTTAGGGCCAGCTACAGTTCACCAAGTTCATTCATCTGCATTTCCACACTTTTTTAGCATTTCCATCAGCACTGGACTTATTTCCCTCAGAAAAGCAGGGTCTCCATTAATCTCTTGCATGGTTTACAAGGGAAGATCCTTCCCAATTCACTCATTCAACTAATCCATCCAAAGGCACAGACCAAGCCTCAGCATTTGCTCTGTCAGGAATCCAGCTGGGACTGAACTAAGAATAGCACCTGGGGTGAAGGACAGAGCTTGCAGGTAGGATTAGCTGGTGCAATTACAGGTAGCAATTCCCTGCTACTCAAAAGCTTTACTGTCAAGCAGCAAGAGAAATTAATCCTTACTTGGGAAGGTGTTGTGGGGTTTTGTTTGGTTGCTTTAATGACAGCAAGGCTGGAGGAACACAGAGAGCTGAGGGCTGCAGGTTGGTGAGGTGCTGCTTCCCTCTGCTGGGAGCCAGGCACAGGGGACACCTTGTCCTGGGAACGACATGCCCTGGCCTCCTCTAACCTGGGGGAGAGACATCCCCCACCCAGGGCCTCTGCGGGCACCCACGGTGACAGGGGGCACACATGGGACAGTCTCCTTCAGTGACATCTAGGAGAGGCTCTAATGGACCCAGGATCTCTTTGGTCAATCAGTTTAAGAAAACTCGGCTTCTTGCTGGCAGCTTTTTCCTCCCCCATGCCCAGCAGACTGCAGGTATTTTTATTTTGTTCCGTGCTTCACGTCTGCAGAACCAACAGAGTTTCCACCAAGAAAAGGGGTCAGGTCCAGTTCCTCACACACAGAGGAGCTTGGGAGGGAAGTCTGTGCAGCAGCATCTGCCTTTGCGCCCAGGGACAGGGCAAGGCCAGCAGAAACCTGCCAGCTCTGCTCACCTGCCCACACTTCCTCTGCTGCCACTGCAACCCCTTGATTCTTCTTGAAATGACAGCCATGGAAGGAAATGCTTCTCCTAATCCATCCTTCTCCAAACTCCCTGCCTAGGAAAAAGCAGCTTTGAGGCCATTGAGGTAAGCAGTGAACTATGGCATGAGCAGCCATGTTAAGTCCTTGCTTAGATGGCCTTGGCAGGCCCTTTCCAGCCC